>JAWWMO010000083.1:91004939-91029866 GCA_035047845.1 Dendrocincla fuliginosa | reverse complement strand
TGGGAGGAGTTGGGGGGGGACACAGAAAATATGGGGAAGGAGGGGAGGGACGGAGAGGAGGGGGGAATACAAGTATGGGAAAAAGGGGGAGTGGCTAGCTTTACACAGTGATGCAGGGTTTGCATCACTGGCCAGCCAATGAAAAAATAGGGAATAAACAACCAGTAAGGACAGGTTACCGGGTAACCACAGGCAGTGGGGGTAAAACACACAAATACAGGAGAAATAACTGTCTATCTAATACAATAAGTCACTATCTATGCTATGTTAACCTTTTAAAACATAAACTTCTGAGGTTTGAGGTAGTTGTCCATTTCTGGTGTTGATTACTTAATAGCTAGCTCTATCCACTGGTGAAACTGTCCATCCTGGTTGTTTTGGCAGTCCCTGAAGCAGGGTTCCCTGACATTTTACCAAGCCTGAGGACACAGGAGCTTTTTGTAAGTAATAATAAATAATAGCTCACTAAAGGCAGAGCTTAAGCCTCACCTCCCACTTTTGAAGGAAGCTGCAATGGCTGAGCTGGAGCTGGGACTTGGAAGAAGACTTGGAGGCTGAGCAATGCCCAGGGTCTCAGTCATCACCTGGATTTCGTAGGTACACGCCACCAATCTTCAAACTCTGAGGATAGCTAATGGATGCGTGTGCAATCAGCCTTGTGGGCATTGGCCACAGAAGGATTTGGAGGGGGCCAGAAGGTTCTCCTTGAACTGGGGTTTGCTGTGTTTGGGTTGTGTTCAATGTGAGGTGCGTGGTGGACTTGAAGCACACACCTCAGCTAACTCAGGGTCTGATGTGTAGAGATGCTGAAGGCACTTGAGTGAGAGACTGGAATGCTGAGGGTTAATGACTCAAACCATCAGCCATTTGCAAAAGCCGAATGATGCTTTGCAGAGGCCAGGTTGGCCAGGTTTGTGCTCTGCAACCAAAGGCGAGAAGGAGGGGTTTGGGGTGTTGATGGTGGAGCCTCTGATCTGCATAAGAACAGCCCAGGTGCAGAGGGGGTGAGCCCTCACCATCAGAGGATGATCACCACAAACCCACCCCTGTTTAGCAACAAACTGGGTTTTGAGTCATATAAAGGAAAAATATATCCGCCAAGGTGGGACAATGCTTTTTATCATGCCATTGTACACTCAGGTGTAAAACTATCCCCAGGAAAGATATTGGGGCATTCACATGTAGGCCTGAGGGTATTCATCCCTTCTGATGGGGCATAACTGGCTCAGCTATGCTGACACTGATGTGAGAGGAAGCTGTCCTGTCTTAGAAGGTGTCATAAATCAACAAAGACCTCAAAAGTGCCCCTAGACTCATTTCTGAGGCCTCCCACCAGAGGACTGCACATGATCCACAGTATTACATCAGACAGTGTAAATTTCCCCCTCAGGGAAAGTACCTGCATGATTCTGTGAGAAGTTGCCAGAAGCTTCCCCCATGGTAAGGCCAATGCCAGCCTGCTCCAGGGTAGACTCCTCACTGGCCAGGGCCAAGTGGGAAAGATAGTTAACACCTCTGGGATAATATATTTAAGAATTTAGAAAAATCCAGTCTCTTAAACTCCATCTGATTAGCATCCTGAGTTATAACCTCTCCCCCTTGACAAAACCTAGCTTTTAGAGTATTAAATATAAATTGCTAGGTGCACAAAACACTACTCAGATTTTGCGGTCATGTCCATCACCTTGTCATATAGCTGGCCTATTTTGCTATAGTTCCTCTTCAGAACTGAAAATGTTGAATTATAATGTCATAGAATTGCGCTTTTTGTGTTTTGTTCTTTTAACATTCATGAGTCATTATGACAATGGACCAAAATATTACCTTAAGTATCTTCTATTTTTGCCATTTGATAATAATCTTCAGCCACCATTTTTCTTTTACTTAAGCTTACACCAGGTATTTGGGCCACTTTCTAGCCAGCAACTTACAATTTATTATAATTCAGTCACTCTTGGTGATGTCAAAATTATTTAAGTGCCTTAAATCATAGAACAGAATCATAGTATAGTTTGAGTTTGAAGGGACCTTTAAAGGTCATCTAGTCCAACCCCAGATGTGACAGTATGTCAGAAATGTGTCAGTAAATGTACACTGAGTACCCAGTGAGTGTTATCCTTATGTTTACGCTACCCATATATGTATCTCTAGGAGATAGCTGTTTCTCAGTTTTCTATGAGGAATAATGAAATTTTAAACAAGGCAGTCATTGATTCTGGTGTAAAAATTCACACCAAATATCTAGAAAAGAAGTGCATGGTTTTAGGCACTTTGAATTACACCTCAGTGGCCTTTCTGCCAATCCAACATGCCATCACAGCAACCAGTCATGTGGGAAGAAGAATTCTGGTGAAACAGTCATAAGATCAAAGGTGCCAGGAGTTTTAAGACATAGACTTCCACCTGTGGGGTGCAAGTACTCTTCCTTCAGAAACATCCTCCATCCAGGCAGAAGATGGATGAACATTTAAATTACACTTGGTGATTGTTTAATTTCTATTTGTTCTGCAAAACAGTCTCCAGTAAATCTGCTCTCTGGCGTTTGAAAGCTGCATGTGTATTTGGGAACATATGAGTTGTGAATTTGCATTTGGTGAAGGAATTGCAATAACTGAATTTAAAAGAATTCTTTTTTGAAATAGAGAACTCACCAGAAATCCTGACAGCAGTAATCCAGTCTGTCATGGAGTTAGAGCAATAATCTTCAATTGCTCTGAAAGGACAAGTGGATGTGGGATGCCAGAAAGGTTTAACCGGCACAAGATGCTGTTTTTCTGAAGTTGGCTGTCCTGTTAGAGAGCAGTAATATGGCTCCAAATGCTGTGGCATATAACAAAGCACACAAGAGACAAACCCAGTAAGAGATTTGGATGCAATTCTTCATAGGAGAGTCTACTTGTCACAACTCAGACCCAGGCAGAGATAATACAGCTATTACAGACTGCCTAGCATAAGGGTCTGATATATCCTGGCTCTTCAACTTATTTCCAAAACTGAAACTTTTCTTTAAAACTGGCAGTCAATATGTGAATGGTGTTTGGACTCTGATTTGGGAGCTGAGAACTGCTGCTGGATCTAATTGATACTAAAATATTTTAAAGTTGCATGTGATGTATGATTTAGCCATTGAGCATTTATGATAAATTCTGAATTTATTTTCATTATAAAACTCTTATGGATGTATACTTTTGTTGAAGCAACACTTAGCAACTTTCTCAATGTCATGTTTTTATCTGTAGTAAATCGTTTGTGAGGATTGTGCCTAATGTTCATTAGTAATGATCAAGCAAGACTTGAAATATTAGATATCTTGCCAGAAAATCTGAGGCTACAAAGTTCACAAGTACTAAAAGCAGGAGTTAGCAGGTTTTGTCTTTTTAGGAATACTGCTGGAGTTGTACCAAGCGTACCAACAGCTGTTTGGTTGTCATAACAATTTTACAAACTCTATGGCTTTCTCTTTTTAAAATCTTTGAAACAAAAGAATTATGTTTACAAATAAAAGCTATTTAAATAAAACTAGTGCACTGCACATTTTTACATCTAAACATCTACATCTGCCATGCAACTGGAGCTTGTAGTCCTACCTTCTCAATAATTTACACTGTTGATACTGAAGAGACAGCAAGAGAGCCCCAGGGGCGGGTACCTTAAGGACCTGCACCCTAAATATATCTCACAAGCCAGTAGTTAGTTTTACCTTTTGGAAGTTAGGTTGATATCAGGTTCCTTAATAAAGTATTGCCACCTTCTTGATATTGAAGCATACAAAAGTATGACATAAAAACACAGAATCATCACTGACTTAGTATTAATTCTTCATACGGTAGGTTGGAATTTGAGGGTTGTACAGACAGTGATATCAATAATACTTTTTGTATATAGCACAACAGTTTCCACATTTACATTTACGTTTTGATTATCTTAAACTATGTGCCATTCTTGTTAGTTGTGTATTAACTTTTATTTCAGCTTCAGTTAGTCAGGGTTGTTTTCAATTTTAGTTCTTTCCCCCAGTTTGATATTGCTTACTAGCTGAGTAATAGTGACCTTTAATTTGTTAGCCAAGTTGTCAGTGAAAATACTGAAGAACACCAGACAGTAATCTATGATCCCTTGCTTCACTTATCTTAGTATTCACTTGGAGTGCACCTATAGCCCTTAGTGCACCCATCATATTCCACAGTGCTTACATCTTACTAGAAAGAAGTAATACGTTAACGAACCTATTTAAACAAAAAAAATGTTCATTTGATGGGCTTTTTTGGCAATCTGTTGTACCAGGAGCTTGCTGTGTTTTATACAATTTTAAATCTATTTTTCTACTGATTTCTCTTGCATCAATTAAGGGGAGAATATTAGCATTGCATACACTGATGGAACATCCAAAGACAGAGAAATTTCTAAAAGGTTTGTTTCCATAGTTGTAAATGCAGGCAAAATTAGTTAACAATTAGGATAAACGAATGAATAACAAAAATGAGCATGTCTGAGGATTCTGTTTACACGTCCAGGATTCCCATTTGTGTAACTTGCAAGCTAGAAGATAATCAGGAGGAACAGATCTGATGAGAAGCAAAAAGGACTGTTGCTAGCCTTGATGAATACCAGCCTCCTGGAGTATCCATCTCCCACCATTTTCCTGTGTTTTGATCAACACTGCTCAGTAACTGATCTAACCTGAAACTGCAGCGTCATTCCCATAGTTCACACAAGTGCACCTTGGAACAGAAGCTTGTAAGCAGTCTCATTAAATCAAAACCATGATGTCCAATATAAAGCACTTGTCTTTCCTTTCAGGTCTTTTCTTGGCTCTGTTCTCCCTTCACCCTCTCTGTTGTTTGTCACCATAAAATAGTTATTTCCCATCACTGGTGGCAGCTTCATCAGCTACTTGTCTTTCTATAAAAATTTACTGTAAAAGTACATCTTCCTTCTAATAAGCTCCTTCACTTAAAAGAAAATTTACAGCCTCTGTAGGCAATGTGAACAGAGTGACAGGAATGGAAGTGAAATAATTTGTGATGACACAAGCATTCAGGTCAGGATTAGAAGGTGACAAGTCAGGTTTGGAGTCCTGTGCACTGATGTTTGCAGTATTTTCACAACAGCACTGTCCTGCAGCAGGCTCCTGTGGCCTTTTGTGTTGTATTCTTTAGGGGACAATTTGTTTCCTAGTCTGCCAAGTTCCAAATATCAGTTGACTATTAATACTTGTGATTTTGCTTTGAGCCTATATTATGCAGATAATATAACGTCACGAGTTTCTGATAACGCCAGTCAGCTTTGACGTCACTTCATAGGAAAGAAATAATGCAAGGTTAATTGTGCTGGATCCAGTCCTATGCTGTGTTTTCCTTGAGCCGCAGATGTAATGAGAAGAACATTGAAAGCCACAGATGACATTAAGCTGGCAAAAGGGAACAGCTGCCTCAAAGTTATTAATTATCCATTTCCCGTGTCATAGCTGCTATTTGATAACTTGTCTTGATTGAAGTCCCAAATAATCTCTCCTTTTTCCTCATTTCTAAGCCTACTTTGCTGCTTTAATTGTGTGGGGACAACATGGATTCTATGAGTCAGCTTTACTTCACTTTCTCGATCAGAGTGAAAGCAAAGACAAAATTAAGTGTCTCAAGAGAAATATTTGCCTGCAGCAATTTAGCATGCACTGGGAAAATATCTTGCAGACAAGGAAAATGGAAGTCATTTTGAAGGACGCAGGTCAATGAGCTTCAGATCCACTTCTGTATACTTTCCTTAATAAAAATCTTCTTCTGGTAAAAACATTCATGCATTAATGGTTTGTAGTAGCTGTTCGGCAGAAAACTTCAATCCTCTCAGATTTGTGGCCAACTAACTCACTTGGATTCCTAGACCTAGCATGGCTTCCACATAATTTTTGTTTCATTGCTATAAATAGGTATACACTGGAAATGTGAGGGGAAGAAAGAGCATTTCCTTGGCTGGCTCTTGTTTTTGAAAAAAAAAAAAAATTGCAATTGTTAAATCCAGTAAGTGTGAAATGTAGAAAAGCTACATGTGCCCATATACCAGAAAACAAGTGAAAATTAAACTCTTATCACCTCATCATCTTAGTTCTACTGCTTAATGAAGGCTACTCTACAAGGGCAAAGAAAGCATCCAAGGCAAGATGAGACAACATGGGGTTTTAGATTGAGCTTTTTCACCTCCAAATGAAATACAGATTGCTAAAAGTGAAAGGAGAAAAGAGTTTTCCAAACGTTTTGTAATGTTATTGTGAATGTGTCTGAAAAGGAATATGTTGTGTCACTTATTACCAATACAAATTCATTTAAGGGAAAAAATAGTGAGCCAGGAAGGAAATAGCATTAATAGTCATTGTTTCACATCCCTAGCATAGATTTTAGGATTCAGTTATCTCAGAAAAACCCTCGCAGGTATTATAGGGAGTTATGAAATGAAGGGAGAAGCTGAAAGCATATGTCAAAACCAGTTAGATTTTAACCAGTTGCTTCATACTCACACCAAGTTCTCTAAATTAAGCTGAGACAAACAAAAAAGAGGTAAATACAATAATATTAAAGTCCAAAGTTCTAGTTTCAGTCTCAAACATGAATTCAGACTGCTTCATTCAGTGCTGTCAAGTTCAAGCTTTCAAATTCACCAGTCAGATCCAGTCAGTGTCACAAGTTGCCTATAAATATTGAGGTTCCAGAGCATAGCAGAAGTTGCCTTTAACTTCATTTAAGCCTTTTTGGGGGAACACCTGCTTCAAACCTTTCTCTGCACTTATCTGGGTCAGAACCTTCCTTAAATAACAAAAAGTGTGTCACTCTAAAATATTTGGACTTGCAAAGAAAACTTTATGTTATTCCATTTTTAACCACCAAAATTGTCAACCATTGCTAACTGACTTTTTTCTAAGTGGTTGTAAGGACAGAGTTTTCAGGTATGTCCAATACGTGCTTTCACTTGCCGCCCAACTCCCCCACCTCCCCCACTATTTATATTTCTTTTGTATTTTACGGATAATCTTCAGAGCATGCTAGGAGACTTCCATGACACTGAGTTTGTCCCCAGAGCCTTCCAGGATGGGCTCAAGGCTCCATATAAAACCAATTAAGAAATTTTTAGAAGACACACTAGATGTGGACCTGGAATTGAAGTAGAAATATGAAATTAGGAGTTGACATTCTAGATTCTAACATCAAATCCTTAAATAATTCTGGGGTCCCTCAGTTTCTGTTGTCAGTCTGATCTCTTAGCTAGGCATTTCAGGACACCAGACTGCCATGAAACTGTACTTTTCTAATATACCATGATGTGTGTCCTAACTAGCACTGACAAAATAGAGCTAGTATTAAGACACATACAAGTACTTACAGGCCAAAAGTAGTGTGAACATTCTATTCCTGCAGTCATTATATGAAAAGTGTAATTGTTTTAATACATGTTGTGTTAACCTAAACTATCCCCCCTCAAAATGAAAAAAGAGCTGTTTAAGCAAAGTACATGACCTTTCACTCCAAATCTGGTTTCTTTATTAGGAAAATACTTACTTTTTTTTTTTTTCCTACTTTTCCATTGTTCCCTTAGAATTCTGTTTAATCTTAATGAACTAACTGGGAAAGCAGAACATAAACTGCTTAAAATGAGCAAATAACACAAGGGTACTGGCATATGCACATGAGATTACTTTGCCAAAGGAGTTTTACAAAGCCTGAATCAGTCCTCTTCCAGGACTCCACCTCCAGGTGGTACAAATGCAACCATTCAACCAAACTGCCACATTTACAAAATACAACTCTGAGTTCCTGTAGGCATACTTGAGGAATTTCTTTTGATGGGTATTAAAATAATTAATAGTCAACACCACAAAACATCTATGCTTTCTTCCAAAGGGTGTATTACAAACACTTTGCTTTTAGTTATGGCTGTGCCATGGCATCATTCCTCAGAGAGTGATGCAGTGTTTGTTGGATTCCACTCAACAGGCACGGTGTGCCTTCAGACTTGCTGATGCAGGAAACATCTCGCTTTCATGATGTGCCTCTATTTCCCCTTATTCTTGTACTGTGCTCATATTAATGTGTGTGTCTTCATCCTCAAACCCTGAACTCCTGTTCTGGAAGAGGAACTAAGAAACCCTGTATCTCTTTACTGACCAGGCTGGTGTATTCTTGACTGTATTTGAATTTTCAATAAAACAAGTAAGACTCAGGAGTTTAATAGAGAATGCTAGCATTTCTAGGTGTTACAGGCCAGTTAAAAACAGCTGAGAATTCTCCCCTTATTATACAACTAGAATCAAATGTAGATGTTAGCTGTTAATTCCCACAGGTTTCAAAGTGACCTCTGCTGCATTTCCATGTGACCTATTCATTTTAGAGAAAAAGGAAATTGCACAGAAGTGAATATCAAATTCACCTACCTACTTACTAGACTTGTTCCAGTATATCAGTTTTTCTTGGTCTAAGGAGGTTAAACTGGAGGCAGTACTTCAGAGGTGACCTCAAATGCCTAATGCCAGGGAAGTGATAACAAGGGTTAGCAGCAAATCAGCAAGCAACAATGGCTATGCTTATGCTCACACATCCAGGACACAGCAGGCTTTCATTGCTGTAAGGGCACACTTGGCTCATGCTCAACTTGCTGTCAGCCAGGACCTCTTCTGTGAAATTACTTTCCAGCCAGCTGCCCCCAGCCTGTTCTGTTGCATGGGATTAGTCCATCCCAGATGAAGGACATTGCATTAGATTTTGAGATTTCTCATGAGATTTGTGTCTATGGGATTTATTCTCCTGCTTATCAACTGTTACCTGCAGTTTGGTATCTGTAAACATGCTGAGGCTGTGTTACATCCCATGGTCCAGGTGCTTAATAAAGATGACTAAAGTACTGGTGCCAGTATTGACCCCTGAGGGATGCCACTAGGGGCAGGCTGCTGGTGGGAATTCATGTCACTGGTTGCAGCCTTTGGACCCTGGCAGGCCAGCCAATCTTCTATCTACCTATCAAAAACCATATTTCAGCAATTTGGTTGTATGGTTATCTCTTCAAACTATAAAAAACCTTGGTATAGTCGAGGTGAGAAAACAGTCACTCCTCTCCTCTAGTCACCAGAACCTGTCACTTCTTCATAGGAGGCCATCAGGCTGATTAGATCAAACCTGCCTTTAGTGAATGGAATTGGGATGTTCCCTATCACTTTGTTTTCCTTCTTGTGCTTGTACATGACCTCCAGGAAGATTTTCCCCATAACGTTTCTGTCAATCAAAACTGGTCTGTAGCTCCCTGCATTCTCACGAAAGTAGAGTACCCTTTTTCTGCTCGTAAGGAAGTAAACTTCAGCAGTTATTCACCCATTACACTAGCAACAACCACATAAGAAATGGGCTTTTGAGCAACCTGGTCTAGTGGAAGGTGCCCCTGCCTATGGCAGAAGTGTTGGAACTCAATGATCTTTAAGGTTCCTTCCAACCCAGTTTTCTATGGTTTTACAGTACTAGTTGCTCTACTCACTCTGCTCCGACGTACAGTGCAGTGGATAATGTTCACCCAGAGGAACAAGGGCTTAATGCTCTGGCTCTGTATTTGTGAGACTGCAGCCCTACTCGGTTTTTCCATTCCCAGGCCTGTTGTAGCTGAGGTTAACTCTGCCTCACGTCAGCCTGACAGGTGTGAATTCAGACTTTGGCGGTCTCTTCTGTTGTAGAGCCACTCTACGTGAAAATCATTAGACCAGACAGCTTTGTGCTGCTCTAGAGCCTTCATTAATTCTTCTAAATATATGGGTGAATGCTTAATTTCATTCCCTTGCTGCATTCTTGTACTCATTTCTTTCTCTAGCAGCTTTGTCACAGAACACAATACTGTCTCCTAAATTGCCACCTTACACATGCAGCAGCTCTCTTCCTGTCAGAGCCACAGGGCCATGTTCAGCTGCATCAGAGGCAGTTTCAAGTACATCTTAAACCAGTCACCGTCTTCTTCTGACGCTGAAGCATTTAAGTTTGTCCTTACTTTAAAAATAGTGATTAATGAAGTTAATTACAGCTTGTCATAGGGTGTAAACTCATATTCCACTAGATCATCCTCATCCACTGGCAAGAGTTCAGGGGCCTGAAACTCTTAGACTTTTGAAACTGGGATCATTTCTCTCCTCATAGTTTTGCACAAGGCTTTAATGCCTTGTAGCATCCTTATTGTAGTTCAGTGCTGTGGTAGGCATTGAAGAGGGTTTGGAGAGGGAAATTGGGCCTTTCAATCATTTTTCCATAGATAATGAAGGCCTATTCAGCTCCTGGCAGCTGGAGTAGAGGGGAGGGATTTGGAATAATTTTGAATACATTTTTCTGTTTCCCTCAGAAACAAGGTCAAGAGAGATTATTGATTTATTAAATAATTTTTTACTCGTCCTTGAAGTACTCTCAAGTCATCATGACAAGATCTCAACTGAGTTCAGAGAACAGAAAAACAGGAGGAGAGCAAGAAGAGAGAAGAGCTTGCTAGGATTTTACCATGGTAATTTTACAAATGCTGCTTTACAATTCATGTATTGTCCTCAAAATAACTCCCATGTACTCTCCAGTTCACACAGCAAGCAGGAGAAAAACATATTAATCACAATGGAATGAATGGCTTGCTCCTAGATTAAAAGAAATAGAAACTAGAGACTTTGAAAGACACTTGGAAAGAAATTGACCTTCAGGAATATGGGAGACGGTAGTAAAGTAATATATTACTTTTAATCAAATAATAAACCAAATGTTTTATTCAAACTTAAGTATTTTTTGTCTAAAGTACTGAGAAAATGTATGCAAAGAGACATGGCATAGTCTCAGTGGAACACACAGAGGCATCTCTCTTTGAGGTTTTGGCACACCGGATACAGTATTGTGAACTTAGTGAAGCACATACACTACTTCTGCAGTAAGCAAGAGACCGTAAATGCAGCAGGCAATGTCTGTGGAAAGAATCCATCCACATTCTTGTGCTCTCTCATAGGGGATTTGTAGTCACACCGGTGATCTTCAAAATATGCAGATACCGTCTTTGCAGTTGCCATCTGGCATCAAGTTCTGAAGATTTATATCTTCTGTTTTGGCTGCAACCACAGCATGATAGCTTCAAAAAGAGAAGCTAACACTTCCACTGTGTTACAGTTCCACTTTCTGGAGTCAAAGAGAGTAGCAAGTACAAGATTTCTACTGAAATGAGGAGTTAACATCACAAATATGAAAACAGAAAAGCTTTCCTCTGTAGCCCAGTTTATGCATCAGCAGACACAGATACCATTTGCTCAGATGGTTAGGTTTTCTCGTTGCTCTGGGATGCAATTAAACCTGTTTTAACTATTGGCTTAATAATGCCTCAGCACAAGCTTGAACCGACAGCACAGATTTTTGCTCTCCAGTCTGAGAGAGAACAGACCTTAATACCTCTTTAGAGTCATGTAGCAGATACATAGTATTTTACATCTTTTTAGATGGCCTTTAATAATGCATTTTAATACAAATGCTTTTATTTTCATTTTAGTTTTATTTAGGTATTTTTTAAAAAATTTAAAAGGAAATTGTGAATAGGAGCTAAAACACTCAGGTACAAATTGCATGCTAGCGCTGAAGTAATGCTAATTTACCATTCCATAAGTGGTAAAATAGAGAAAGTCAGCAATAAAAAAAACACAGCCTGTAGGGAGAGAAAACAGCTGTTATATACCCATAAAATACCATGGAACTACTGCCATCTTCTGGAAAATGAAACAAAGGCACATCAACACTAAACAGAAACCAACAAGTTTTAAGATTTGAAATACAGAGTGAGCAGAAATTCTTCAGTGTTGACTCATTTGCCCATAGTGTCTTGTACATATCATATTCCAGTTCTCCACCATTTATGTATTTGACTCCCAAAAAGTAGGTTAATATAATTTTATAAGCACAGCAACATTATATGCCTTTAATTTAAATTGTGAGGAAGACTGATGTAAGCTCTTGTTGCATTCTCTACTTCTGAGAACTTTCACAGAGTGATCACACGGGAACAGTTTAATTTTTTTCATTTCTGTCATACTGATTGACATGGCTTGTCATGATTCATGATTAGGGCTTACTGAAGTACTGTTGTATGTTATACAAACATATAACTTAGTAGATTATGTTTGTGTGATGCATTTTATGGTAACTTTATTGTACATTTCAGGCTTTTTCGTGCTTTGGGAAGGACTCCAAGCACTGAGAGAGTTGGATTCATCACATAGCACCAGACTTCTCAGGGAGAGATAGACTTTAGAATCATTGAAAATTAATACTTAATGATAAATAAACAACAGATTTAAATGAAATAAATAAATAAATAGGACTCTTAGCTCTCCCTGAGTGGTGCAATACTCATTTTCCAAACAAACAGCAACTCCCACTCAACTTAAGGTCTTAAAGAGCCATCTACTAGATGAGACTATTGAATGTGCACACTTGATATTGCAGGAATATCACATGTCTGTCTACTGTCTGAAATATTAGCCTGTGGCATAACTACTCTTGGGGTGATTTCATTTGTTTTACCAATGTCTTCCCAAAATCTCTCTAGTTTATGTTGGATGTCTCCTGGCCCAAAATTACAATTGATTCCTGGGCTGATTTTCTGCAGAAAAACGCAAACAAGGAAACACAAAATGTTACCTGTTCAAAAACTCTGCCCACGGGGGATGTATGGCAGGAGAAAAACTGCAGCCATCTGCCCACATCCCAGCAAGATATATGAGATCTCAGGTGGCCTCTGGGACAGGGCTACCAAATACATGTCATGCAAGTTCTATAACACTTGGCGCCTTGCCTTCGGTTTATCTTTGCTGTTAATACCAGCCATCAGTCTTGCTCCTCCAGAAGCTGACTGCTCCTATAAGAAACTGCTTTGCTTCTGCCCACTCATTGCCTCTCTCTCACAAAAACATATTTTATACTCTTGGTGCAACAAAGAATACCAGCCAATTGGCTCAGCAGAAATAACCTCGTGTCCTGAAGAAGTCCCCTGTGTTCAGGTGAGAGAGCAGAGGAAAAATGGTATAGTGTCTTCAGGTAATCTGGAGGTGAGTTTATGAGAATTGGTAAATGAAATACACCACTCTCTAATGACAATTAAAAAACAAAACAAAACAAAACCTAGAAGTCTGGGACAAGACCTGTGCAGCATTTAACTGTTACGAAGATCCTATTCTGCTAAAAATAGGTTTCTTCACTTTATCATGCAGACTAAAATGTGATACAACCAGTCAGTTCTGAGTGAAGGAGTTTATTAGTTACCTGATACAGTTCCTATAATGTGAAACTCATTTTAGTTATATCCTGGGGTTACACCATACTGATGAGAAGTATTTAAATGTTTATTACTATGAAAATTGAGGAAAAAATGGAATCTGTATTCCATCTTTTGGCACCTGATTGAGCAGAAATTTTGTAGAATATTATAATACTGAATTTACATTACTTGCTCCATAACTGTGCTGAATTAGGATGTTTTAACATGAGAATATTGACCAAAGAGGAAAGAAATGTTTTAATCAGTTTTTATCCTCAATGCTGATTTTGCTGGTAATGAACAGTTGAGCATAAGTTCCATAAAGCTTTGGAGACAATCTGTCATCTGTCAGTAAGTGTTATCCAAGTTATGTTGTGTCCCCAGGAAGCACAAAATACAATTTAAATAAGCATGACAGTGTAAATTAGCTATTGGCTTGTTACACTTGAATCTTATGCAAAAGCGTCCTCTGCATTCTAGTAGAGAATTAGTATTCTAGTATTAATATTTTGAACAGCTACTACTATGTAGGCACCAATGCTATTTACATGGAGGAAAGGGATTTATTGCTTCAGGCTGTCCCAACACCTTCTTTTGCCTTTGTAAAACAGTTATTTCTCACTGTGCTCCTGTTTCTGAGTTGAAGATGCACAGTCTATTAGATCATTTCAACATGACCTCTGAGCTGTTTGTAGGAGTATACTGCATAACACAAGTATGCACAAAAATACGCCAGCTCCTAGAAAAAAAAATTCTTTTGAATACCGCATCAATATAATTACTGTTATGGAGGATTTTGGTACCAAGTGAAGAGGCCACATAGAAGGACTCAACCTCCTGTGTAGGATATATATATATATAGTAGGATAACTCAAAAAGAAACAAGTCCTCATGTAGATGGGTTTTTTTGAACCTCAAGGCCTTTTACTTTGTGAGCAGAGTCTGTTGGAAGAAAGGTGGTGATAAAATACAGTGATACAAGACCTGAGGCTGAAGGGTTTCTGAAGGGTTTCTGAGCACTGCAAATGAGCCATGTTCTTCTAACCCAGGGAAGAATGAAGATAAACTATTCCAGCTGGCCACATGTCTCTGCTACCTCAGTTGCAGAGCTTGCTGTTTCAGGTTTGTCCCAGTTTCATCTGGAACAGAGCTAATTTTCTTCCTGGGGCTGGTACACTACTGCGTTTGGGATTTAGTGTGAGAATGATGTTGATAATGTGCTGATGTTTTAGTTGTGGCCAAGTAGTACTTGCACTAAATCAAGGACTTTTCAGCATCTCATGTTCTGAGAGCGAGTAGGTGCACAAGAATCTGGGGGATGATCGTGGCCAGGGCAGCTGGTCTAATCTGGCCAGAGCATAAAACATCATGGTCAGTATAGAAACCATATAAATTGGAAGGGTATGGTCAGGACCCATCTCAGACACATGCTCAGGACAGGCTGAGCATCCGGGCAGAAGGTGATGAGCAATTGTATTGTGCAACAGTTGTTCCTCATTTGTTATCTCTCCTTCTCCTCTCTATTACTATAATAACTATTGTTGTTGTTATTATTATTATATTTTACTTTGTTTCCACTATCAAACTGCTCTTATCTCAACCCATGAGTTTTACTTTTTCTAAATTCCCTGACCCTCCTTCCCTTCCCAACATGAGGGGGCAGGGAAGGAAATAATTGAGCAGCTTATGTGTGATGCTTAGGTGCTGGCTGGAGTTAAACCACAATAGGTTTCAAATCAGTAGGATATTTTGAATTACCAGGAAGCACCCATTCTATCATGATAGTAGGTCTTCAAGCTGCTCAATGATTCCAGCAACCCTTCAGCTTTGTACAGAAAAAATCTATAGTGCTTCACTTGCCAACAAGGACTGTAAAAGTGAATGATATATAATTTATGTTTTGCAGAGGTCTTACCTTGAGTTGAGAAATACAAATTGAGTCTTGTGCCAGAAAGACTCTTTTGGCTTGCAGGGGGACTCATCCATAGCATAAACTCATAATGTCCCTCAGAATATATGCTGAGTTAAAAGAGCTCTAAGGAATATGTTGGTGTAGGTTCCTGGGGGATTCCAGTGATTCCTACTGTATCCTCAGATCAGTCTAACTAGCAAAAGCCTAGACTAGTGACTGGGTATAAATTGAATGTTGCCTGAGGTGGCAAATTTGCGGTTTTAATATCATCATAACTGAATGAAATGGTAATTATGAGCATTTTAGAGTGATCATTCAGACAAATCTGACCATCTTTTATTAACAGTATATATGGCATAAAACAATGAATGACACCTATTTCTGATCTCAAAATCAAGCAGAACCACATTGAATTTAATACAATTGCAAATATAATTAAAAGTGTAAGTTGTGTTACTATTAAATATTGAGGTGTTTCATGCTCTGATTCAGTAAAGTATATAAATCTAATTCTAACTAAAAGTGGT
Organism: Dendrocincla fuliginosa; assembly: GCA_035047845.1. Lineage (NCBI taxonomy): Eukaryota > Metazoa > Chordata > Aves > Passeriformes > Dendrocolaptidae > Dendrocincla > Dendrocincla fuliginosa. The sequence goes on along the minus strand of JAWWMO010000083.1, from coordinate 91,014,143 downwards.
TGCCTTGTTCTATTGTATACCCACAGATTTAAAGTAAATGTGGCTTAAAAGTTATCCTAAAATGAAGCCACTTAGCTGTATTTATGCTCTTGAATATGTAGCCATTTTTGCAAATAATAGAAAATTGCTCTGAAGATAAAGAAATTGTGTTATATCACTCTATCTGCTAATTTTAAAATTCCTTATTTAGAAGAATTATGAAGTATCTGATGCCAAAAAAAAAATCCTCTTGTGGCAACAAACAGCATTTCTCCATTAAAAATATGTATGTTCTTATTACTCTTTATATGTGCATGCACCACATCTTTCTCTTCCTTAATGAAGTTTGACCATTTGTAACAATTCAGGACAGAAAAGGAATTCATTATATTTAGCAACAGAACACTCATTTCTCATTTTTCTAGTGTCAAGCAGCTGCAAGGAAATGGGCTAAACCTCTATATCACAATTCTTCACAATTCTGGTTCTTCAGGTCATACTCAAGGGTCTTCAGTTTCATTATGTTCAGAGCTTGGAACCTTTTAGAATCAGGAAATAGAAGGAAGTGATGTATTTTTATGTATTTTTATTCAGAGAAGGATTTTTCTTTATTTAAGAAGAAAAAATATCTGTCAGGTTGGAAATATTAAAAACCAGAATCTTGGCTAACAATCACAGAATGTCAATGAAAATTTTGTTTATCAAACTTTGAAATTAAAATTTTCTGCATGACAAAGAAATTTCCCTTCTCCCTGAGAGAAACTGTTCTTGTGCAGGGAAATTTGAATTTTTAGTTCAATAATCAATGGAGTTTAAGAAACACTCATGGTAATAAGGCTGAAAGGTACCCAGATTATTTTTCCTTTAAAAAAGAGGAATTCTTGTTTCTGCCAATTTCCTTGGGCTATGTTGGCTAAAATAAAAGAAGAATAAGTAATTTTCTCTATATATAACATAGTCATATGCTTTGTATACCAGTATTAGTAATCGAGGAAATGCTACAATAAACAATAGTACAGAATTCAATCTATTTCCCTAAGAATTACTTCAGAACCTTGCTTTGGGTTCTCTAATGAGATGAAAGAAGGGTTTTCTTTTTATCTGTCTTTATTTCCACTGAAATTATTTTCTAATTTGTTATGAGTCTATGACCTGAAATAAAGTAGAACACATTCTTCTATTTCAGTTAAAATTTTGCTCTTAGTGGAAACAGAATGTTTCTGAATATGAATACAAGAAATGAAAGCAGTAAAACCACTAAATTAAGAGCATGTTGAAAATTAATCTACTTCATATTTATTTGCTTTACTATAATAACCTTCCAAAATTCACCATTTCCACATGTTCTCAGACTAACGTGTCTTATAGTCATGGTAGATGTAGGCAATGCAAAAACCTTTAGTTGTTAATACTGCCATGGCTCCAGAAGTGCATTATTTCTGGGCTCTGCTGTGTCCTTTCTCTAGCAGCCTCACCAGCTCAGGGCTGCTGGGATTTGCTTTCCCCCGAGTTCTCTGTCCCTGGCTCTGGATTGACACCTTCAGAGCCTCAAAACTTCTGCAAGTAAGGCAGGAGGAGATTGCTCCTTCCACTGCTCAATAGCTCCTTTCAGCAGGGAGAGCAGTGGCTTTACAGGGGAGGTTATACAAGTTAGGATCACTTCAGTAATGAGGAATACAGTGAGATAAAAAGGAAAATTGCCTTGAGCAGTGCTTTATGCTACCACCTATCATCTGCTATTACCTCCCCAGAAAAGCCAGATGCAGAGGAATATTTGTACTAGGAAGGTGAGATGATGCCACCTACAAACATCGTACAGCATAGCAAGTCTAAGACTACCTAGGGAATAACTGATACCTCTCAAAGCCAAAGATTTAGAATTCCAATACATTGTATTTACCAGTATAAGCTATTCTTTAAAAAGTCAGTTCTGAATTTGGGTTTTATTCTGGTATAAATGGGTGGGATTCAGTCCTGAATCAGGGGTGTGATTTCTTAACATTGTTTGAACAGGTATTTTAACCCCTCTGGATGTGCCCTGTGATTTTGAGAATTGCTTATATTGATATTTGCCTGTAACATACACACAGACCTTCAACCACACCAGTTACTAGTTTAGTACAAATACAGACATGAAAAGCTATATGTTATTAGCAGGGTTTTTTTCCAAAATGAAATTTCCCTGGAGAAATCCAGTCTGTCAGGGGCTAAGAGCATGTACAATGGGATATCCTCCTGTTCCCGTTACAATGCTGAATAACTAATTTCCATCAATCTGAAATGTAATAAATCATGATTTCAGGAGAATTTTTTAAAGAAGTATTTTTAAAAGGATATTTAAAGAATTGTCAGTGTGTTTCAAAGATGCTGTTATGCTGAGCAATTGCACAGTTCAATTGAAAGCTATAGGATTAAATCAGGATCTTACCATTCTGCAAGAATTGTGGAAGTGGTCATTACTGTTAACAAAATACACACTGGGAAATGGCATGGCTGTAGATGAGAAATGTAACCATAATCACTAGTTCTATGTAATATTTAATTTTAAGAGTCTTGATTTGAAAATTAAGTGTCTAAAAGGCTGCTGTTGTTTAGGATGTTGTCTTAGCAGAACCCCAAGCCTATAGCCTTACAGCAAAGCACACCTGCCCCCCTCTTCACTACTCTTCAAAAATCCTGTAGCTGGTTAGCTGGCTGACTCAGCTGTGAGAACACAGCTCAGCGTGTAAATATGTATCGAATCACTAGATGTCCTCCTCCCACAAAATTTCTTCTCATTCTCGGTTAGCAAACTGATAATGAGAAAGACCTCTTAAGAGACCTACAACCACGTACAGCACCCATAGATTGCCAGTGCAACTTTGTGTAGTCAGAAAGCCTTCAAGCTCCAGGGTACCCAATGGAGTGGTACCACGCAGTCTGAGAATGGGTAGATGGTGTTCATCACCCCTTCCATGCAGACTCAGGGTTTACCATGCCTGTCTTGCCATCGTTATTTTCCGTGTATTAAAACAGTGATGGATCTCATTCTAATGACTAGGGCCTAAGACTGGAATCATCTGTATGCTAGTGTGAGAAACAGAGCCTCAACCAAATGAATTTATTTTTTATAAAAAAAAGGGTTTATTATACGGTAAGAGCAATGCAGGCCTGGACACGAGAGGGGGAGTCTTCGCTCCACCAACTCGTGCATCAGGTACAATGTGTTTCTGGCTTTTATCCAGCCATGTTATACATATTCAATACATGGTATACATATGAATTTTTACATACTTCTCATTATATGGTTAAAGTTAGGTCATTATTTTCACAATTGGTTAATTACTACAGTACAATTTTAGTGTCTTGATAACTTCCACCATAATTCAGGTATTCCTTGATAAAAGGGTGACAAGGGGGATTAGAGGTTCATGTACAATTTAGTGTCTTGATAAAGGGGTGACAAGGGGGATTAGGGGTTCATGTACAATTTAGTGTCTTGATAAAGGAGTGACAGGGGAGTTTTAGGATTTAGTGTTTTGACAGATTCCTTATCATAATTTAGGTATCCCTTGGTAAAGGTTCAGGGAAACTGATGACCTTACAACAGTTGGTTTTAGTGTTTTATGGGGGTGCAATATTTGTTTCCCTACTGGCACGAATCATATACATACTTATTACACTAGCTATGTTTGTGACGAGAATTTTTTGACTGGAAAATGATGACCAGTGCATAAATTTCAATGTGAAAAGTGAGGTTACTGCCAAAAGCTTAATGAAAGTATCAAATTGCATCATCATATCAACAGTTAAAGTTTGCATGGTCAAAATGATGTGTAGCAGAGCCTCATATCTTTTCTTACCTGAAAAATTATGCAAGGTATTATGCAGAGTGTATTTTGACCATAACTGACTACATATTTTGCTTTATTGACTTCCTAGAAGGAAAGCTATTTTACAGACAGGTCAAAGTCTGCCCCTAATTTTTCCTTCTATGACTCCATCTACTTCAGTGAATGATTGCATCTATGGCAAAAGATGACTCTCTGTCTTGCCTGAAAAATTTCTTTTAGTGAAATGATGCTTGGGTAAAGAAAAATCTGAACTTACCTTTAGGTTGTGGCATTTTTTTCCCAGAAAGAATGTTTTCCCTATTTCCACAATTGTGACATCAATGGGTGTTAAGATATGTGGCCAAAAATATTTTAATAAATTTTTACTGCAATCTTACAAAGGTATGCTTTGCAGACTCAAAAACATTTTGCAATAATACAGGCATTTTTCCTGCAGTTTTTGCTTCACTATTCAAGCTAACAGAGGTGAAAAATGTCAGATTTTTTTAACCCATTGCTATCACCATTCCATTCTAACCATTAGCTAACAAATACCACTGGCTTGGGGAAGAAGGTAACTCTTACTGAGAAGTCAGAGAGACTAAGTTGAAGGAAGGAACTTAAAAAAACCCTTATAAACTGTAATAATCATATTTAATGAAGCAGTTCCACTTCTAATGGAGTAAACATTCTATAAATTCTTAGTAGTTGGTAAAAATGCAATCCTTTCTTCTCTCCCTTCATTGGCAGGTGTCTTAAACAGCAGGACCACTTTGATCAAATAATTCTTTTTGCACCTGATGTTGCATAAGCAGGAGTCATTTCACAGAGTGGATTTCATAAAGTCTGCCTCATTATCACTTCAGAAGACAGCAATTCAGGATGAAATTGTGACTTGGCATAGTATTCAACCACATGAAAGTACTATTTGAGGTAACAGGAGAGGAATTCAATGACACCAAGTCCATGCTTGTCTTGCTAGTGCACTTTCTGTGGATATTGGTGTCCTGCTGTTAACTCTGACCTTTGTCAGTTAGAACAAGCATTGGTGGATAAAGACAAAAAGAAATACTTCTATATAACATCCTTCCAAGAGAGGCTAAAGGAGTTAATCTGTGAGAGACAAACTACCCTTGATTGGGCCATGTATACAAATTGTGTTTGAATGTTGTCATTTTACATTGTTTGTACTAAACAAAGTTAAATGGAAACATTACGGCTTGCTACTTCTGCAATCTTTTGGGGTTTTAATCAGCAGCTTGCCTTCTAATTATAGTAACAGTCATGTGCAAATCACAATTTGCCAATATAGGGTTTAAGTAGCTATTTTGGGAACAGTAATGTTTCAGATATAAGAAGTTGGCTTATGAACCATCTCACAGCTTCATGGTTTTTTTCTTATCCTAGGCACTAGAGCACAAAAGACATAGAAATAACTCAGGCATGGTGTTCTTTTATATGGTTTTATGTTAGGCAGATTGCAAGCTTTAGGAACAAAGCTAAATTAGAGCAGAACTTGTACCCACAAAATTTCTTTCCTATATGGACTTAGATGGACTTCCGATGTCTAGAATAGGACATAAGTTTGCTCTCTTCTCACAAACTAAAAAAGAAGTAAATTATACATTTTGGGCACAATTTTATGGATGATTATGAAGTCAATATTGTGGGTGAAAGTGAAGTTGTCATTTAGGCAAGGGTAATCTTCTTTAAGAATAGGAATAGGTTTCCCATACTCTTCTTTGCCAACTGCTTTGTGAGGGGAGTGTGATACCAACCTCCCCTATGCAGCTGCCCTGCTCCCACAAGAAACCTGAAAAGCAAAACAGCAACTAATTTTGATCAGTTGATTAAAAAACAGATTTTGAGTTAATCTTGTCCAGTTATAACACATAAGGACTCTGCAGCTCACAAACGCAGCACTGGAGAACATGGCTTTGAAGACTCACAGCAGTTTGCTTGAGTAGAATGGTGTTGCTTAATCTCTTGCATGGATGTAAACTTTTAGCTTTGCTTTCCAGCTCACCCAAGTTTGCTCAGAAAAATGGATGACACAGAACAGGTATGAGGAGGCAAGGTTATGGTCAAAATATAAAAGCACGTTAACCAAAAATCTCTAATTCTTCTGCCTGTTACACTGGTATCACACCACTTTCCTCCTGAGCATTCCAGTGCATTTACACTTGGCCTAGCCAAGAGCTCCATCTGAGACCATAGGGGTGTTACATAATTTATATGTATTTACATTCCAGATTTCCATTGCTTGAGCTAGAAACTGGTAAAACTACTGTACCTTCCACAAGAAGTGCCTAATCAATTTTAAATATAAAACAAGCAAGGGTCATAATCAGATGGCAAAAAACCCAAAAAGATAAACTAATTTCTACTAATCATCACTTTTTGAATTCTTAGGTTTTGCTTTCTGATTGGAGCAGGTCAGATAAAAACTGATATGGGCTGACAGTCCTTCTGCACTGTAGGTGAAGTAACCTATTTTTTGGAGCTTGCAGAATCAGCAGTTTCAGGATGAGATATTTCCTGTTCTGTTAAATGGAAGCTGTGGTGTAAGAATAGGCAGTGCTATTTATTGGAAGCTTAAGCATGCTGAAGTTTTACAGATTTAGAAAGATCACTAATCATTATCAATTAAAAAGGCTGCTTCATTCTGCATAAATTAGTCATAATGATGCACTTAACTGCAGAGCCTGCTGAAAATATTTATTTTGAAAAAGTGGTACCAAATTTAATCCAAAAGCAGTACTTATAGTAACAGTCAAGAGTTTTAAACTTCTACAATTACAGGGTTTTTTCTAAATATCTTATAAACTCAGCAAGACTTGTTACTGGTGTTCTTTGCATCTGGTAACTATTTAGCACATTCTGAAAGGCAGGATCAGAAAATAAATACTTACTTTGGAAGACTGGAAGTATACAGTGTTCCTATCAGACTTTCTTACATTCAAGATTATAGCTGAGAACAAAAGTGTTCATTCCACACTACTGTGTGTGAGAGAGAGTAACACAGCTCTCACCCAGTATCCTATTCCTGCAAATGCTTGGACATAAGGTTCTTCTGGGTGGAATTCTTGTCTGGGTCTCTGCCAATGGCAAGGCTTCTGCTAAGTTATGTGTTTCTGCATCTTGCGGTCCTAACATCCAGGATATTTTCAGGAGGAGAAGCTGCATGGTTTAGCTCTGTGCAGGTGGCAGTGGTTTCATGCAGAGCACTGCAGAGGTGTGTGTAACTGTCTTTTTAAACCTGCAATGTCTGCCTTTGCAGGTTCCCATAACTCATTATTGCAGAGGTTTCTTATAAAGCATTAAAGGCATAGGATCTACGTGCCTTGTTCAAGCAGACCCAGTGCACAAAGACCTACAACCTGGTCTAGTGAAGTCAGAATTCAGTAACTTTTCTTACTAGACTTATGATAGGCACCGTTGTACCTAGCTGTTATGTATGGACACCTATAGCAAGGATCTATACAACTGAGTCCTTGGTTGGAGTGCAGCCGTGTCAGAGTGAGACCTGCCTCTTCCCCACACACTGCCCCAGCCATGCACCATGTGATGGCAGCATCGGGCTGGCACAGGGGAGCAGAGCTGCACCCAGGGGTTTTCCAACCTGGTGGTGGAATTATCTCCATTTTTCTTTAGAAAAACAACAAACAGCTGACAATAGGTCGAGAATGAGTCCTCAGGATCTGGAAACACAGCACAAACAGATGTAACACGGAATTGTTTTATTCAGTGCAAAAAATGCAAACAAATGAAAATATCTGAGATACCATGAATAAAGTGTGGGCTTACTATTACAATAAAATTGATATTTCCATTTCATGAAAAGTATCTTTCCTAGTGCTTGTGACAATAAAGCACATGCGGTGTATGTGAATCACTAGCTCAGATTGCCAATGTTAAAAACTGACTTTTACTCCTAGGCATTTATTAAGTCATAAGTCTGTCGTTTTCACTAGCGAAATAACCAATAATCAATCAGTATTTGGATGGAATTTTAACTGGTAACATCTCAAATCTCTAAGGATGTCAACATTTCTGATATATCCAAGGTGTTTTGAGGAGCAGGCAGTACTGGTGACCTCCAGCACATGGTAGTGACCAGACAATAGCTTCTTAAAAACACTTAAGCATCACTGCTGTTTTCTTGTAAGTAGTAAAATAAATTTTAAAAACTGCATTGAATATTTTCAGTCTATATGTTTACATTATGCTTAACATAATGTGCATTAATAATACGCATTAACATAAATATGCTGATAACTGATGTAAAAATTTCAGGCACTTCAGCTTTAAATCAAACTAGTTTGGCACATTGTTGATGCACAGTATCACTAAACGTTGTCTTTTACAATTATATACACAAAAGATGCAATTCTGAAGTTTGCTTTTTTTATAAACCCAAACATTAAAACCACAGGATTATTGCAATCTTGTACAGGAAAATAGAATGAATTAAAAACTCTGACATGAGTTTATTAATAAAAAATATATTGATTTATAAGTTTTATGACCCGTAAATTCACTAAGAGCATTGTATACTCCCTTGTATAGCTGATTTATGAAGTCTTTAATTCAATACATTAGGTATATATTATTTATAGCATAAAGCAGTGCATGCTGGTGCTTTAATTCAATATTGCAAACTACATACTCACTAAGTGCAAAAAGGGAGATGGTTTCCTCCCAGCAAAATAAGTCAGAAACTAATTTATCTAGAGAGTAAAGGGTAGTAAGTATTGATATTTAATATTTTTACTTAGAATGTTTCTTTGTGAAATCCTACACTGGATCTAAAGTGTCATGAGCTCATATGGATAACATATATAACAAATATAATTCTCAAAGTGGGTTTCATATTGTTTGTTTATCTTACTGCAGAAAATAATACAAAAATATTTAGTCAAATACTACTAAATTCTCCAAACACTTGCAAAATATCATATCTGTGCACTGAATATGTTTGTGGCAGCAGTTTAGTAGTCTCAAAGCTCACCATTCAGTTCTTTTACCATTCCCTTTTTCAAAAGTTAATTAAAACATCAGTCACTGCTATAAAAGGATGTACCTTTATTTCTGCAGTCTATTGATAAAGCAGTAACCCAGCTGTAATTATAAACCATATAGCAAATGATGAAAAATAGCAATATCCTAAAGTATTTATCACCAAACAACATCCCATAGAAGAATAAGACATCATCTAATTGCATCTGGCAGACCTCTCTGCTCCTTGAATTCTCTGTCTTACTTCCTCTCTTGTTTTATTCCATGGCTCTCTTTTAAGTTTTGACATTTAATTTCCCTAGGACTATTAAAAAAAAAAAAAAAAAAAAAAAAAACACAAAAACCAAAAACCCCCCCCTGGTGGCCCTGTTTGGAGTTTATACTTAGTTTGACA
>JAWWMO010000083.1:90987161-91000330 GCA_035047845.1 Dendrocincla fuliginosa | reverse complement strand
TACCAGAAAGGTGACAGCCATTCAGTGGCAAGTTATAATCTGTTCCTTGAAGAAGGGAATTTCTCCAACCCTGCTCCAAAACCTGCTTCCCGAGTTTTCATGGACCTGATCCTTTCCCTGTGCTTACAGGTATACCCTAAAGAAAGATGTCAATAAAGTGGGATTTTCTTCAAAAGCAAAAGCACAAGATCACTTACACTCTAGTTGTGGTGACTCTGTACTGAAGTGCAGTGCTAAATGAAGAGGAGAGATGTGAGGAACATAGAATTTATTTCTTCCCTAGTGTTATCATTCAGGAGTCAGCAAAGATGTGAAAGCTGCTGAGGGGCAATGGGAAAACTTGTTCCAGCAAAAAGTCTCCTCCCTGGTTTGTTCTTCTTTTTTGCAGCCCATCAGATAAGCTTTTATTTGATGGACCAAAACAAGGACTTGTTGCAGAATAGTTCCCTCATGGAAGGATAACCATACGTATCTCTGCAGTGCTGGACTAATGTAGCAATATGGGAGTCGTCATGGCTAGGTCTGTGAAAAAAAATCAGTTTGGTACTCACAACTAGTCAAAAGGCAAAGAGAACTGTTAGAAATTGTTGAGACAGTAGTAGAAGTACAATAAAAATGCTGTTACGTCACTGTGTTGACTAACATCATTCATTTAAAAGGGTATAACAGGATTAGACAATGCAATACAGACAAGAGTCAAGTCAGGCCTAACCAATTCAATAAGTATTTGAAAAATTTTAGCACCAACACAGCTACTTGAATTCCAGTTACTGCTAAGATCTGAAAAAACTCATCATGTTAACAGATCAACAGCTAATTACTGATTTTAAAAAGTAAATAAATGCACCCCAGATGTGCATTTCAAGGATGCACACAGCACGGCAGATTTTAATTTTAGGCACCTTGGCAGTATTTACTCTGTCCAGATATCTAAATGTATTCATGTTATTGATCTTCTAGAGATTGGCAGACAAACAATGACTCTGAATTCTGAATAAACCCAAAAGCCAGTTAACTCAGTGACAGGATAAACTCCACAAGCCGTATTCAAAGCCACATACAGAACCCACACACATACTTGAGCACGTTTATGGCATGGGTGCTGCTGGAGCACAGACTGTTAAGTCTCAGTTTGGCTGGTCTCACAGTTTAAAGTCTATCTGCAGGCCCTGGCACAAGAAGAACAGCACTTGAGGACATTGCATCCTGTTCACTGCTGTGCAGGGAGGGAATGGGATTTTTTGCCACCATGGCCTGCCTTGCTTGTCAGAACAGTTTTGTCTGCAAGCTGCATAATGGAGAACATCAGCACTGATGTGAGAGCCTTGGAATTGCCATGTCAGAACAAGTAGAGGGTATAAAAATATTTTAATACATGCAATAAGCAGTGGGCAGTTTGCTTAACTATTAGAAGAATGGTTCAAAGATGTTCATATTTTCCTAACTTATCCAACAGTATATACTTATATGTATTCCTTATTTCCCTAGTTTTGTGCTTATCAATGGTATCTCAGTATGTCTCCAGTTTCTCTGTACTCAGATGCATTTCAAAGATGCCAGCTGCACTTCTCAAGGATGCTTGTGGTTCCCAGACTGGCAGGCATTTTTCTTGTAAGTATTTCAGCAGACACCTTCTTCTGGTCTGTACTTTTCCCTTTACAACCAGGTTGCCTTTATAGCTGCTCCTATCAGGTGCTGAGTTCTCTCTAGTCTTTGATAAATTGACAGTGCTTGACACAGGAAAATGGTATTTTGCAGGTGATATGTGATGACTCAAACAAAAGGTGTTCTAAAGATAAAAAAATGTCATCTCTTCAGAATACAACTGGTTTTGCCTTGTCTTTTTACTTTCCCTCTGATTCCCACCCTACCAATTTTTTTTTTTTTAACAATAGGCTATATGACATTTCCTGAAGCTACTCAAATCTCCCTTGGTACAAGGATCCAGTAACTCATGTACTTTCTCTGAAAAGTAAGGATATTAATATATTAATATACTGGATTTCTTGTGGATATATATGAAGGACCCTGAAGGAATTGTATGAGTGCATTTAAAATATTTTTATGCTATTTAGTTATGCCAATTTTGATTCCTCAGATTCTGTGATTTCCATGTTTAGGCCACAGTTAGGGAGGCTGAAATTTGCTTATTTGATGTAAAAGTAATTATTCTAACAATAACACAAAAAACATCAATGACAATGTTGCAATTTTTTTATGTTAATTGAGACTGTTGTACTTGTATGCAATATCTATTACCAGGTCCAGGTAAAGCTTCTGTCTCAACAAATGATTTTTGAGTAGTTTTTGTTAGCTCCTCTGTCTCATCAGTAGCAGTATCATGAAATACAATAGGATGGTGTAGTCCTTTCTTTTTGTCTTTAAGTGTTATCCTTCAACAAAACAAATGAATGCTCTTACCCTTTTCTTTGGGCAAAACTGTAGACTACAATATCTCCTTTTCTTCGTAGACCGATTTCTTGTCATATGTGCATAAATATATAAATAAAGATAACACTAGTGATTTTTCTGTGGGTTGTTGCAGATACAGTAAGACTTTCATTTCAGTTGTAATTAAGCAGTGTTTCTGCCTACTGCACCTCCTGTTTAAGCCTCCTAATCTCTCAGCTATTACTAAAACAGCAGTGTTACACTGATGGCTTCTCAGTCACTGGAACTCCGTTTCGTCTGAGCTAATGTTACACAACAAGCCTTGTCTCCAAGAAATAAAAAGATGCTATTTTTGAATCTTCATTAATGAATATTTATTATACTCTAGTGACCAAAACCCTGTGAAATTTACCCTAATGAAGATAAGTGAACTCACTCTGTAATCCCTGTATGGGGTTTACCTGCCCTGAATGTTTCAAGACAGCACCCGCAGGCATTGTGTCTTCAGCAGGATTTTGTACAGGATTGGCCGTCACTGGATGAAAACACATTGAGATACACAGAAGTGAAAACAAAACTTTTATGCAGCTTTTCTACTATGCTAAGCTGATACAACTGAAAACAATATCATTAGCTCACCAAAACACAGTCCTTCTGCTTCAGTGTAATTATGCTTGTCTTTTATTTTATACAACATCTGTAACAATAAAGTCTGCAGGTGTTGCCATAATACAGATTATCATGTTTGTATTTTGATCTACTAATTTTGGATAGGTCTTGTCTGTTACTGCATGAAGTTAACTTTCAAACCACAACATGATGTGTGATGTTTATTGCTTAAACCTTCCATACACTCCTTCTTTGTAAAACATTTTTTGTTACTTAGTTTCAGATTACTCTCTACAGTCAAGAGCACAGATATTATTTAGGTATATACTTTCAGTAATGATTAGGGAGTTTTCTGCTGTTACTGTGGTAACAATAGCTTGCTACTATTTTTCCCCATTTTTTTAATTTTTAATCCATCTATTTATTATTTACCTCCCTCGATGTTTAACATTATTTTATTCTAGGTATATCTCTTCACTTTTAGTAAGTTCAAGATCTTTTGATGTAGAACTGTGTAAGACTGGCTGAATTCTCAGGAGAAATTACTCCTCTTGATACCTGAATCAAAGAATTAATAAAATAATGCCTCCAATAGTACATGAGAGGATGAATGCATTTTCTCACATTCACAGGTTTGTATAAATATTTTGGGCTTTGTAGATGCCATAATATTATGCTACTGAATCAGGAAAATAAATAAAATTACAAATTGTAGGCCAAGAAATATTTTGGTTGGTTTAACTTTGTTGTGTCTACCTCTTTAAGTTTTAGTTGCTGTATTCAGCAGGTATTTTACCTTTTACATCACTGATTAAGAGACACATTAGTTTAAGGGCTCTGACTGCTCTGGATTGTCAGCAATTTGGATGCTTATTAAGTGGTTTAAAGTACATTTAATTAAAGATGTATTGCTTCATATCCAGTAGTCAGTAAAACATTTAGCATTTGTCCTCTTAAATTTATTTAAATATTATCAATTTTTCTGTAGTTTAAGAAGAATTTTAAAAGATTTATGCATAATTTCCTCATTTGAAAGAATTACTAACCACTAATTGCACTGAATATAGTCTTCCTCTTCCCTACCATTTATAATTTTAAAAATTAATTGGACCTTGCAAAGTGTTATGTCTTTGCTTGTTCCTATTAAAAATCTTACATACCCCCTCACTATCTATTCCAAAGCTTAAGAAAGACTGTTGATCAAAGGAGGGATCAGTCAATGCTGGAAATGGGTTTGGAGTTTAGGCATTGAGCTAATTCACACAATGTTCTGAACATTTTCTTTTTTTGGTTTGGTTGGTTTGGTTGGTAGGTTGTTTTTGTTCTTTCTTCCCCAAACTAAAAACCTATTCTAGAACAACAGGAGTCATTCTTTTTCATTTCTTCCAAAATAGTCCAGAAGGTGCAGCCCCAAAACCAAAAGCAACCATAATACAGAAGGCCACATAGTCTGGTGCTTATTGTGATGAAACATGATTTTAGTGTGCTTTCCTCTCCTCCAACACCTTTAGAAAAGTTCCATGCTTTCACCTTCCCCACAAATCCTTTGGCTGTAGCTACCAGGGAAGAGGAGGAGGAGGAGGTGTAAGCCCTGAAAACAATCCACATGATGCTTCTTTGAAGGCTCTTGGTGAAGAAGAGATCATGAAGCAAGTCAGAATACGTGACCTGTGACAGCCCCTAGCAGTTGTAAAATCCTGTCAGTTGCAGATATTTTTCATTTTGTTATAGAACTATTTATTTGGGAATAGAAAGAAAAGGTCATGGGCTCAACATGAGTTAAAAAATGTATCAGTGACTCCTCTTTTTTTTTTTTTGGAAGCTATTATAAAATAATGGGATATGTTGAGAGCAATCAGGACATAAGGACTTGGACATCCTCCCCAAAACAGGATGTCTTTTACCTTTAGTAAGAGGAATTTGGGGTTTGATGTTTAAGGAAGCAGAACAGGAGACTTCTGCAGCTGATTTCTGTGGAGATGAATTTAACATCCTGAGGTTTATTTGCTTGTTTAATAGGGTCACCTGGGCCTCCTGCTGAATCAAAGGAAAACCACACCTACCTCAGGCTTCCCCTCTTCCTGTAATGAAGGGAGGACCCGGTTACGGTTATCCTTTTGAGGAGTGGTTTAGACAGAACATTAGAAAGCAATTCTTTACCAGGAGGGTGGTCAAACACTGGAAAAGAATTCCTAGGGAGGTGGTCAATTCCCTAAGCTTGTCAATGTTTAAGAGATATTTGGACAGTGCCCTTACAACAAGTTTTAACCTTTGGTCTGCTCTGAATTGTTCAGGCAGCTGTACTAGATGGTCCTTTTAGGTCCCTTCCAATTGAAATATTCTATTCTGCTCTAAATTTCAGAGTAGGAGTACACAAATTTGTCTTCCGTTGCACAGAGCCCCACTCATGGTGTTTGCAGAGTGTAAGACAGAGGTGGGAATGACAGTGCCAAAACACTCTCCTCCTCCTCCTCTGGCACTTGGTTGGCTGAAACTTGTAGGCAGATGTGTTAGGCTAAGCAATAATGGCATCACTGGAGTTTTCCTTGCTGGGCAGGTAGGGCTGCAGGGGCATGCCACTGCTGTTTGCCTGTGTGAGAAGTTGCTTTTTTATTTTTTTTTAAAGGTTGAACTGAGTGCAGGTGCCCAGGTGCTGGGACTGTGGGCTGCAGGGGCCTCTGTGAGGAGGGGGAAGGAGTTTCCCCTCAGCATTTTGATATTCATATTCTTACTTCCCAATACCTGAATTAGTAATTAAGTATACATACATATCATTTGGCTGTAAATTAATTTCATAGAATTTCAGAATGGTAAGTTTGGAAGTGAACAGTGGCAGTCATCTGGCCCAACCTCCCTGCTCAAGCACAGCGCACTGCAGCACATTACTAAGGATTGCGTCCAGATGGCTTTTGAGTGAGGGAGACTCCACAACCTCTCTGGGCAGCCTGCTCCAGGACTCAGTCACCTGCACAGTAAAGAAGTTCTTCATGTTCCAGTGGAACTTCCTGTGTTTCAGAAACAAATTAAGTTCTTCAAATCAAATCTGTTTTGCCTATGAGAGTAATTGGGAAGTGATCTCCCCGTCTTTCTCTCAACCCCTGAGCTTTCTTGCTTCTTTTTCCCCCCCCCTATTTCCTCCTCCCACCTCACCAGGGACTGGGACTGTTACGTGGCAACTTGGCTTACCAGCCAGGACCAACCCACCACAGTAGTTCAGCAAAATACAAGTTGTTTGTAAGCTTTGGGCTCAAGACCAAAGACAAGACAACAACAAAAGAATTTAGGTGGTCAAACTGTTCAAGTCATTGACATAGGTCCTTCCTCCCTATGCCTGTGCACTGAACTTCACATTAGAAAATTAGGACCTTTCCTTTTCCTATAAAAAACAGCTTCTACGAGATTGTTTACACAGTTCCTAGAGTAAGGAAGTCTGTTTGATCTTCTGCAAAGTCAGTGAGACCTTGGACTGCACAAGCTTTGCACGGCAGTTTGCAAAAGCTTCCAGAAGCTCACTGAAAGATACCACATTTTAATCTGCAACTCCTATCCAGGTTAATAAACACAAAGGTATATATCATCCCGTGAAAAACTTCCATGCAACTGCCTATAATCCCTTCCTGTCTAATAGAAGGCATAGTATTCTTAAATCTGTGTAATAGTAGTTTAATTCCTACTTAAGAAACCCTTATTCTGTCAGATTTAGTCATTCTTTCCTCGACTCCTTTATTTTCTTGCCTGAAGGGGTATGTAAATTCAACACAAACTTCAGAGGCTAATATAAAACACCCTACAAAAGACAAGGTTGTAAAGGATGATGGAAATGGTTACAAAACAAACAAAGCAGGCACAGTAAAAGTAGTCTTAAAATAAAAAAGCATGTTTTATTAGATCATAATACATGCCAAAATAAAAGTGCTTTTCAAACCACTATGTTCATGAATTGTATATACAGATTTTTCCTCCCATTTAAAACTAGAATTTGTTTTAGTATTTATGGATACTGTTAAAAATAAATATTTCAAAATGTGGTTCAAGAACAGACAAAACCAATGAGGAAGAGGAAACCCTGGCTTGAAATGAAGCTGTTCCTGCCAACATCAAGAGCAGAGAATGTGTTAGGGCTGAAAATTTAAACATGCCCTACTTAAACTGAGAAGGTAACATTTTGTAAAAACAAGAACAAAGCACCTAAAAACTAACGATGCAAGCTTTTTACAATATCACATCAAAATTACACAGAATACCCCAGTGATCACTAGGGAATTTGCCACAGTCTAGTTTTTCCAACCCAATTAAGTCCATACTTCGAGGTATAATATTCCCCCCTTCCACTGTAGGCCGAAAGTAAACACGGTCAAATCTCATCTTGCACTTGTATGGAGCCTTCAGGTTGGTATTGGATTGGGTGTCCCAGGTATAGCGGCAGTGTTCTGGTTTATCCAAAAATTCCCAGATATCCATAATATTTTTAGGTAAGTCACCAAGTTTAGCAACCTGAAGGTAGAAGCGGGGAGAAAAAACCCACAAAATAAGCCTACAACATACTGAATTCACAAGTTTTACCTTCAAAAATAGAATTCAGTTGTCACAGTGTTGCTTTTTCCTGTTGCAAAACATTAAGTTGTTAAAAACAAAGATCTTGGAGACATTACTAAAATGTGGTATTTCTCAAGATACTCTAAAGCATGACCAGTTTCTGTAGTTCTTTCTAAATCCAAAACACATTACAAAATAAATGTTCAGCTCTGAAATGCTGAGGTATAGGGGTCAACACCGTGTTCTCTGAACCAAAGTCATTCTAGTTCACTACAAAAGAGTTTCATGATAGGGAGAGATGACACTGACATTCTAGTAATAATGCATAAATTCCACTTTTAGTATCAGAAACCAATTTTCAATGTCTTGATTATGGGGGATTAAACTTCTAGGATCTCTTTCTCCAGAGCACCCTTTTCTTTCATTTGTTCTACAAGCTCCAAGAATTGGCAAGTTGGGCAAGTAAATATCAGGTTCTCAAAATTAGGAGATATTTTTGAAGTCGAAACTTCCTCCACTATCCCCGCATCTGCTCAGATATAGATATTGTCAAAAAAGCATTTTGTTATTGGGAAGGGGGCTCAATATAAATCGCCTCAATCATAACAGTGTCTCAGCACAGCAATGCTTACCTCTGAAAACAAGGGTCACTTAGTTACCCTTTCACTTCTTAAGAACAAGTTTGAGTATCTCTGTTCTGCTTAAGCAGGTTAATTTCTCATGAGGACAACAGAAAAGCCCAAGAAGCTTAGAAAATCTTGTCAGAACACCTTCTCTAAATAACATGGTTGTTTATTTCTATTTACCTCCTTGTCTCTGAGGTTTGTATCTCCTCCAAATATAACAGTAGTGGACTCAGACTCCTTCTGCATTTTGTTTAACACTATTTGCAGCTGCTTTATACGTTCCTCAGAGTGATTTTTAGTGCTCTCCAGATGGGAGGTCATAAGGCAAAGTTCATTACCAGATATGCTCACCTATGTGTGAAACAAAGAGGCAATGTTACTATTCAAACCATGATAAGAAGGTCAAAGATAAAATCTAATCACAAAGTA
The DNA here is from genome assembly GCA_035047845.1 of Dendrocincla fuliginosa. Lineage (NCBI taxonomy): Eukaryota > Metazoa > Chordata > Aves > Passeriformes > Dendrocolaptidae > Dendrocincla > Dendrocincla fuliginosa. The sequence continues at coordinate 90,991,739 of JAWWMO010000083.1, read as the reverse complement.
AATTACTGAACAACAGGCTGGTTAATATTAGTTTTACAGTGAAGAAAAATGGCTTACAGGAGGATAACAGGCTTTTAGATTTGTTTTCAGAGGTTATGAGACTATAAAACAAAGTACAGTAAGTAACTGATAAAAGATTTAAGTTTGTTAGTATCAAATGCAACTGGGTTTGTATGTTTGGAGAAGAAGTTTTTCTGCTGTTAGAGAGTGTCATAGAGAAAAAGCCAGTTCAGAGTTTCCTGGGAGTTTTGGTTTGGAAGGCAGAAATACAGATGTTTAGTACATACTGTCTCACTCACATGCACAACCAAAAGGTTCCTCTTCATGGCAGTTGTTGGAAAAGGAATTATCTCATGTTTCAGTAGCTTCACTCTTGATTTCTTTAACATTATGACAGTGAAATACTCCTCTATGTTACCTAAAGAGGACCAGGGAAAGAAATGTTCGAGGGTATCTTGTGATGTACCGTAAAGGAGTTAAGGTTCTGAGTGACACCTTATTACCAAGACTTGTGAGAATCAATGTTAATTTGCAAGATGTACAAACTCACTAGTGAAATGTTCCATAACGGCAGTTTGAATTTTTCAGATATTTTATATGCAATTATTTATGAAATTAGTTATCTATGGTACTTTTTGGCTATGCTTGCTAACAGTCTTTCAAAATGCAGAAAAAAATACAAAGGGAACCACCCAGCAAGCAAGCTTTTCACTTGTGTAATTTTCACCAAGCTATATTCTGATATCAAAACACAGAAAATGATTTAAGTGCTTTCTCCTTTACATATTTCTACAAATATTTGGGAAGCTCTGGCAAACAGACAGAATAAAATCAAACTTGATGTTCTGGGTTTTGTCTTTAGAAACTGAAGGGTTTTTTCTTACCTGGAATAATAGTGTAAGTGTCTGCTTTCATCTGTAGAAGACAAAGATGTGGTGGGATGACCTCTTGTAAAAACACAACATCTGGATTGTATCTGAAATGAACAAGGCAAGACTTTCAACTAATTACTGAAAGGTAGTACTGCTACACTCTTGAGGCCAAATAGAACAGGATCAGGGATTTCAGGTGCACCTTCCCCTCACTTTCCTAGATACTGTAAGAATCTGTTCTTTAAAAAAAAAAAGAAAAAACTATTTCCATCACATTTAGCAGCTTGACACTTATGTCACCGTTATTGAACAGGAGAATTATTACTAAGAACATGGAACTGACATGGTAAGTGCATAACTTCCTTATAATGCAACATTGCAAACATTAGCAGGGGTTTCACATACTACATACACGAGGAATTCACCTTAAGCTGCTGTAAAGCAGCTTTGGAACATGTTCTCCAGAAGATTCCAGCCACCACCTCACTCCCTTACAACAGATGCCCGCAGGTAGCCTGTAATTCATTTTCTCCAGTCTCAGTGATGACAAGCTCTTTTATTTCTTAGAGCTGTGTAATCAGCAGCAGTTCACATGGGGCAGCAGTCCTGAAAATGCTGATTTAGACATGACTTTACAGCTCTCCCTGATTTTGCTACACTGCTGAATAGCCCTGGGCTAAGCAGGTGAAGGATAAACCTAAGGTCTTACTTACGGAAGAAAAATACTGTCACCCCAGTTAACAAAATCAAGTGAAAATTTATTTATTTAAGGGATTTCTGCTGTTTTGAGAGGAAATTATCACTTGTTTAAATAATTCAATTTACACATTTAATTTAACATAAGTTACTAAAATAAATCAATTTGTGTAACTTAAATTGCTCATAAATATATTCAAGGCAGGCTTTCACTGCTAGAACTAAGAAAGATAATCACAGATTCGATTGCTTTTATCTTGTATATTTTCTTTTTTGACAGACAACAGTTGTTTAGCAAGAGAAAAGAATTTCACTGAAAAAATCTTTTATTTCAAGCAGTTTGCTCTATTGTGAAGTTACTCATACTACTGGAATGTGACAAACAAGTTTCTTGCAGTTTTACTCTTCTCATGTACAGGATGCAATTATGAAGTATACTCTTGATGTATGACTGCAACTCGAACAATACTGTTCACTAACAGATTTTGGAAGTAACCATCACAAAACACCTAACCTTTGGGATCTGCCTAAGTTCACACCTCTTCCAGCCAGTATACCAACTTTCAGCTACTTAGGATTTATAAAGTGGTTGTACTGTTGCATCTAACATTAAGATAATTTGGGCATGAAGATTTGTAAATACCTAAAGCAAGCAGCTTTTTTTCCTTTAAATCCGGGTATACGGCAATACAAAGATGAAGCTATACTTACAGTGTCAGGTATGTACAGACTCCTCTAGCTCGTTCATTCAGATTTCCCAGATCCAGCCCATCAATGTTCCAGGTTATCAAGGAGAAGTTGCTATCATCTTCTTTTTGCTTCGAGTCTGCATTATTGTCACCACCATTACTAGTAGTTGCATCTTCTGTGAGATCAATACTAAAGAGAGAGTTTACTTGCTTGTCGACATGTATAATACTGTTCTCTCTGCAACCACCTCCCTTATCTTCTAAAGCATATATTGATCTCAACATCATTTAGAAGCACAGTAACTAAAACATACAGACACCATTCACACAGAGCTATAGTACACAGGTGAAGAAAGTGGTTCTTCCTCCTCCTTATAGGCACAAAATAACATAGAGCATTCTGATTTGTCAGATGGAGATCAAGCTAATCCAAAACACTTGAGTAGTTCAACCTTCTCCTCATGCACCCACTCTTTCTCCATGTCCTTCAGGAATAGGCTGCCCCAGAGAGGATTCCCCACAGGATCACAAGTCCTGCCAGCAAACCTCTCTCTATGGGAGCACAGGTCCTGTCAGGAGTCTGCTCCAGTATGGGTTTCCCACAGGGTCACAGCCTCCTTCAGGCATTTACCTGCTGCAGTGTAAGGTCCTTCCTGGGCTGCAGGTGGATCTCTGCTCCACCGTGGTCCTCCACGGGCTACAGGGGAACAGCCTGCCTCACCATGGTCTTCACCACAGGCTGCAGGGGGAAATCTCTGCTCCTGCACCTGGAGCACCTCCTGCCCCTCCTTCTTCACTGAAAGTGGTGTCTACAGGGCTGTTTTTGTCTCATATTCTCCGTTCTCTGTTCTGCTGCAACTGCTGCTGTGCAGCAACTTTCTAACCTTCTTAAATATATTATCCCAGAGTCACTACTGCCATCACTGATGGGATCAGGCTTGTCCCACAGAAGGTCCATCTTGGAGCCAGATGGCATTGGCTCTGTTGGACACAGGAGAAGCTTCTGACACCTTCCCACAGAAGCCACTCCTGTAGCCCCTCGCTATCAAAACCTTGCCATGTAAATCCAATACGGAACAATGTTGATAATACTGATGTTTTGGTTGTTCCTCACTAGTGCTTACCCCAAGATAAGGACTTTTCAGCTTCCCATGCTCTCCCACCAAGCAGGTATGTAAGAAGCTGGAAGGAAATATGGCCAGGAAAGCTGACCTAAACTGGCCAAAGGGATATTCTATTTCAGAGAGCATCATGTTCAGCGTATGAACTGGTGGGAATTGGCCAGGAGGGGCCAACTGCTGCTTGGAGATGCTGAGCATCAGTCAGGCATCACTTGTCTTTCTTGGGTTTTCTTTCTCTCTGTCTTTTTGCTGTCTTTCACAATTAATATTATAATATTTATTTTATTTCGACCATAACACTGTCTTTCTCTCAACACATAGGTTTTACCCTTTCTTCCTGGTTCTCCTTGCCACCCCACTGGGGGGGGGTGTTGCTGCATGAGGGTGTCCAAGTGAGTGGGTGCATCGTACTTAGTTGTGTCTGGTGTTAAACCACAACAGGTGGAGATGTGTAAAAGTTTAATTCCACTCGCAGTTCGATACCCTTTGTACGCCCTACAAGTCTGCTGTGAGGCTGTGTATGCAAGACACAGATCTTAAGTGTCAACTTCCACACAAAGTGTGCACGTACGTGTCAATTTTAATTATAGAAATATAAATATGCATACATCTAGCAGAATGCACAGTTTGCACGTATACAAATGCGTGTGTGTGTGTACAGTAAAATCTGCATGTGCATTGCCGCACAAGGCATGGGAACGAGAAGAAAGCGAGCCTGCCCCTTCCCCAAAAGGCTGGCAATCCCCCAGAGCAAGGGCAGGTGGCTGGGGCATCCACAGAGAGAGAGAAGCGGCAGCCTGGCAGCACCTCAGGGCGAGGGACTCGCCGGGAAGCAGCGCGGGAAGGGCCCAGCCCGCCGAGCCGAGGTGCGATGCGGGGCGGGAAGGCTGGGCCGCGATGGGGGATGGCTCTGCCTCCCGGCTGCGGGGACAGATAGGAACCCGCCTGCCCCACGCCCGGCCCGGCCCCGCGGTCACCTACCAGCCACCGGAGCCCGCCGGGGCCGCCCGGCCTGCCGCGCCCTCGGTGTCCCGCGGCGGGTCGAAGTAGGCGTTCAGCGCCCTCTGAAACACAGTGCCGGCTGGCAGCCAGGGCCAGGGGCAGCGGCCGCGGCCGCAGAGCCCCGCGGCGCCGCCGCCCCCGCCCCAACCTCCCTGTGCCAGCCCCTGCCGGACAGGAACCTGTGTGCCACCCCCGCGT
>JAWWMO010000083.1:90975268-90987061 GCA_035047845.1 Dendrocincla fuliginosa | reverse complement strand
CCCCTCCATGGCGGAAGGCGGCGCTCAGCCCCGCCCGCCGGGGTTGCCGTTCCGGGGCGCGGCCGCGCCGCGGGCAGCGCCGGCAACATGGGCCTCACGGTGGAGACGCTGCGGGAGGCCATGAAGTACATGGTGGAGTCGCAGGGCTTCGACCGGGTGCTCCGCAAGGTACGCGGCCCTGCGAGGCAGGGCACCCTCGGGCCCGCTCTGTGCCCGCCGGGAGCAGCGGGCGGCTCCGCGGGGAGCGGGGCTCCACAGCCCCGGGCCGGCTGCAGGGCCCCCGTGTCCTCCCCGGATTCCAGGCCTCGGATGGGGGCGTGTGGCCGTGGCGGTAACACGGGGCATAAAAATCACTGTTGTTATTCAGCCACTCGCCTTAGATACCTCAGCTCCCTTCCAGCAGACCCCTGAAGGTCAGGGCTGTGCTGAATAACCTTCAGGAGTCATTCAGGAGCTGGTATCCTTCCCTTCGCAGTTCCTGCAAAGAAGCCAACTTCCAGGCCTGTGAAGTTATGGAATAAATGATTACTCTTCCCTGTTTAAAATTAGAAAGGGAGCTCATTGTGGCATCTCACACCTCACCCTCTCACACAGGCACCTTAGTTCTCTCTGAGTTTCTGCACAAGGCCCTACACTAATCCCTTGTGGTATGAAGAAATGTATTTGACTTGTACTGCTCTAATGTCTTCCTCTTCCTTATAGACACAATATGGGTATTACACGTACATTAATTGTGCATCATGTGTATTATATGTACATTATGCTCAAAAAAACTGGACATCATTGTGTTGCCTTAAATTGTGAAGTGTGGTACCATAGCTGCTCTGTAGGGCACTCCTGTGAAGCAGTTTCAGTGTTCTCATTAAATTTTGCAATGCTGCAATTCTCCCTTGAATTTCTGTTTGTGTAACTGTGACATAGAGCAATGCAGTAAGTATATCTAAGAAAACCAACCATGTAAAAATTCATATGCTTCATATGCATTGTTGAGGAGCAAATGTAATAATGGAAGCAGTGCTTTTGTGGACAGCTCCATGATCTGATACGTTTAATAGAAACCATTTGCAAAGCAATTCTTATTGTCATGTTTCTCCAAGACACATTTGGGAGTATAAAGTTTAAAAAAATATAAAGCTTTATGTTTAAGAAGGTCATTTATTTATACAGTGCAGTTAGTTTTTAGTCACCTCTTCACTGTGATATCTTTACTCTCCTTTACCTTAAAACCCTATTAAGTGGAGAGCAAATGCAGCATTTTTGATTATAAAGGTAACTGGCTGGAAGTGAGCCTTGGGAGGCAGGCTTCCTACCTCGCTCTGGAATACTTTTAGACTTCCTGCAATCTTCTACAATTACGGTGCTATTAACTTGATCGTAATAACTATCAAAGTACAATTGTGTTTGAACTAAAAGTAACTACCATTTTTCTGGGAGGTACTTGAAGTCTTTCTTACTGTAACTAAATGACTCAAGATTTTTCCTATCATGCAGAAGACAGATTTTAGTCTGAAACCTTTCAGCTCCAGCATTAGACTTAGGTTCTGGTTTAACTCCAATGTGGTATCTACCTAGGGCTCAACGACTGTGAGTTTTAAAGCCCTTTTCCAAAGAAAAGGCAAGGCAGTAGTGGCTGGAAGCTGAAGCAGCATGCTGTTTCCTGAGGCAGACGCGTGGGAGGACGAGCACAGGAGGGCTGTGAGAAGTACAGACCAGCAGCTATAGCTGTGTCCTGAAAGAGCTCAAATACTGAACTATTTTGGTCAAGGACAGCTGGCACCTAGTGCCGGATCAGAGCAATGACAAATGGAGCTGGATGCCTTGCCTCGCAGGTGGATTGGAGCGCCACTCCCTCAGAGAAGTGAAAGCCATCTGTTCCTAGTGTCAAGCGTCAGTGAAGTCCTCATCAGGAATTCCGTCAGAAGCTTAGGCCTCCAGTGAGTGCAGCAGAGCACACCTGATTTAAGACTTGGGATTTTCATTGATCAAGGTGCTATTTCTATATTAGGATATTGCCTCAGTGATTTCCCTTCTGTTTAAATGCAGCTTTTTCCATTTGTAGATAGACTGTGCACTACATCATCATTGACTTTAGTATCATTTCTCTGCAAAATTTGAATAAACCTTGGCTTATCAGAAAGGGACACTGGCTGAAACTGAGCTCTTACATTGCATTTTAAATAAGGAATAATGAAACTGGAGACATTTCAGTCTTAATACTTTTTAACATTAAAAAATATTTAAATCAACTCAGCTGATAACAGTATGGAAATATGTAAGTTAAAAAAAAGTTCTGTAAAAAATTTGAAAATTAGTAGGAGCTATAATGAATATGTCCCCATTTCACTTTTAGTAGTCTAAAGGTTCTTCAAAGTCTTAGTTGTAGGAGTAAATATATATGCTGAACTTAGCCCAGTCTTTCATCTGCTTTCAGACATAGAAGATAGTGCTACTAACTGAAGAAACTTGAATAGAGATTTTAAAATACTGAATTGCAGTAACTTCTTGGTCTCAAAATTCCAGTTTCATGTGTTGGTTACAGTAGGAAGCATGGTACCACAGGTGTACTGTAATTCTGTATTTAACACCTATGAGCTGGAATAAAACTGTATATGCAAATAACAATGCTGTAATATGGCATGATGCAGTCTTGGATACTTCTACCCAAAAATATGAATTTCAGATCAGGGAAGCCAATCTGATGAGTATTTCTAGTGCTCATTTGAAAATACTGATTCTTACTGAGGTTGCTCCAGTGTAATGATTAATAAATTACTGGTGGTCTCATTTCCTTTTTGTGAGCTAACAAATACACCTTCACAATTTTGGTACACACAGAGCAGTTTTGTGTTCCCTCTAATCTGGCCTTTTACTCTCAGATTAAAGCAAAAGGAAAACTTAAGAATATGGCCTCTTAAGGAATTCCTGACAGCATGGCAAGTATTGAAGTTTTGTTAAGGTGTCAGTTTAAATACTTACCTGCACTAGAAGTACAAATTTTTCTAAGGCAACAGTCTTCTGCTCAAAATTTATGAAAATACCTAATGTGACAGTTGAATTAGTATATTTTCCATCTTTTGTCTCATGAGTCCAGAATTAAACAAAATCTACTTTAATTTGGATTCAGGGTGATGATGGGTGTTGGTACTATTGTCAGTAAGCTTTTTATTCCTTTTTTGGTTATACAGATGAAACTTGTTTCTGCAACACCTGGAAACATTGTTTGTGAAATGAAAGTAGAGGAAGAGCATACAAACAGATTTGGCACTTTACATGGAGGTTTGACGGCCACACTTGTGGATGTGGTGTCAACAGCAGCATTGCTGTACACAGAAAGAGCAGCACCTGGGGTCAGTGTGGACATGAACATCACGTAGGTATCATCCACCATGTTTACTAAAACATACTAACTTTTCTTCCCATATTGACTCCATTGTACATCATTTCTGTGCTGGGGCACCCACTTTAGATAGGTGTTTGGTTTCAGAAGTCCTGTTTTGATAAATTAAGGGTAGGCATGTGTGTATTTGGAGACATTGCCATTTGGTTGCAAATTCTGAGCTAGACTTTTATAAGATTTTATTTGTTACATGTGTTTAAGAGACAGTGCCCATTCATTCATAGAATGCAAAGGTATGTTGGTTTCTTAGTCTTAAGAAATTGGTTCAGCTTCAGTCTTTGCTTGTGTAGTAGATATATTAATGTCCCCTCAAAAACCAGGATCCTAGGCTAAGCAGCTTTCTATAAACCCTTTTTCAGTATTAGTCCGTAAAATGTTAAACCAGAAAAAAATACTAAACTAGGAAACAGTTAAACCAGGAAACAGTTTAGCTCTGTTGTGTGCTCACATAGAGGGTGACTTACAGGTTGAATCAGAATTTCTCAGTGGAGGAAGATTCCTTTGCTCTAGGTAATTTCAAGGTAGTTTTTTTTATACTGAGAATAGTTGTTCCTGTAATGTGAATTTAAAGCACAATGTCTTTAAAAAATATTTGTTTTGAAACTTTCTTTGATCATGCTATTATAGCTTCTCAGCTTTGCTTCATTACTTTTAATGCAGAGATTATGACTTATTTGAACTAAAGGAATCCTACTTGGAATAACTAACACAGAACATTAAAAATCTTAGAAAAGTAACCCCTCTTCAAAACTGTCTTTAAAAGAACACAAACTTTAAAACTGCTTGGCAATTGATCTGTATCTTTACAAGGTTCTCTCTCCCCCAGCACCTTCTGATTTCTCCACTGGGCAGATGGGACTAAAGCATCTCTTTAAGCTTTATACTACCACTGTGATGATGGACCTTACTGAAAATTAAAACCTGAAATTCTTCTATAATGATGGTTTTTTTCTCTACAGCAGTATAACGAGAGGCCAACATCTGAATTTATACTATCAAGTATGCCCACCCAATTACATAACGGCTAAAATCTTAGGGAGGTGCTGTCTCTGGAGGTGATCCAAAATTACCTCTAGGCAATGTTATGTGAAGCAGTATTAATAGCTTTGTTTAATCTGGACTACTGCTTTCATTGAACATGTACGATTGGATATTGAATATTGCTGTAAGACAACTTTTTTCCTTTTTGGGAAGGAGCTTTTAAAAAAGTTGTCATGAGATAGCTATTTTAGTAATGGAAAGAACAGAGAAACAGAGAAGCTTTTTTTTTTTTTGGAACCACAAGAGGATCAGCAGCAGCCTCTGGGAATGAGACAAGGCTGAAACCCTGCCCTTGTCAACTAAAGGAGCTTGCGTTACATCAGCATTAGGCATGTCACATACTTGTGACATGGTGTCATGTATAAAAATGGACTGGTTGATGAAATTTATCTCAATAAGATTTATATTCAACAATTCTACATTCTCCTCTGTAGTCCGAACATTTGAACAGTCTTTCAGACTCACTCTGAACCTCAGATCATGGTTAGATGATGTTCCTCCAGATTTTTTCCAAGCTTTTTGTGGGGGACTTTCTTCCTATTCCCTGAAGTGTGTTTTAAAAACACACCCTCCTGCTCATGTAAATAAAAATAAAGAGTTATCTAATGAACGGAAACAGCGTTTGAGGGCTGCCCAGATTTCCATGACTTCCCTCTAACCAAGGTATGGGAAACATTTAACCTATGCTTGAGTTCCATACAGAAATGACCTTCTGGAGCTTTTGTAACAATGACATTTTGCAGCTGAATCAGCCAGACTAGTTCAGAAAGGCTGTAGGGAGCCAGTAGTGGTTGGAATAGGACTTGGTGCCAAACTGTTAACTAAGGTCTTGGATACCTAATTGTTTCAGTTCCAAAGTGGGCTTTTCCTCAGAACCAAGACAATTGTTTCTTTCTAGCCTCCATTTTCTCAGAGAACTCTTATACTTACTTACCACTGCCAATACTTAGAGCTGAGTTCAAATTCTTTAAGAGTGGGGATTTGCAAGCAGGCAGGCAGAGATACGAGTCTTTGTTACCCACTTTTGCTAATTCCCTTCATGATAATCTAAAATGCAGGAATATTCTTGCATTTGTCTTCTGTACAGCCTTTTACCTATTCGGTTTTTTTTTCTTCCTTCAAGATACACTTCTGCTGCTAAGATTGGAGAAGAGGTGCTGATTACAGCTCAGATTTTGAAGCAAGGAAGAAATCTTGCATTTGCCACCGTGGATTTAACAAATAAGGCAACAGGGAAGTTAATTGCACAAGGTAGACATACAAAGTTTCTAGAACATTAATATAAGAAAGTAATGTAAACAATAATGTTGGACTTAAGAATGCCATAGAGAATTATTTTCTCACTTAAATATCCGCACAAAGTTGTGTTAATCTGTAGAAAGCGAATGTCTCACTTCCATAAAAAATTTTTAAATTACCACCAGTGTTGCTACAAGCCTAAAACTAATGCCTGTTTTGGGATGAACAACAGAATGTGCATGGGGATGCAACTGGCTCTCTTAGGTCAGGACAGCAGAAGGGAAGAGCCTTTGGACCAGCCATATGGTTTATCAGCATGACAGTGTTTTAAGAGATCCGTTTTCTTTATCTGTGGTGTTGTGTGACAAATCAACCCTGTTTTCAGGCCTGTCACAATCACACTGAAAACACCACTATATAATGCTTAAAAACTGTACTTGTTCTGTAAGATGATAGTAGAGAGTTTTTATAGTGCAAAACTGGTTTGAAATGCTAATGCACAATGATAATTTACTGGATGCTATTACAAATTCAAAAGTATTCAATAAAGCTTTCTGAAAGTACCTTTTTTAAGATTATTTCATGGGTTTTGTAACCTCTTTTCACTCAGTAAAAGTTTGCCACCATGGTGTGGTTGAGAGAGGGTGTGGTGAAACCCTTGTAAACAAATGCACCTGAGATTTCATCATCTCCCTCTGATTCCTGAAAGTTAAAATGCAGTTATATTATGTGGGCTTTTCACCTCTATCTATCTGAAGTTCTGGTTGTATTTGTTTAAAAATCATCAGCTGCACATTTAGAGATGTGTCAAAATAAATTTGGTGACCTTTCATCAGGCTAAGGCTGTGGATTGTCTGACTCGGGTTGGATGTAGTAGTTAAGCTGCTGTTTGTCAGCTGAAGACTCGTCTCCTCGTGTACTGTTCTGGACAGCCTTAACTGCTTTCTTCAAACTGATGACAAATGACCCATGGCAAGGCTATCAAACCGTAATAAAAAGAGCGATGTTACATATGCAGTGCATGTTTTTCTCCCAGTGGGAGATTTGGAAAAGCTACTCTACACTAATAAAGAACACATGTAATTCCTTTTTGTCGTGGAAGCTGACTCATTGTCTTCAGTCATTTGACTTTTGTCATGAAATGTGAAGTTAGGGGTTTTTTTTTCTGCGCATTCCTCAACCTAAGGAAATAATTTTCAATGACTAATTTCAATGACAATGAATAATTTTCAAGTGACTGCAGACTGAATTTCAATATGAAATTGAACAAGTTTAATAATCTGTCATCAGTCTTTCCAAAATGATGTTTAAACAAGTGATATAGCTGATAACTAACCCTTCAGTGGAAGTTCTCTGAAAAAGTACCTATAGCGCACCTATAGCAGGCTCAGGCTATCAGCGTGTATTTTTGCTCCACATTTAGAACAGTTGTTCATGGTATATACATTCTCAACAAAAGCTTTTTCTCTGAGGCTGTCTCAGAAGCAAGCATGGCTTACATGCCTATGGCTAGGTTAACTTTTAATAGTAGCATCCTCTCTTCAGCGGCACACTCCTAATTGTTTTTACCTCAGCGCTTGCACTCAGAATCATCCCTGAATCCTCTTTAATGGAACACAGTGCTTTGCTAAAGCAGTTCCACAACGATGCTTACTATGGGAGCAACCTTTTTTGTTCTAAATCTTTGCTCAGCAGAACTAGATTCTTTACCGCATTAAATTCCCACTTTACAGCTATAAGCCCACCCCCCTCACTGAAACACAAGAATGATTTTGACTATTACCTGAAATAAAAGGCAGAGGGTGAGAATGAGGGAGGTGCCAAATTCAATACGTGCCAATACGTTCTGTCCTTGGGTAACTGTCCCACTGCAACTTAACATGATTCCCCTCAATCAACGCTGGCTGCCTTGGGAACTTACCATAGTTAAGTGGTCTCATTCTGTCACTTAGCATTCGTCATATCTACATAATTACAACTGAAAAGCATCCAGGCAAATTGAGAGAAGCAAACCTCAACACAGAAACAATAGTACCCTCCTGTTCCCATTCAAGCCTGGCAAGGACTGTTTCAGTCTGAGAGGGAAATGGAAAAAAAACCTCCCTGAAATAACAAGTAAATTCTCTTCTCCCTTACAACAGACTATTCAACAGTCTTTTAAGGCTCCCTAAGTAATAAGAGGGACATCATTAATATGCAGGCCAGTTATTTTAGAACAAGTTAATTAAACTGATTATTTTAAGACAACCTTGTCTGTTATCCCCCCACCGGCAGCAGCATGTTGACCTTGTAATTTATTGCACAACTTAGGTGTGGATATGATCTTAGAAGGAACTGTCACCATTGAGCTTGCCTTGCTCTGGAAGTAAACTGTTAAAACATCATACTTAATACTTGGAAGTGTTCTCTACTGATTTCACTCCAGCCTACACATTGAAAATTCTGTCTTGCCTTAGCTGACTTGAAGGAAGCAGTGGAAAAAAATTACCATAATAGGGACAAATGGTACATGGCTACACCTGGCATCAGAATAAACAGATCTCCTGTGGGGTTGACCTGGTTCCATCACTGCAGATTTAGGCATAATTCCATTACAAGCAAGCAAATGAAGTGACTTCATGAGATCATCTTGTGAGCCTTAGTAGTATACCAGATTACATATCCAGTAACTGACAGACAACTCCAAGTTCTTTATCATAGGGCTTCAGATGAGACCAGCCCTCCCATATTGCATTTTGTTGTGTTTGGGTTTGTTTTTTCTTAAACATACCAAATACTTACACCATATTTGATGTCTGGAGGTCTGTCCTCATGGACGGCCACGTAATAGTATGCCACATGTTCTGGAACAGTTTTTTCTCAGTGAAAGTAACTTCAGTTTCCCACTTCATGCAATACATTGGCCAGCCAAGTATTGGATGCTAGTTTCACTTCTTTACTTTTGTACAAATGCATTGAGACTGACACCTGGGGGTAGCACCATGTACAGCTGTACATTACAGGTGCCTTGAGAAAATGAGGAATCAGGAAGGACTCATTCCCTCTTGCATTTGAAACCAGGAGTCCAGATATGAATCAGGGCAAATACTGATCACAGATTAAGGTTCAGTGAGGAGGGGTTTAATCATAAGGGATTCCAGTTCTCAGGATGACTCGATTAACTGAAGAGAGGAGAGGGTAAGGAAGGGATCTCTGCTGAAATACACAACTATCAGAACTCCCTGTTAGTCTTTTAGGTAGAGCCCCCCCATCACAGGGGTCTCATGGCTGAGCTGCTGGTTAATTTGCCAATTTAACAATGACCTAGTTGGTTTACAATTCACAAATTCACAAACATTACCACCTAAAGGGGATGGGGAAGGGGCATGAAGAAAATTAGGCCATTGAATAACTATCCTGAACAGCAGTTCAAATCTGTTCAGCTTCATTGACTGGCTCTGAGCCACTGCCATGGAATATGGAAGAATTTCCAACTGCATTATGTCACTGACCATTTTAGAATTCCCTATCTACAGAAGCCATTTAGTCAGTAGAAACCAAGCCCCAGACCTCTCTCTTACCTCCATGGGAATAAAGAAAAAAGCACTTAGATTCCTATTTTGCTACTTGAGTTCAGGGACAACACAATGACAATCATTATCATTGTGATTCTGTAATGCATTCACTGAACGACTGCGACCACCAGATCCCAGTCTCAAGCTGCTGTGGTTGTGGGACACAGCAGCCTATACAGTTGTCACCTAAGACAGAGTAAATTACCTGCAAATTTTTATCAAACTAGACATTTGCTATCCCTCAGGAAAACAAACAAACCCCACCAAACAAAAAAAAAAAAGCCTACTTTTCTTCACCAAAACAGTATCTGGGGCAGTAGCGCTGTAATAAAATTCTGGATCTTTGATTTCTTTTGCTTAAAAGCAGTTGCCACTTGAATAGATTTCAGGAATCCAGAAAAGCAGTTTGTTGAGTGGGTGCTCTAGCATACCGTAATTGTGCTCAAATTAAGGGAGGACCTTTCCATATGTAAATCCCTTCAAAGCAGAAGTAGGTCATGGATATCTTCAGCCCTAAAAAGCATTTCAGTCAGCCATGCAGAAGAGGAATTACACTTAGCTTCAGTTAACCTGTAAAGTTGATGCAGCCCTCCACAGCATCTGCACTGCCCAGTCAGCCTTGTGAGCTCCCTCCCAGCTGTGGGGCACAAATCAGAAAGCAGCACCTACTGCTGCAGACAGAACTGCACCCTCCTCGACAGTACTCCTCACAGCGGAGTTCATCTCTATTCCAAGAACACATCAGGGAAGACTTAAACACCCAGCCTCAGTGCCTGGGGAAGCTAGGGGGACTTCCAGTTCTAGTGTGGAGGCTCACTCTTGCTTCAACCCCTGAAGCGCAGCAGCCAAGCAGGTACAGATGACACCCACAAAATGAGGCCTTGCTCTCACACCACCACCATGGCATCAAGTAGTACAGGTGCAGATGAAGGCAATGCCTGTACACAGAAATGTCCTTTCTGGGTGCTAATGATACAAAGGGACAAATAGTAACATTGGCCTTATGGTTTGGCAGAGTGGTTTGTAAGGAAAGATTACTAAAATGAAAATTTCCACAAAATGAATTCTAGAATAAACAGCACTCAGGCTAGTACCAATCCTCAATCATCCACAGTAATATTTTTTCCCCTTATGTAAAGGATTTTAAGTGTTTTATCTCATTACTTCACTCCAAAGAGCTGTTCCAGAATCTCTAAGCTTACACTGCTTGTGAATTTGATGCTGCAACAAATGCAAAAATGAAAAATCTGAGTTGATTTTTCAGGCTAATAAAAGTAAATAGCAATTAAGTAAACTCACATTGCATGTCTATCTGCTTAGTGGATGTAAATGTGCTCTAGTCACTCAATGGCAGGAACCTTAATGTAATCTCAAATGAAGCCTCCAACAGTCCATTAGACTAATCTCACCATTAAGAGGCAAAAAACCCTTCAGTGATCCTTCTCACTGTTCAAGTCCCAGAAATCCAGATTTAACACGAGCTGGCATTCAGTAACTGCAAGTAACCTAATGACTCAGTACATGACAAGTGCAAGAAAAAGCAGTGTTCTCTTGGCAGCAGAACAGGAGTGGGCAGGGAAGGGATGCCTGCAGAGTTCACAAGCTGGGACTATGTGCAAGGATCAAGTTTATAGCACTCCTATCAGGTTTTCAAGTAATTTTAAAACTAATTCATTGCACATTGGTGTGCCAAGAAAAAGATGTGGCCATTCACAAGGACCATGGCCACCTACCCCTAGTGAAGAATGATTCTCTGTTTACTATTTTTCAAGTAACAGATCAAGTAGGTCTTTCAAAAATGTCAATTGAGAGTCTAAAAAATTAGAACTTACAAAATTACCACCTTTCCACCCCACCAGACTTGTTTCTAATAGGCTTAACATTCCATGTTGCAAAAAAAAACCCAACAAAACCTCCTACAGGAGATCAGTACTGTTGATCTCTTCTCCATGGACACCCCCTTGTCGTGGGGGAGAAGCTCACGTGCCCTTATGAGGTTGCGAGCTGTGCTGGCAGTGGTACATGCCTCCAGTAGGGTCTCCTATGTTAGTCAGGTCTTAACTGCAGGGTCAGACAAAGTGTGTCCACGGGCAGGATGGGCTCGCTAGCTCCCCAGCAACCATCCTGGGAGAAGGACAACTCAAACTCCAAACCTGGGCAGATGGAGCTCGCTTAGCCCTGTAAGGCCATTCATCTACGAGAAGGAAACTCTGACCAAACCTATGTCCTGAGGACTTCGCTGCCACTGTCCAAGCTCACTTGGCCCTGGCAGACGAACCTTAGGAGTAAAGGGTGGGGCCAGTTCTGTGCACGCTGCGCCTCACCTAAAAAATCCATTGCGCAGGCTCTAGGGATTCTCCCACACTCGCAAAGCTGTGTAGCGACAGGTGAGGGACGAAATGGCAGGTGATAAGGTGCACTGGAAGCTGCAGCCCCAACCCTGCATGCAGGCGGTTCAGGACATTGGTCGCTCGAGGCTGACCTGGAGATGACAGTCTGGTTTGGCAGCATCCTGAATGACCAAGCAGCCTTTTTCAAGGACAGCACTGCTTGCTCCACATG
>JAWWMO010000083.1:90957221-90975168 GCA_035047845.1 Dendrocincla fuliginosa | reverse complement strand
CCCTGGCAGATGAACCTTAGGAGTAAAGGGTGGGGCCAGTTCTGCGCACGCTGCGCCTCACCTAAAAAATCCATTGCGCAGGCTCTAGGGATCTTCTGGAGGAAAAAAGGCAACACAGGAAGAACCGTGCCTCGCCAGTAGTGCCAATGGAGACTTTCTGCTGTGCCTTTTGCAACCGGACTTGCCTATCTCGCATTGGCCTTTTTAGCCATCAGCATGCTTGCAGCAAGCATGGGTAGAGCCCTTGTAAATCTTCATTCGCAAAGTCTAGCCATGATGATGACTTTTGATCTAAAACTTTCAACGCTCAAATATTAGTAACCAATTATCAATTTTTTAAAGAAAAACATCGAATAATATCAATGTGTTTCTATCTATCAGCTAACAGATCAATCTTAGTGTAATAAAATAGCTTTTGTGAAAATAGCTTTTTGTGCTTTGTTAGACAGACACAACAAAGGGCATTAAGTGCAAAATAGCTACAGGCCTATTACATTTTGGCAATTCTTGTACAGCAGTTCTTTCTATTTTACCATATTTAAGTAACTCTTGTGCAGCTGAAAAAGCTTGAAAAGTGAGAAACTTTACAGCCATGTACAGACTACAGCATTTAATAACCTTCTCCTCATCATGCGTGTCTTAAATTTTTCTCTGCCCCATTGGCACTTACCAAGTTCTCATGACAAATCCTCACACAGCAGCCTGATTAAACTCCATATTCAGCTGTGATATTGAGCATATTTCAATTCCTGGTATTAGCATGTCCAAAGCAGCCACAAGCAGTTGGCAGGAGTGGTAACTATTATTCTTATAAAAGAGACCTTCCTGTATGTGCAAACAGATCAACTGAACACCAAATAAGGTATGCACCATCACAAACTGTGCTTTGGAAACACTAGTTTTGAGATAAAACCTACACTTTGAAGAAAGCCTACCAAAAAGCCAATAAGCTGATACAAAGGAGGCCTGAAACCAAAAGCTAGATATTATGAACTGCTTCCATCCACTTCTGAAGGGCATTTTGCTGAAGTAACTTAGTAGAAGAATATTCTAACTGAAAGCTCCGCTAAGAATGGAACAAGAGTTTAATCTCTTCCCTTGAAAGCCATTCTGTTTAAGGGGAGCGACACCCTTCAAAGATGACAAATAACATGAGCAAACTTCATACACTCCAAGATGCTCATGCTCTGAAGCCTCTTGGTCCCCTTTACCTTTTTCCCCCCCATTACTTAGACAATGCAGATGGCAACGAACTCATTCTGATGGCACAGCAAAAGCTGAGTTAGAGTTAGCTGAGTAGAATAGACCACATTTAACAAAACTAATATTCCAAATTTTTGTTCTGTCTCATTCCAACTGTGTTCACCCAAGAAAATATGGTATTATTTAACTCTAGGATCACAGTCACAAGGAACAAATGAGCAGCCTATCTTATGTAGCCCATAAAAACCTAAAGCAATTAAACTGAGTGGGTTGTTTCCTGTAATACAGATAATTAACATTACGGATCATACCACTGCTGCCACTTGAAAAGCACTGTACACAGCCACTCAGAAACACATCTTGAGGTTTCTTCTAAGAGAAACCAGAACGAAGAAAACCAAAACTCCTAATGCAAGAACTACATCATTTGTTTTGCTAAGCAAGGTAACTGGCCCTATTCTCACCACTGTGAGATGATGCCCAAAATGACAAA
Organism: Dendrocincla fuliginosa; assembly: GCA_035047845.1. Lineage (NCBI taxonomy): Eukaryota > Metazoa > Chordata > Aves > Passeriformes > Dendrocolaptidae > Dendrocincla > Dendrocincla fuliginosa. Next base: position 90,973,472 of record JAWWMO010000083.1, on the reverse strand, counting down.
TTAAGAGCAAATGGTCGGCACTTAGGTTTTGTAGGGTCTTGAATGTTCAAGTTTCAGGAGTTTGGAATTTGTTCCTATCTCAAGCTTCATGTGAACCCTTGATATTTTATCTGACAGGTGACTCAAAGAAGAGGCCACTTAAAGCTGGAAAACCTTCAGTGATATTAGCCGGTCTAGTGGTTACTAAATATTTTAGAAAGTCTTAGCATTGTGTAAAGCAGCATTTTTTAAGATATTTCTTTGTAACTTTAGGCACCTATGAAAGTGAAGTTGGAGCTTTCAGATGGTGTTTTTCTAGGGTGCTTTGGATTAACCTGTAGGGACTTGTAACTGAAAAAGTAAAAATACCTATGTACTAATGCAACAGTATAGTAATTCTAAATTTCTGGCAGATACTTTTCAAAACATAGGGCCCACAGAGGCAAGAGTGCCTTTGGCACTAGTCTTTGCTAATCTTCATAAACATTTTGTCTGTACATTTTCAGTGTTTACAATGGGTGACATTGTTAAGATATAAGACTGCTAAAATTCAATTAATAGGACTTTCATAAATAAAACCAGTCATATTTCACCTAATTTATTTAAGTTCCAATTTTTTCCAATTCCAAAAAAAAAGCTAAATACAAGTTTTAAACAGGTAAGCACTAGTTTTATCCAAAGGGAGCAGGCTTATGCAGTTTTATTCCAGTAAAGTACTCAACCCTTAAGCAGAGCCTTCTTTGTCATCAAAACTATACAGTAGTCTTTCTTTTATAATTGCACAATCTTAAAATGTTCTGCCAGAACCAACTTTTGACACTCCAAACACTATTTTACATTGGTTTATAATGTCTATTCCAAAAGAAAAGAAAAAAAAAAAAACCTCGATGGGTTTTCCGTAAGAAATGTTTTAGAAACCAGTATTTCCTGCACAGTTCACCTGCAAGTTTACAAGTCTCAACTCTCAAGAAAAAATAATCCTCTACCAACACTGTTTCTGCAGCTATTATTTTACCTTTTTTTTGGAGCTGCTTTAGCAACTTCAGACTCCAGGTCTGCCTCATCTGTATAAATGCATCCAACTCAAAAGAATACCTTCATACAGTTACACAGCAACTTGGGGAAAGAGATCCAAAACAAAAGTGCCAGTAAACTTAGACATGGCCAAGCAAAGTAAAAGAGGCAAAAAATGCCTACACATTAAATGAGATGCCTTTTTTTTAAAGAAAGACTTCTTTCCCACATTTACTTCCTATTGTAATAGCCACTTTTTCTTTCATTAAAATGAATGATAGTGCTCTTAGATACAATCATTAACAGCAAAGCTATAAGGCTTTTATACCCGTTACATTCACTTCTCACCCTCCAAATACTGATGGTTAACATTAGAGATGTTAGGGGGCATGACCAGCACAAATGGGAACACCACCACAAATGATCACCTTGTGCTTTCGGATACATTTGTTTCAATGTACAGTCCCTTCATTTCACATTTTAGCAAGATGCTGATGCAGTGCAGAAGTGTGCAGAGCATCCTCTCTTTCACAAGGTCCATGCAGAAAACATCTAAAAAAAATTGCAAAGTTCTGAGATACAAATGATTAAAAAAATCCAGGATGATCAAGTTTCACAATGTATAGTGTTCTGAACATGAGTCCATTTTCTTCTAAATTCTGAAAGAATAAAGTGGTGAGGAAAATGAAAATCCACTGCTGCACTCTGTGATCTTCCCCATTTTGCTGGCCAGTACCTTACTCTGGCATGTAAGGACAGAGGTGATCCTCTATGGTACCAACCGTCCAGTGAGTGAGCTGCTCCTGTGGCAGGTACAGGCAGATGCTGCATAACTTGAAGATTGTAGCTTTGTTTTTTGGAGTCTAGAGGCAAACAAAACCCAGAGAAAAGCTATTAAAGCTAAAAGTTAACTCAAGACTAATAGGCAGACCCGACAGACATTTAAAATTCACTGTTTCAAACACATAAACGGCCTGAACTTAAAAATTAGTCTGCAACCTCTAATGAATAAAATGTTCCCACTATTCTGTTCTTTCTTCACTTCAATTATTTCTGTATTATCACCCAAATTAAAACAATGTTTTAATTTTTCCAGAACACTTTTTAGGTCCATTTTAGAACTTATTTAATTTTTAATGCAAGAACATCAATTTTATGTGAATGCATCTGTGGCCCATAGTTAAGTTTTTGCATATATGAATCCTATTTATAGAGTGTGTTTCCTCTGAAACTGCCAAAATGCAATCATGAATGCATGATCCGTTTTGTAACTTGAGTATTTTCCAACAAAATCACTGATGTTCCCAAGCAGAAAAAGTTTTTTATGATTAAAACACACTTGTTAATATGAGGACAAAGGAAGCTTACCTGCAAGTGCTGTCTGTCAATGAAGAGAAACACTGACTGGTTAGGGTTGTTGACAACAATTCCAGTCTTGTCCTTTCGGCTCAGAACATGCAGAAACTGTTTTTCATAGTCACCGTGATGAAACTCAAACTTGGCCTGCAGGGTGTGAGGGAGCAGAATAAAGCATTTATTAAGATAAAGTTCACATGTAATCTATTAATTTCCTTCAATCTGGGGCTTTAGTTTCTTTCCTTTTCTGATCTATGAAAAGCAGGAATTGGGGACTATAGCAATGACACACTTGAGTCTTGGCACCATTTAAAGAATTCCCTAGTTTCATTCTGCCAACACGGACATTACTTATTGCAATGATGTATTAATTCAGAGGTACAACTTTAACTGCAGATATAAACCCCAATTTACTTCGTTGTTGTGGCAGAACACCCCTGTGCATCAGTTTCTAGGCAAAATTATAATGCAAAGTTTCCATCCATCTCAGACCCTCTGTCATGTAACCACATATGAACCTTAATGACACCATCATATTTACAAAAAGATACATTTGTACTAAGAGGCACATCTAATCCACTTCTACAAATACAAACACATCTATACATACGTGTTGTTTGCAAAGGTCCTTCACACGCTTAAATTTTGGAAGGACTAATATAAGAGTACATAAAGACAGGAGGCAGAATTTGGCATTCAAAACACTGACATCTTTATTTATAAAAATATATTTTTTAATATCCACAGAAGTCACATACCTTGCCAACTTATTGTTTAAGGAGACCACTTACCCTCCCCTCCAGGAGTAAGTTACTTGCAGAAATTAAGAACCAAAACCAAATACCTGGACAGGCCTAAAGGGTTCATCAGATCCCTTCCATCGAGAAAACAGGAGACAGACTATCTTCTCAATATCATTGCGAGGCCATAGAATGAAGTCCATCTCCTGGGTACAGCCGATCACATCCTGTGAGCAGTAAAGTTCGGCACTTATATTCCGTCCATTAGTGAAAGACACCTTACACTGAATTTTAGTATCAGTAGCCAGTCAATCTAAATTACAGCTTTAAGAAAACATTAGCAAAGACTGTCTATCTTCTAATACTCATAAAGCAAAACCACTTAGTTGTACAGCAGACTTGTTGCAAGAATTATAAACACACGCCTACTAAAGGACCAAAAGGTAAGAAAAATCCATTCCAAAGGCATATCTCTGAATGAGACAAATGAAAGGTAAAGCTTAAGCACTGCATATTTAAACAGTTCTAGAACACATATGCTGCTATTGGCCTTCAAATTAGATCCCAGAAACACATAGCCACAGAACCTTCATGTAGTAAACGAGTTGATAAAATTAAAAAAGGCAAGATTAGCCTTAAGATTCACAAAGAAAAGAACACGTGTTGAAAGACTGAGATTCAGCAGGGGTAGAAAGAACACTTACCCTGCGCATAGACTGGTAGCGGGGTGCATGGAGCTGTACTACATCCTTCTGCAGAAGCTCTAAGGAACTTTCCAAAGAATAGCTGGAATCCCGCACACCTTTCAGGATATTTTCTTCATAATTATTGGTCATGACTGGTATCACTTCAGACACTTCAAAAAGCGCTGACTTTTTCTTCTAAAAAAATAAAAAATCACAGATTACTTTAAGACTACAATCCTTTCGAGACAACTATAGCTAATGGTTTATTTCAGGATTTGTGATTTTCTCAATAAATGTATAAAGTATACATCACGCAGGCTAGGACTTTGACACAAACAACACTAAAATTTACATGCAAAAATTTATAAATTAAACAGAATCAGACCAACGACTTTTTATAAAAGGTGAACACATTTTTGTAATCTCCAAAGATGCAAATTTACATAGCAATCTTGCAAATGTGACAGCTGTTATCTAAACATTAATAGAATTATTGCTTTATCGAGTACATGACTTTGAGCTGACCAAGAACCCTCTGTGAGCTTCTCTTTGCCAATCAAGTAACACCTTTTTTCCGTTTTTCAATTTTTTATAGTTGACCTTTTATGAAAAGTGAAATCTTTCAATGCCACATTTAGTGACAGCAGGTGACTGAGATCCCATTTGAAGTTAGCTGTAAGTTATAATCCTCTCAAAGGAGGACTGTTTTAATTTGCTAAGTAACTGGTACACTTGCTACAAATATTTCAGTATCTCTCAAGCAGGGCCAAAACATTACGAGAATGTGAAATAAGTTTTTGCTGTATATAAAATCACTTAAAGTTGTACTTCTAACAGCTTTCTTGTAGCTCATGAGAAGTCTTTACCTACTTAAGAGCTACATGACAAAGTATATTTTACCAAACAATGCTCCACTCACTGCTGTCAGAACAAACATTACAGGCAACTATTTGCTGACTAAGCTAACCTGAAAGCAAACTGGTATGGGATGGACATCTTCAGTTCACTGATATAAGCAAGGCACATGCAACAAAGTTCCGTAAAGCAACCAGACAGTAGTATGAATGCGCCAACTAAAAGCGTTAAACTTGTGTCATCTAAGAAAACCTATTGGCACTGTTCAAACATTCATATCTCTATTACTGTGAGTCAGTACCCAGAATTATATCCCAATATATCCACCTCTGCTTGCACTAGAACTTGGGAATTTTACAGAAGATTTTCAAAGCTTTTCAGGGAACAGTCTTCATTAAAAACATATAATTATTACAGTGAATGCAAAAACTACACCTTTGAGGGGATTAAACAACTTCGGTGCTCATCTACGTGCATTTTGTACATTATGGACTCTGTTGCCATTTGCTTTTATCTTCACTTCCTCATCTTTTCAGCACATTCACTTCCTATAAGCACCTTCTCCACCTTCTGCGGATGGAAACTCTTCTACAACTGGGGGTCTACAGGTAGCTTTAGAAATATCACCCAGCTCCCCTCTCCAGCCGGATGCAGAGCACCCGGAGACAGAGGAGGCAGCCAAGCAAATGGACATTTCCTCTTTGCCCTCCTGCGCTCCTTTCAAAATGGTAGCAAGTTTCACATGTGCGTGCGCACTTGGGCCATTTCCACATCCCCTTTTGCGACTTCTCCCTTCAATGCCAGGTCTTCCCTTCTGCTTTCACCAGATGCAGTAACTCAGCAATCGCCCCAGCCAGGCCTCCCTTCACAACTCAACTGTTCACAGCCAACAGTTGTGCAAGTCACACCCCAATCAGAGTTAACAAGTTACAGTGTTAACTTTGAAAAATAGCTGCCCAATACAGAAGTTACCAAGCAACCATTTAATGAGGCACTGGCACCCTCTGCGTTACACAACAACATACAAACACGGACTAAGTAAATATTATGGCAATTAGCAATTAAAAAAATAAATGTTAAAAAACAATGGAATCTATTAAGGATAAAGCATTTGATGCAATCAGCAAGGCTTTGCACAGCACACTTAACGTGCAAGAGGCAACACAGAGAGACACTTTAAAACCAAGTTACCTTGTCTTTGAACACAAAGGCAATGTACATCTTGAAGTCAAACTGGTCAGCTAAAGATTCTTTTTTCTTTCTAAGCTGAGCACGAAGTCTGTTCAGAGCTTGTTTCTTCCGGGAGTTTGGGTCCCCCATTTTGTAATACAGGTGGTACTAAAGCCTTTGGAAACTGTCGCTAAACTATGGGCACCTTTTCGTAAGACTCAAGTACAACAGAAACAAGTCGTTTGATTCCTGCTAATACGACTGAATAGATCAAACGCTAATGTAACCAAAACCGCACCTCAGGCAATATTTATGAATATGTCGTATTGGAGGGGCCAGGAAACAAAGTAAGTAGTTGTCCAGCCATGGCTGGACAAGAGGTTTTACAATAAACCAAGAAAAAAAAAAAAAAACCACAAGAATTTTGAAGGCAAAAATTTGAACAGTTTAGACACAGGAATAATTGGGTAAGAATGAAAAAGAAAACCACCCAAGCCCTAAACAAATCTTATCACAATTTATGTGTACAATAAAAAGCAACTGGCACAATCCCAATCCATGGGGGGGTACTTTTGCTCTGCTTACAAAAAAAAAAAACCCGAAGCTGAAATTACAAATTGCGTTTTACCCCAGCCAGATTCATGACTCTACTGATTATTATTCCCAGCCTTCCACTATTGCTATGTTGCCCGTCTTTTTCTTTAGAATTATTACACTTGGTGGAGAGCAGAGAAAAGGGTGCAAAGGAAGAGTGCACAACCCGGGAAGTATGACATTTCTCTGCCAACAACAACAAAATCAACTACAGACAACACAGCGCTGGTTCGCAGGGGAGCAAAGAGAAAAGACAGCGGAGTCATTTCTAACTTCATCCTGCTCATCATTGCCCTAAGGCTACTGCTGCCGAAGAGGAGAGGGATCATGATGGCCACTGACAAGGGGCGGACAGAGGTTTGAAGGACAGTATTATCTCATCTAGAGACTAAAACCCGAATCAAGGCCCCAAACGCGGGCTCGCCCTACATCCCCCGACACCTCCCTCACTCCCTGGGCTGCTGATCCCCCGGGGATCCTTCTGTCTGGGGGTGCTGCGAGCGCGGTCAGCCGAGGCTGTGCATGGCCCTCTGCAGACAGGGCGGCAGCGCCCGGGGCGGGGGACACCCAGCAGCACCGCGTCCCTCCCCTCTCACTTCATGGCCACGACTCCCACAACATGGAGTGCGCTTTTGGTATTTTTTCTGCTCCTGCTTTTCGGTGTCAGAATTTTTTGTGAGGTTTGGTTATTTTTAAATTGCAAATCTAGGTTGCAATTTTAAACCTCCAAAACGCCCTTCCCCCCTCCAAAAAAAAAAAAGCAAATCCCAATTATCAGGTTATTTTCTTCCTCTCTCCAGACATTTTTTCCCCCACCACAGGTGTTTGATTAGCCGGGGTTAAAAAGTTTTTAGGTTAGCTAATTCGCCAGACCAGGTTAAGAAGAGAAGGGGGGACAAGTATTCCCCCTCCCTTCTCTCTCTGGAGAGAAAGGAAAAAAAACAATTGGAAAACAAAACAAACCAAAAGGAACCCCTCCCACAACTTCACCCCCCCCAGCTGAGCAAGAGACTGAGAGGCTCCGAGGAGAGCCCGGGCCGTGACCCACTCGCTACCCGCAGCCGGCGGGCGCAGGAGGAGCAGTGGAGGAGGAGGCGGCGGCGCTGCTGGCAGCACGGAGAGGAGCCATGTCAAGATAAAGCCACGAAGCCGCGGAGCCCCCCCATCCCTGCCGCAGGGGACACGGTGACCGGGCCGCCCGCTCTGCCGCTGCTCGGCCCCGACCTGGTCCCCATAGTCTAGCTCAGCGCCCCGGAGCCGGGGAGTGGGGAAATGGTGGCGGAGAGAGGAAGAGGAGGAGGAAGAGGCGAAGGCGGCGGCGGCGGAACGAGGAGGAGGACGCGGTCCCTGCGCTAGCGGCTCCTACGGAGGAGGGCGGCGGGCATAGAAATCCCAGAGCAGCGGTGGAGAAGGACGGGCACTGCCGGGAGAAGGATGAAAGGCCTGAGGAGAGCCGGTCTTCGCCCGGGCGTCCTCGGAGGCAGCGGCAGGAGCGGGCGGGAGGGTGCGGGAGCGCCTGTGCCTGGGCACGGAGCTAGCGCGGAGCTGAGCTGCGCGGCCACCACCGACCCCTCAAAATGGCAGCGCCTGAGTCACACAGGCGCCGCCCTGCCCGCACTGCCGGCGCCTACCAAGTGCCCGCGCCCCGGGGGGGGAGGGGGGGGGGCGCGATCTTGTGCTCCCGGCAGGAGGGTTCAGCCTCCGCAGCCACCGACAAGCCGTGTCGGGAGAGGCAGGGAGGGCAGCACGGCAGCGGCCTGGAGCGTCCCGAGCCGTCAACGCGCCGGGAATCGGGGCTACACTTCCCTGCTCGTCCGCGCTGCCCCCCTCCCCCCGTCAGCCCAGGTGTAACCGGCCGCACGCCCCGCGTGGTGCCCGCAGGACAACGACCCGGATGGGGCCGCTGTGGGCAGAGGGGGAGGGCGGGGCGGGGAGGGAGGAAGGAAGGGGGGCGCTGCTCTCCCCCGCCCCGAGCTGGGGTGTGCCTGGGGCAGCTCCCTTCTTTCCACTCCAGCCAGCGTCTGTGCCCCAGTGTCGTCGTCACCCGGTCTCGAATTCCGTCACCTTACTGCTTAAACTTGTTTCGGCCTTAAGTGTGGGGGTGTTACTGGTAAACAAGCCTTGCAGTGGCACCTTTTGTCCGTCGGGGTTTGTGTTCAGCCGGTCGCACGTACGCAAAGTAAAACTAAATAAAACAATAATAAAAGTCCAACGTGTATTCAGAGCTGAGGTGGTGATGGGCTTGTCCCCAGCACCGATCTTGCCAGCCCGGGTATGTCGGCCCATGCTCCTCAGTGGCGGACAAAACGCTTCCTGAGAAGGCTGGCTAAGGGTTATAAATAATTGCTGCTCCAGAGATGCAAATCTAATCCTTGGAGAGAAGTAAGAGTTTTTACTTCTGCAGTACAGGGACAGGCTTAGGGCTGGCAGGGAGGCGACGGCAGCGAGGCGATGACGCAGCTTGCTGGTAGCTGTGTCCCCTCCTCGGAAGGCCCAGCTGCCATCTCAGCACGGCCCCGCCATTTGCGGGCCCACCCCTCGTGCCTTGCCTCAGGGTGCCAGGGAAAACCTCGCCATCCATTACGGAGACTGGAGGCGCTTCCGAAGCACCCAGCAGTGCAGGATTGCACTGGGGAGCCAAGGGCAGGGGTGACTTGCTGGATTGTGGCTGCCAGGGTGGGTGAAGGCATCTCCCCCACCTTCCTCTGGATGCTGGCGCCTGTGACTCACCGGAACAGCAACGATACTACAAAGATTACAGGCAGAAGACAAGTGCGGGCACCGTCTCTCTCATTTGATTGTGTTTCAAAACCCATGCAGCATTGGCAATGGCACTCTTCTGTAACTCCAGCAGATTTCAGTCTTCATTGGCCCTGTCTCTGCTCTTACTTGTCTTTGCTGGTTCTCCTTGTCCTTCTTATTAGTTATTTCATTTTAGCACACCTTTCCTGGGACACTTTTCTCCTGCCTGTCTTGTAGGCAGCAGCTGTGTTGCAGTCCTTGGACTTTGTTGTCTTCCCCCTGCGTTAGTCAGGCCCTCCGATGCAAACACTCCATCTTGCCTTCCCTGACATGGGCATTGCCCACAACATGCCTCTGTTGTTTGAACAAGAACAGAGTAGAAACAGACAATTTTTACCTACTTACAGATTGCCATTGGCTCCCAATGGCAATGCCTATTGAAAATAACCCTTTATTTGGAGGTAAAAAAGCAAGGCAGCTGAATAGGAGGATTACATTACCTCTGCTCTGCTGGGGCTATTTCCAAATACCTGAGTTTTTTAAGTATAACATCAGTCTGTCCTTAACAAGAGCTGCGTTTAGATAACTGCTTTTCCAGCCAGCTTTTTCCAGTTTTGTTTTCCATGCTGCCCTGTATGACATTTTGTGCTGCAGTCTTGTGCCCACTGCTATTTTAAGCCGTGACTCACACTTGGCCTGTGACCCTCTTTGTGCCGGCACAGCGGATGCAAAGAAGGCTCAGCACAGCAGCACTGCTTGACGTGGGGATTGCCCCAGCACAGAAGGCCCTTGGAGGGAACTGGCGCCTTGCCTGCCTGCAGAGGAGAAAGGAAGGAGTTTTCTTCCAGCCCAGTAACTCCAGCTGCCCTTTTGAGTGCAGGGATGCAGTCACAAGGGATTGGGCAGCTGCTCAGCCCCAGGTTGAGGAACACATCCAAAAAAAGTAGTCAAATGTAATGCTGGCATGAGAACAGTTTTTCTTTTGGAAGATTTTCTAGAAGAGCCATGAGGAGAAGAATATATATACTTAGACTATATATATATACACATATATATGTAGAGGAAGCAGGAGATCAAGTACAAAGTATTTCATGTTAAGCAACCACCACCTGTCTTCTGCAAACTCAGGCTGCTCAAATCCTTCCACAACATTTCAGAAGGGGATGGGAAGCTGAAATCACTGCAGGTTCCTTCTGTAAAGATTTCTGCTCCTCCTTATATAGCCAACTGCCTCTCTTAACAAGCTTGGTGAAGAGTTTTTTTCTTTTGCCTCATTGACCAGTAAAGGTATTCTGACAACATTACACAAATGAGCACAGCAACCATGCCAAGTATGTTTATTATACATATATATGGAGAAATATTTGCAATTAAAACAATGAGTAATAGCTGAGTCTTGTCCTACTTTTATATAGTTGTGCTTATTTTCCTTCATCATGCAGAGTGGTGAAGCTTAAACCGTAGAAAAATACCATCATCTTAGTTAAAACATTAAGTAACATTTTTTGCTGAATGGGGAGCTAAGACTTAGCAAAATAAATATTTATATTCTATTGATCCATAATTTGCTTGACTAGATAATTGTTTATTATTGTTATGCTTCTTACGGGTTTATGCAATGTTGTAGCATTTATAAGACAAGCTTGTGGGCCTGGAAGCTGGTGTGTATGTTGCAATTATAACACTTGATCTAATGAGAGACTGCCTCTCTTCAAATCTAATTTAAAGTAATGAAATATCTATCCCTAAGAAGAGAGGAATGTGCATGGTATACAAAACAAACCTGACAAATGGCAGTAGAGGCAAAATACATAATAGTTCTCTTTTTTTAGGCTTCAATCCCATTAGCACAGCAAAAATACTGCTTCTTGTGCATGTTAAATCCAGGCTGAGCAAAACAGTCAGTAGAGCAGGTCAGCATCTGCTTGGTTAGCACAGCACAGACAAATCAGGTGGTGTCCTTGAGGCTTACCCCCAGAGTGAGGAGGACTGTACCACACCAGTTAGCTGCAGTCCTGTAGTCTTTGAGGAGTCAGATGCATACCGACCTCTAGGGACTCAAGTCTCAGCAGCGGGGGTGACACTCTCCAGCTGTCATCCTGAAGGAATACAGAATCACACCCTGTGTAAAGGTAGGAAAGACCTTGTCACAAAAATATATTCCTTGGGAGAGAAAGTGAGTCATGTTCTGAGAAGCACTGCAAGTTAAGAATATCTCCTTCCTGGTAAACTTTTCCCTTTTCTGCTCTGAAAAACTTGTGTTTTCTATTCACCATTTTATAATTTCCTTGCTGTTTTCAGTGAAATAAAGCACTCGATTACATAATAGCTCATGGTTTTTTTCTGTAAATGAAAAAGGATCGATAACTTTGTAGAACCATCTTGTTCTTTTGGGGTTTTTCCCTAAAATTTGTGTAATTTCAGAGTCTAATTCCTGTTTTCAGAATGAAATGTTTACTCATAGGTATGTGGGCAAGACTGTACTCTAATGCCACTGTTCCTAATTTCTGGTTTAATAATTAGTTACTTGAAAATTAATATTTTCTAGTTAATAATTAGTTTTAACAGCTTGTAGCAAATTGGTCTTCTTAGCTATGTTATAGACATAGCTAAGAAGAGATGAAATTGATTCGGTTTTTTTTCTGTTTATACCTTCCACACATATTATACTGGCTGTGTGTTAGCAGTAGTATCAGCCCTGAAGCTACTTGCTTCAAAAACAGGTCTATGATTAATTCAGTGCCAAATATTGATGCATCAGACAAAAATAAATTAGTATTCTTTGTAAATTTGAACAACATAAATTAGGTGGTAATTAAAACTCTTTCATGTACATCAGAATATACTAATTCACACTTTTCTGCCTTCAGAGAAAATATTAGTTCCTAAGGCATAACAGGAATGCTTTTGTGAAAAGAAATGTCAGTGTTTAATGTGTACAACATTCTGTACCTCATGTTCTGGACAACTGTATATGCACTCAAAATCACAGAATCATTGACTGGTTTGGGTTGTCCACCACTGTCCACCAATTGTCATGGTAGACAGAAGTGGATAGAACAAAATTAACTCCATCCCAGTATTTTGCTGTCTGAAAGACTGCTAGCTCTTTTTCACTGTGCTGTGAAAACTTATGACCCCACTTAGTGATGTGCAAATGCATTTGTCTTTATTAGACTGCTTTGTTCTAAAAAACCCAAAAATAGCCATGTTCCAATGTAGGTTTTGTGTTTGTCAGGAGGTGCTTGCAAGAGTAAGGGTAAAATTTGAAACAACTTGTTTTATTTGTTCATTCTGTAAATAATATTCTAATTACTTGTAGTCAACAGATTTGGAAGTAGTTTTAGATTATTAATTCCTAACCTTGCTAAAGACTGTTTTTAAATCCTAAAGCACTATATAAATGTTCTCTTCAAGGTAAATCCATAGCTGAAGAAAATTGTGTACTCTCTGGAGATATCTAATAGCAGTAGCCATCACTGAAAATGGGCTTGCATTATGAATTATACCGGGACTGTGCTGTGTATATAATCCTTTCTTCGTGCAGAGCTTCATTAACATGCAGCCATCCGTGCCGGTTAACCTCGGGAAAAGAAGGCAAATCACCAATTTCCTGTCTGTAAGACACGAAGCTCTTCTATACAGCTCCGAAGCAGCTCCGAAAGAAGAGGCTGAGGGAGGGAAAGCGTGATGCCACGCTGCCACCTACTGTCCCCCGGCGGGTGGCTGGGAGCCCTGGCATCCCTTAGAGAAATATCGGGCAGAAGGGCCAAGAGAAGAGCAGCGAGGGGCCCTGAGAGCCACAGGTCTCGTTTAGCGAGTCAGGGATCCCAAAGACGGCCTCGGGGCTACCTTGTCGCAGGGCTTGCCGCCAGAGCAGGGCTGAAATGAGACATTCACGTGTGTCAGAGGGTCAGCACTGCACTGGCTCCCCTGGCCCTCTCCACTGTGGTTTTCTGCATCTCAGTTTCAGTCGTTGCTTATAATAAATATTAATAAACAGGAAGGTATTTATATATTTATGTAATAATTTAATATACAAAATAAATTACTATGTTGTTTACCTGTGCTTAATGTAGCAGGTAGAGACAGAGTCCTTAAGCAGGCCAGAGCTAGATGATTATGTGCAGAGTACACTAAAGGCCTTGATAAAAGGCCCAGTGTGACTGTCAGGTAGAAATACTGTTTTGTCAGCACTTGATTCAGATAGCCAAGTCCAGACTCTCTCTGTACAAGGCTTAAGAAGTTTCCACACACTGGCATCTAAGCAAGACAGGACTCCTGAGTTGCTGAAGACCAGGAAGTGCCTTCCCCCCTATTCCCATGTTCCAGGCACATGAAATCCTCCAAGAAGATTTTTTCCTCCAGTTGTCTTTTGCTATAAAAAACTGATAACGTTTATCAATAGCAATGGAGAGTATAATAGCTTTAAAAAGTACACATTCTCTGGTGCCATGAATAATCTAACAAATTGGCTGAGCTCTGTGGGAAACCTAGGTGTGTTTGCTTAGGCTCACTTGAAGTGCAAATAGTCATAAGTATTCATGATAGAGAGTTTTATTTTTATGAAACAAACAAGCTCAAATGCATTATATTGCACTCAGTCTGAAGAAAAATACATTCTGCTAGCTTTGGGTTGATGGATTTTTGCTGTATAAGGCCCTAATCCCTATTTACATTCAACCTTTGGCCACAAAAATGGGAATTATTATAGTAAAGTAACCTGAAAGCTTTGGGTGTTTGAGTTTTTGTGTGTGTGTGTTGGGTTTTTCTCCGCTGAGATTTTCATATAATTATACTGGTTTCCTGCAATTAAGACTATGAATAGGCTTCTAATAATAAACTCTCAGGATTCTTTTTGAAACGATGACAGAGTTCTTCACAAACCTTCAAACTGAAGAAACTCTGAGACACAATGTTCTTCAGATGGATAAATCGAAGGAGTGGCAGCTTTGTAATAAACCTCCAGATTGTATGCCTCCATCAAGGAAAAAATTAAAAGCAAAACCAAACAGAAAAACCAAACAGAACCATCACATCAGAACCATCTCCCATTACATCGTCCATTTCCAATTACCAGTATTTCCAAAAGCAGTTATTCTGCTTCTCAACTGTAAATCCACCTGAAAACTTTTTATTAATTAAACCTGAATTTTGAAAAGGTAATATTTGAAAAAGTATCATTTGAAAACATAGTATTTACAAAAATTGTATCACAGCCAAGAAATACACATATTGCATATAAATCTATGCATGCATCCAATCTAAATGGTTTTTATGATGCTTTTATTGCATTTTTATATTTCTGTATACCTAAGATGTAAAAATATGAATGCTTTTAAGTTGTGTTTATGTACACACTACCTGTATCTAGATCTCTCTGAAAGGAGATTTAATGCTGGTAAGGTTTTATGCATACATTTACCGAGAGTTTAGCATACCTGCTAGTGTTTTGAAGTACGAAAATTTCAAATTTTCTTCCAGAATCAAGGAGAATTAAACTGACTTAGGAGCACGAGCTGTTTTTTTTTTTTTTTTTTAGTACTGTAACAGAGGAATATTAATTTAGATAGATATTCTGCACGTTCATTTCATTTTCTTGATAGAAGACAAAGCTAACTGAGATGACAGCTTGCTAATGACACTATAATATTCGAGATAACGGGAACAAAGCTGACAAAAAGTGCTGAAGGGTGTTATGGAATTGAGTAACACATGAATACAGCATTGAAATTCAAGATAGACAAACATCAAAGTATATATCGAAGTGTTAAGAAAAAGATCTTAATTTCACATATCAAATGGCAGACTTTGAATTGACCATCGCTCAAGAATAAAATCTCAGCATTATGGCAGATTTTTTAACTAAAATGTTGGCCTACTGTTCTGCAGTGGTTAAAAAGGCAAATCAAATGGCATACAGTTGACAGAAGAAGGAGGATGGAACAGCTCTCATGTAAGGGACAGATAAGTAGGCCTGGGAGAGAGAATTGGAGGGCAGCCTGTGTAACAGTGGCCTAGATAAGGATAGATTGTTTGTTGTCTCTTCAGTCCAAGGACAGGGAACATCGAGTGTCAGTGTAGGAATTGGGTTCAAAGAGAAACAAAAGGGAGGGTGTTCCTTAGACAGTGGTTATTTGAGCCCTAGAAGTACTTGCCAAAGGATATTGTGGACAATGCAAGTTTAAATGGGTCAATGGGAGACTGAACAGGTTTATGCAAGACAGATCAGCTTTATTTCCTTATCCTTGTTTAAAGATTTCCTAATGCATCATTTTTTATGTTCTGCCTTTCTTTCTTTCATTGGACCATGACGCTGTGCTTAAGACATTCAGCTAAGTGCCATACAGTTTATTTCCAAACAGAGGGCTGACAGAGCGGCATGCTGAATAAATACTTCCCTCTGCAGTTATCCTAATTTCTAACAGCTCCATCGTATTGCTTGGGAAAAATGTTGATAGCTGCTCTGGGAGACCTTGATCGCAAGGAATGACCTCAACACTCTACCAATGTTTACTCAGAAGTCAGCAAAAGATACTATTAGCATAAATAGAAGATAAATGCGCAAATATTTGCAGGCACATAATTGTCCAGAAGCCTCTAGCAAACCCAGCGGCAAACCTCAGGCATAATTAATAAAAGCCGTAGCCCACATCACGTGCAAAAATAATTACTGTGGATCGCTTGCGGCGGGTTTGCGCTGTGTTTAGATAGGAGAGATTACAATAAAGCGGAGACCTAATTAAAATTGATCTGGTACAACTTCCTTATTACAAAAAAAGAAGAAAAAAGAAATTAAAAATAAAAAGGCCACAAATGACGGGGTCCGCCCCCCCCCACGGCCTGAGGGGCGGGGCTCCGCGCGCGCAGCGTGGCCCGTGATTGGCTCGGGGAGCGGCTGGCGGGTCACGTGACGCGCAGGGCGGGAGAAGGCGGCGGGCGGTGGGAGCGGCGGGGAAGAGGAGGAGGTCGCTGCTGCTGGGAGCCTGGAGGTGAGTGCGGGAGATGGGGGCGGACGGATGGTTGGATGGATGGGGCTCTCCGTGCCGCTTGAGCCGCCGGGGCGCGGCGGGGGCGCGGGCCCTCACGGCCGCGTTCGGGTGTTGGCGCGCTCG
>JAWWMO010000083.1:90894297-90956991 GCA_035047845.1 Dendrocincla fuliginosa | reverse complement strand
CTCTTCCGATCTGGGGCCGGGGCCGGGGCCGCCTTCCTGCCTTTCCCGCAGCCCTCTGAGCTGCGAGTGGGGCTGCCCGCGCCATTCCCGCGGCAAGGCCCCTCCGTGGTGTCGGCGACACGGGGCGCTGCCTTCCCGGCGCGCTCGCCCCTCGGATCTCCGGCAGGCACGCCAAGCTTCGGAGGCTTTGGGAGAGCCTCGTGACCGCGACTAGCTACTTGATACTGCCGTAAAAGCTGATAAACCGAAATTGTAATGTTCTGTAGCTAGTGTCCCCCCATCAGTTACAGCTGTTATGTTGGATGTTATATTAATTTATTTTTTTTTAATTGTATTGCAGTTGGTCCCATGCATTCCAAAATGAAACAGAAACTGACTTCAGAAAAGTCCTCAGGATCTTTGCAGGTACGGATTTTAAACCCTTGAAGTTAGTACCTCTTCTCTGACACTAGCTTTATATCCTCTGTAGGAATACAAAGGGATCTGTTGCAATGAGCTTCCACCTGGCTTCTGTCTAGTTGGTTTGAGTAATCTGGCAGTTTCCGTGGCTTGGGAACATGCTGTTCTTCTTGGGCTTATGACTACTTTTTTGCTTGTTGTTCAGCAAGTCCTTTTTACTTTGACACTGAGCTTACTGTCTCTCCATGCGATTTTTCAGGGTTTTTTTGCTGCTGGCTATGTGCCTTTGCTTACTGAATCTGCCTGTCTGCTAAGGGGCTGTAGAGTAGGCTCTGTAGTGAGGATTAACTCACAAATAGTTAAATCTGTCTTGTCTTCAGCATGCTTTAACTGAAGTTTTCAAGCAGGCAGTTTGCTTTCTAAAGTCACCATCATAAATTGTAGTTGCTCTGGAATTGGTGGAAATGCTTACAAGGTTTAACTTTTTAAGATTTGACTGATAAGTAACTAAAATTCATACCTATTCTTGTTAAACCTTTTAATGTAGGCCCCAATCAGAATTTTACAAATACCATATATAATAGAGGCTAGTAGTCCTCATATCATGAGGCATATTGATTGTAATGAAAACTTCTGGTATTAATGAAAATTGCTGATCGATAAGTCTGACTTATACACATCAGTCTTGTTCCATAGTGTTTCTGTGGTGTAAATTCTTCAGTGAGGCTTTTTGCACTTTCAATGGGTTAACTCTAGTATTGGTCAATAACTTCTTGGCAGAGTGTACTTAACTAACCTTCAATAGCAGTGAGCAGTGTCTGACACACGGTGTGATTCCTGTTCCCACAGCAGTTAATGTTTGTCCTTGAGTTGAACAGTAGGATAATTGGTGGCAGAAACTACCGTGGGAAAGGCGAATTCATGTCATATGAAGTACGGTGTGAATTGTAACTTTCTCACGCTGGTGTGGCATTGTATTCTGGCTATTCTTGCTTGGTTGTCTGCCACTGTTTGCTATCCCATGGTGGCAGTGTAACCAACCCAATCAGAAAGCTTTAATGCAGGAAAGAGGTATTTATGCATGACAGGAAAGGTGATGAACAATAGCCTGTCTGGATCGAAGCAAGGAAGCTTTTGATCCATTTTAATGGGTAATCAAAGTAATGCATCTATTTAAATGACCACCACTTCACAGTGTGTTCACAGGTAACAAAATCAGCTACTGCCTGTAGTGATGTATGACATTACCACCTAAACACACAATTGCAGCCACTTTTGTCTCTGTCCCCAAAAGTCTCATACTGCTGCTCTCAAATGCAAGTTTCAGTTTCAGCTGAAGTTCATGTATGTCACTACACTGTAACTGGCCTTGAAATCTAGTCAGAATATTTCTGCTCTAAGACCTGTTCAAGTTCCATTATGAAGGGTGTTTTCTAGGGACTGAGCATAGCTTCACATGATTAAGATCTATGCTACAAATAACTAGATCCCATTATTTACAAAAGTCTTAATATATAGACCAGTGTGTCATATTTTTGTCTTGAGAAGAATAACCATGGGTTATCATAATGGAGGAATGACTATTTTTCAGTTTATGTAAAAAGGAATGACAACCATCTAAACTGTATTTGTCTTTTTAGAAGTACCTCACAGATACCACATGCACTGCTGACCCGAGACGGACTCTTAAAATGATTCAGCCCTCAGCAGCAGGTAGCCTGGTCGGCAGATATAATGAGGTATGAACTAAAACATAATCTGTAGACATGTAATGATTTCAATGCACAGTGAAATGCTTGTGAGCTTTCAGCTGAAAACTACTATATTTGAAAAAATGTAGTATGAAAGCTAAAAATGCTGCTCTGAAGTTAAATTTGCCTGTATTTTATACAGAAGAAATCTTCAGTCAAAAGGAAACTCTGGAATAACAAGTTTGCCTCAAAGGCTTGTGATGCTGAGGTGTCTGTGGACAAGAAGCAAGAAAATGAGAATGATGTCATTCAAGCTGCAGATCTCATGACGAAAGGTATATGGTAATTTCTGAAGTGTTTTCTTGCACTTTAAATGCTATGCTGCTGTTGGAGTACAACTTGAAACAGTTTTTGTCATTTAGACAAAGGGTTTATTGCTTTTTGTAATGCCTAGCAGAAACTGATGTTACTTATCCTCTGTAAGTATAGTAAATATAGATATCTAATGTTTAAGAATGAGTTTATGGTCACCAGTAGCTGAGAACCATTTCGTTCAGCAGCATTAAGAAGTCTTGTAATTTGTTACCTTGGCTGGGCTCTGAAGTTTTTAAGTGACTAATAAAGTTGAAGTGAAAGCCTGTTCTGACACAGTGTGCTGTATATGCAGTTTCTCAGAACCATTATGCCCAGCACAGACAGCGGCTTGAGAATAAGACTTCTGTCTTCCACAAAGTACACATTAAGACCAGCATTTGCAAATGTGACCATCTTGCAGAGCCTGCTGCCATGCTTGAGGCAGCTTTGTGAAGGTGTTGTGTAGTCATTAGTGCAGTGTAGCATCTGTTTCCTGTAAGCTTATGTCATTAGTTGTAATTTTACAGCTAATCTCTGAAAATGTTATATTGATTGCTTAAAATCTCAGCTCCTAGGATACTTGTATATGTTAGACATTGTAAGGTGTTTCAAGAATTCAGACTTATTGTAGCCTCTTAATTCAGGAAGTCCTTCACCTCAGTATTGGAAAGAAGTGGCTGAAGAAAGGAGGAAGGCTCTCTATGAAGTGCTTCAAGAAAATGAAAAGGTACCTACTGAAGGATAACTAACTGTTTCACTGCTGACTGTTGTCTTCCTCTTCTAACATTTTGTTATTTGAACTCAGTTGCACAGAGAAATTGAACAGAAGGATGGTGAAATTGCCCGCCTAAAAGAAGAAAATGAAGAGCTCATGTCCCTTGCTGAACATGTGCATTACATGACCAGTGTGATTGAGGTATTTAAAGCAATTTTCAGTTAATGTAATTGAAAAAGTGAGAAACCAGCAAAGGTGTTTATAATGAATCATGACTTCTGTTCTGTGTGCTGATGTGACTCTTCATTTTAAATTGCTGTCTGACTTGCTTACTGCAGAATTGCTATAATTCTAGAGGCATAAAGCTCCTTTTTCCTACCCTAGAACCTATAGGAGTAATGGGAAAGTATGAAGATCATGCTTTCTGAAGGAGGGGGATTTAGCTTCTCTTAACACAACTTGCATATTGGAAATGGTGAAAAGGAAAGGTTCATTTTCACTTTTTTGACGTGACTTAAATTCATATGTTTAGTAGGTTGTGCAAGAGTGCTGGTTAAATGAAGTGCCTTTACTTGCTCTGTTCTTTGAGGAGCTAAACTTGAAACAGGAACACAAAGTAGAGCAGTGAGAGGGAGAAGGGATCACTATGCTCTTTAAAGTCAAGGTTTGCTGAGGCATTGCCAGTTTTGTGGCCCAAAAAGGGCTGTGCACAAAGTCTTACAAGGTTCATAAACTTATCAATCTCAAGCTCCCCCTCTATTCCTTGGGGACAGGTCGTTATGTCACTAATTCCATGGCTTCTCTATGAGGAGTGGATTGTCTGTAACAGCTTCTGAAGCTGTAATAAATATGTAGATGACTTGAACATCAAGGTTCCATCTGGCTATCAGCTAGGTTGTTTTTGCAGGGATTAAGCTTGCAACTAGGATATGAAGCCAGGCGAATATTTTGATTCTGCAGTGACTAGACTTGGGAAGGTGGAAACAAAATGAAATACTGTTGCAAGCAACTGGTTTAATCAAGAAGTAAACTTCATCAAGTTAATTTTCAGTTAGTGCAGTTATTTAGATCAGCCTTGAAATACACTCTTAATTTGCTACACTTGATTTAATTTTTTTTTTTTTAATTCAGGGAGTACTGCTTGCCAGTGATAAGCCCATGGATAGAAATTATATTACTTGACTTGAACTAATGTAGTTGGAAACTTCTCTACAGTTTGTCAACAGTTCACTTATTAGTTGTAAGCTACTCACTTCTGAGCTTCAAAAACAGCCTCTTACAGTCCTGTTTATCTTCCCTAGATCAGGTTAGGTAAGGAACTTGTAGTTTGAAGTGCTACAAATTGCTGGGTCTTATAGTTCATCTAGAGTTAATGTAGCTTCATTATCTCTGATTAAAAATTATGGAGTTAATTGGTTGTACAGTAGTTTTTCTAAAATTAAACCTATTTGCTACTATAGTAAATATTTAACTTGGGAAGCAGTTTTCCATATTTTAGGTTGCATAAGAAAACCCATCCTACTGAAGAACCTAAGAAAATTTAAAGCAAATGTGGTCTGCAAGTTAGAGGTAGTAATTTGAGTTGAACTTGACTTATGATTTTTGTGAGGAATGTTTTTAATTATATCAACAACCTCCAAATGAAAGTAATTAGCTTGCTTAACTCAATATGCAGGGTTTTATTTCACTGGTTATTAAGTAGAAAGTTAAGTACTAAGTTCACTGTCCTCTGTTTCTTTGTAGAGGCTAACTGAGCAAGCACCTGACGATCTTGAGACACTGGACAATCTGACTCTAAAGGAATCCAGACAAGAAAATGAACAGCATAACTGTGAAGAAGGGCTGTCACAAGTATCATCTGGCTTGGGGGAGAGTAAATCAGATCTTACTTCAAAGGAAGCAGACCATTTGCAGCTGGAATGACAACTTTGAAATAGGTTTATGTATGTGGCTTTTAATTGCAGACTTCCTCTTGAAAGAATATATAAAACCTTCTCAGGTATAGAAACTCTTGTGTGAGCATTACAGCTGTTGGTGTTTTTAACTGGAATTATGTGGCAGTGGGAATATCTGGATACTGCATGGAAAATTTATTACAGGCTGCACGTAATACTGTGAATTTCAACTGTTGTGTAAATACCTTATCTGTTGGTCTGACATGATACATGAAAATTGATAAATAAATCTTTGCCTTACCAAAACAGTGTCTTAATTAACTGAGGAATGGCTAGTTTTGGGTTTAAGTCAATTGTGACAATCGTAAATGGAACCTTTCAAGTTTTTTAGGGAGTGCCTGGGCAGTTTTTAACTCTTTAGATCTGTAGAATTCTGGAGAACAGAGTGACTTTTGGTGGATGGAGGGGAAGCAAAAACTTGTATGCTGTTGGTGAGGCTTCAGAAAGATATGCATGGGTAGTAAGTTAAAATCTCAAGCTTAACTAATTTATGCTTTTCATGTGTTTTTTAAATAATTTTCTTTGCCTTTTAAAGGGAGTCTTTTAAAAGCTGTAGAGATGAGAGCTTAAGTAGAAAGTATTAGACCATCTCTTCTACACCCCTTTACCAAGGTAGTAATGTTTTGAAGGATTTAGGGGAATTAAAAACAGTCTTTAAAACCTTGAGCAGCTTATCTGGCGCCTGTGTGGAGTGGGGTGTGGCTGGAGAGTAAGTTGATACAGGTTTTCCAGTCCTCAGTGAACTCAGCAGTTATGTAACAAAGTCTTCTCAGGACAGGCTTTGTCAATGGTGGCCATTGCCGTAGCTTTTAAAATTGAGTGGCTTTCAGAAGGCAGAGATCATCAGAGGGATCTTGGTTCATGGATCTATTTGGCCTTGCCAAAGATGGTTGCTTCAGGGTATGTGTGAAAGTCTTTGGAGCTATCAGATTGGCACCTTTAGATTCCTTCTGTATCTTACTCCCTGTGGCTTTTGATAAGTTAACAGATGTTTTGCAGCTGATTTCAGTTGTGAAATCCAGGGAGTGTCAGAACCATTGTAGGAAATAATATGTTTTCTGGCTTCCATTTTACATCAAGTAAATTGATGCTATCTCTAAGAGAAAACCAACTGAATACTTGGTAATTGTTTTGTAGACAATCCTTGGTTATCTGTTCAAGAAACATGGATAAAACTTGACTTAGACTTCTACCTCAGATTCTAAGCAGCCTCCCTGACAAAATAGCTCAACAATAGTAAATAAGAAAATACATGCAGTTCAATTTAGTTTGTTGTTCATAGTTAACAATGTTTTTTTTTTTTCAGAGGTGGCTCTATTTTAAAACATCAGGGATATTGCATTTGCAGAGACTGTAGAAGGGAAGAAAGCACTGTGGCATAAATAGCAGGCCAGGCAGACCAATTCAACTGAGACAGCAAGTGCAAGTTAACTATCTCACCTCCTGCTCTGTGAACTGCTGTAATACAGGTGCTGTTGTTGGAACACAGAACTGCCAGAAAACAAATCCAGAGTCTGTGTGCAGTATCTGTATCTGTCTTACCTTCAGCTTGCTAAAGAAGAATGCTTATTAGGTTTAAATCTTGTGCTTTTTCTGGCTTGATTTTGATTTAAATAATGAAGACAAGACAGTCCCTTGAGAAGCTGGAACTTTACTTCTGTTGAAATTTACTGTGTATGGAATAAATCATGAGAGTTTTTCAAGTAGGATAATGGATGTATTGCAGCATTTGGTCCACCTGTAGAATAACTTTTTACATCAAAAGGGTATGTGCCATTCAGTAACATATTCTGTTGCTTCAAACCAAGGCTACCATAACCTTTAATTAACTGTAACTTGTTAGCAGAATAGTTTGCTGTATAAACTCCTGAAAATAAACATGCTGCAGGATGCCAAGTGGGGGAGCCAAACTGTGCCATAGTAATAAAACCCATATACATGCTTTATCACAGATGCATTAAACCTTGATCACTCTGCCTATGCCTATTATATCAGATCCAGCAATGGATGAAACTGTTGTCAGAAGTTTTACGATGCTGCACTAATTGCTGTTTAAAAATGTTATACAAAGTTCAAGTTTTGTTTATTCTTCTGAAAATTCCTTAGTGCTTTTTAAACACGCATGCAGTAGCATTGTTACATAGTAAGTCTAGGAACTTTGTATTCATGTGTGAAAGGCATGTCAACTGTATAGAAATTATACAGAGATTTGTGTGATTAGTTCTCTTACAATCATTTGACATTTTATTTTTGCTTAAGTATATAAGGAAACTCTCATTTACTACTGAAACATAGTTATGTAACAGCTGAAAATCAACATTAATCAAGACAAATTTCATGTCCAGCTAAGTTGCAGAGAACATTTGATCTAGCACAATAAAGTTATCAACTCTAGACCCTAACTCCAGAATGTGATTCTTTTCAAGAAGTCATAAATGCTTTTGTACACCAGTTTAACCAGAATAATGACTCCTTTTCACAAAGGGTATGGGGGCTGCATCTACTCTTGCCTAGCATTTCTCCCGTAAAATGTGCATGTCCAAACAGGACAGAATTTCTTACATAGAAGAGTAAAGTAGGGGGAGATGGGTTGTTCGCAGGTGTCAGATGTTTCAAGAAGGAACAGCTGTGCTGGGACCAGCAGGGGCAAGCAAACCGGGAGGCAGGTGAATGGTTTGAATGAGGAAGAATTTGTAATTAATTCTGCAAAAATAACAATTTTAGTGTGAACTCCCATTGTAGTGGAAAAGTGAATTAGACCACAATAGCTACGTTGCTGGGCAGCTGAAACTCACGTGGTCTTTGGCATTGGATTGCTTACATGAGGGCCTGTAGCACTGTCATGTGTTCCAGTTTATGTTGCAGCCTCTACATAAGTAATGAAGTTGGTCATCTTTCCCCCTCCCCCCACCAAGGAAGCAGGATGCATATTCATTTACTTTTCCTCAAAGGCCATCTCAGGTAGCTCTCAGAACTGGATTTGAGATTTGAGCAGAAGATGTGCAAATCCACCAATGCCATGTGTTTCCAGTGCTCCCAATGTTATTAAGACTCTATTGTATTGTTACCATCACCGTTTTCTTTAGCAGAAAATGTTTATTGTGTGTTGTTTATTTCTATTTCCATTCTTACAATAACACAAAGTAATTCAGCACACGATAATGGTGTTCTGAGGAACCTTAATTTGCTGCTGTATGTTGATCTGCCAGCAACTGCCTGTAATGAAACATGATCTGGCCACGTTCAAGGTCAAATCCTTGGGTGTGAGGATAACTATCATATCCTCAGGGGCACCACAGCCATCTGAAATGGGGTGCTGTGGATCCTATCCTCAGGATAATTCCATTGCAAATCAGGGAGCCATACTTAAGATACCCAGTCCAGCAGCTGTACTGACTCCTAATTTTGAATGCTTAAAGTCAGCATTAATCTGTATATACTAGAGTGCAGGAGAGGGTAAAGCTAGAGGATACCTTTTCTGAAGGTATGGTGAGTACAGGAGGAATCTTGCCAAAAGCAGTGTGAAACCGGGCAGCCTAAATTATGCTGCTGCTGTAGCTAGAATAGTATAGAGGTCCTACAGGCTTCCTACAGGTGCCTACTGGGCAAAATGAAGAGAAACAGTGACAACTTGGCAGGGGTAGTGAAAACCCCCACAGCTCATGAAAACCATGAGGTGAGGATAAGCCACCACCAGGTAAGCCCATTCCCCAAGTGCACTTCTGGCCAGCTCATCTCTTCCATCTGCGCTGCTGCTGAGCTACTTTGGTACAAAACGTTTTCCTAACACTTCTCTGGAGTGGCCCAGACCTTTATATTTGTTTGAGTCAACCTGCTGCAGCCCTGAGAAAGAGGTTTTCTAATTGCTGCCTGCTGGTTCCTTCTTTCCTAGTAGGTAAGCATCAGTTTTGTGACACCTCTGTGCATCTGTTTTTTCCTACTCCACAAGGAAGAGCTTTTGCATTAATGTGCTAGGAAAAGGCAGTGTTATCAGCTCTGCGAGCTTTAAATGTCCAAGTTACTAGACAAATACATGGTTTGTTCTTTTTTATTTGCCTTCAGGTTTTGGAAGCTTTGAGGTCTGTTTATTTTCTCGAGGTTGTCATGAGTCATGTTAGAAGATGGTTCTTTGTATTATTTAATTTTCTACAACAGTATTAATACTCAAAGTGAAATTTAGCCTCTATGTGTCTGTACCCCACGTCCAAGCTTGTCAGTCTCAGATACCACAACAGGAATTAAACTTGTTCTAACTATTCCTACTAAAATTCCTGTGGCTTTCTTCATTGACTTCATTGAGAGCAGGATTTGCTCCTTTCTATCTGGTTCTTACAAGCTGTATCCATGGTTTTTAATAGTTATAATGGTGTAACAGATCAGCTTTAGGCTAATGAACTTCCCCAAGGGTGGCTTTAAACTACAATGAAATGAGATATAAACTCTTTTAGGCATAGTACCTCTGTATGTGCTCTCTGCAGCTTTGGCTCTGTGCTCCATACACAGTTCTACGTTCCCTGAGATGTATGGTATAAGCCTCAGTGTTTGTAAGAGGATAAGGAATGTCTTCCATCTGAGGCGAGTCTGTCTTCACAGAAAGGAAGAGTAATCAGTGGAAGTTTAGTAACAATCCTGGAGGCTCTTCAGCATATTTTCTGCTAGACCCTGTGGAGCCTTTCTTGATAAGTATCTTGAATGATACACAAAACTGGTTTGCTCTGAGCCGGACAGTGGAGAGGCTGCTGATGGAAAGAGTGACTATACATATGGACTGATGTGCTTAGTAATTAAAAAATAATCTTTATTATAACTTAAACGTGATAGGAAATATGGTGAGTACAAATGCCACAAAACTAAAAGAAAAAATTTTAAAAAAAAATGCAGAAGTTGATACAAAAGGACATGTTGAAAGGATTCAACTGATGGGACAAGTGTGGTATAAAAACCATAACATGGCTACTTCACCTTCTGCAAAAAAGAGTTTATATCACTCAGTAAACAAGTAAGCATTTTGCACTGTACAAAATGTACTTCTTTAATTAAAGGAAGAATATATATATTTATAAATATACAGATATGTACATTCTTGTAACATTCACAGTAAAAAAAAAAAACAACCAAAACAAAATGACCCCTGCCTGCCAATGTGTTTGGCTCACAAGGTTTCCTTTTGATGTGAACTGTTTGCAATATTTTCTATGTCATCTATGCAAATTTGGATACTTTAGTTGACATCTAAATAGCATTTCATGCATAATGAACATGGTACAGGAACACTCTTCTGTTAAATTCTATTCACCTCCTCTGTTAACTTAAGGCTCATAATCAACAATTTGAAGCACTCGCTGTCTTTCATCCTTGCAGTGTGGGGAGGAGAGATGTATTCACTCCCCCCTCTGTTTATTACTGCCTCCCAGGTCCACTTTAGTTTGTTCTAGTTCTTTCGCTATAGAAACTATGATCCACTAATTAGAGTGTATGAAATCCAATCCTGCCTGCAACTTAGAGGACAAAAATGGTTTGGGGGATTTGTGCAATTAGCTGTATTCACTCCTCCTTCTCAGAACAAATAAATGCATTTTACGTTTTTATTTAATTTTCAGAAACCTACGTGATTGTTTGATTCCCCCTCACAAATCTCTGGATTAATGACGGTTTGCTGCTGGAGGGCAAGAGAAAGGAAATAAAAGACCAGTGGAGGCATTTAGAATGAGTCACCAAAGTGACACCTCCCAGGGTTTACATCATGCTGTTTCTGGAGGCAAAACTTGAAGAAACTTGCTCTCTATTTCATTACTGAGACACATCTGAGAAAGCTGAGCAGTGTTTCCTGCCACTGGAGTGCTGCTGGGGACACTGCATGGCAGCAGGCGCTTGGCTCAGGGTTGAAGGGAAAGCTGCTTCGCAGTGCTGCTCAGGAGGCCTCCTGACTGTCCTTCTTAGATACGGTATCGCGTGTCTCAAGCTTTCACAACAACTTCAAGGAAGGAAATATAATAGGAAAATATATGAAGATGCCAAATTCTAAAAATCTTGCACAAGTTTGTTGAGGCTGAATAACTGCAATTACATTATTTGTTATGGATCAGTCAAGAAAGTATTGTTCTTCAGCATCCAACTGTTCCATCATGAGCTGCAAAGAGGAGCCAATAGGAACCCTTAAGATGGATTTTAGATTTTGCTTTTCCTTAAGAAATCTGTAAATTGCTACATTTGGGAACACTTTTAGAATTCTTCAAAGTCTTCCCCCTTCTCCCCACACTGAAGTGCATCTCCATCCTACTTTAATGCCTGTTAAATATAGGCAGGTTCTTTTCCATCTAAAAAGCTGTGGCAGCTTCAGTTCCACGGCGGCTTCCAACTTTAACAAATTCCCGGGGAAATTTGTCCAGCTGTTCATATGCCAGTCTCCCATCTTCACCTGAATGCAAAATGTTAAAGCATAGTAATGGTTTATGTCATTGCCCTATAACATTTAAAATACTGGGTTCTCTGCTGCTAGAAAGTACTGATCTGTCAGGAACTTCTTGCCCTTCTTAGAATTTATCTTGTTGAAAGCAATTTCAGAAATTATTTGGAAAATTAAACATGCAATTAAACATTAAACAATGTTCAAAATTTTTTTTTATTTTCTCATGCAATTTGCTTGGTTATTTAAAGCAAAACAGAAGCAGATGTGGTTTGTGTGATTAGAAGATAGTATCTGTACACTTGTCTTCCTGAATGACCTACTGTACTTGTCAAGGTCTCAACTGCAGCTATGGTATGCTTGAGGCAGATGATATTTATCCATTTCTACCTTAGACAATATAAAGTTGTGATGGACTGAACTGCTGTTAATGCTTTAAACATTTGTCAAAATCATAAAAAGCCTTTTAGTCAAACTGCAAAGAAGCAACTGCCTGTCTGTGACCACTGAAGTACCACCCCTCTAGCCCCTCTTCCCCCCAGTATGCCTTCTGGCTGGAATTTGGACTGTGACTGGAAACTTGAGATAAGACTATTGTCTAATTATCTCACATCTGAGGAGAAGTGAACAAGGCCCACCCGGCAGTAGGGGAAAAGGGTTTTGAGTGTGTGATGGCAAAGTCTTTCTATACCAAACTGAAGAAGTAAACCGCCCCCCTCTGGGAAGACCACTTACACACAGGACATTTATGTGAGAGGCAGCTGAGAAGGGTCATAAATAATAAAAGACTCCAAAGGCATCCCCCATATTCATTCCTGAGACCTTCTACCATCAGAGGATTTCACATGGTCCAAGTGAGGCAACAAATCCAGAGCCTGTCACAAGAGACTACAAAGCTTTCCCGCACCAGTGGGGGTGCCTGGGCATTTCCTGAATGTGTATTAATCCACTGGACTCTATGCTTTGCAGGAGTCACTTCCTGGCACTTTAAAGAAGAGAGTTTATCCTCATCTTATATACTGCTGAAAAAGAGGAAACAGTATATTTGCTAAACTTAACTATTTGTGTCTCTCGACCCCTTTTCTCTTAGGTACTGTCATCTACATGCATCTTCATGAAGATAGCATTGAGCCTAGTGTGTTGAATTGGCCATTAGGAACCAAAATGGGCTCTGTATGTTGCCTAGAAGAGGAATGACAGAACAATCTCTCAGAGATTTCAAAAGGAGTGTCCCTGGGCTAGCTGTTTTATACCCTATGCAATAACATGTCCAAGAGCAGAGTGAATTCTTGCTGAACTGGTGAATTAGAGTATATCTGAAGAGTTTGCACAACTAAAATCAAATATGAATGCACCCCCATGGAAATTCATGCCTAGCCTAAAGGCCAGAAAAATACAATTTTTCTGTGCCACTGAAGTACTGGTGCCCTGAAACTCTGCAGCAACACTTGCAGTCACACACTCTTACTATAGGTAAATTACAGGTTAATGAACAGGGTGTCTGTTGTCTCAAAGACAAATGATGGTCAGTGCAAGGTACCTGAGGTACTATGTGAAGGAGGACTTGCAGACTAGGGTCTGTCCAAACAACCACATAAAGATAATTTAGATTAAATGAACAATTGACAGTGCTAATGGCACCTAAGAGTGTGACTATGGCACTACAGGGGCAATAGGAGGGGATCTCTGAAAGAGTGGTGTGTAAGACACAGCAGACTTGTGCTGGTCTTGACTCCTCAAGGCTGCTATGTTTTCAAATTCATTATCAATTATTTCTGTTTCTCAACTTCTCCTTTGCTATTCTTCCTTTTCTACTTCCCCCTCCAGACTCCCATGATTCAATTTCTGTCTTTTTGGCTTCTTTTCAAAATGAATGATTTTCAAGAATTTATATTTCCTAACCTATTCGAGTCTCTACATAAAGCTTTGTTTCAATTTAGAGTATCACATTTGCATAACTCAGGTGTCTTACATGCTGCTCCATCAAAAAGTAAAATTAAAATACTGCTCCAAACTAGGCAACTCACCAAGGGAGAGCAGGGTTTCAGACGCAACTTTTCTGATCTCTTCATTGTCAGACTGGCAGAGTGTGACCAGCATTTTAATGCTCTCAGTAGCCTGGAAAGTGCAAAAAGAACCACATTAGCACCACACAGTACACTCTGGGGTTTTTCCACAAACTTGCATAGAAATAGTACCCATTCTCTGCATTGCCCTTCCTACTCCAAAGGAAGGGGGCCTTGGTAGACACAAGGAATGGGGTTTCCCTGAGGGGAAGCATTTGAAGAAGACATATTTTCCGCTGTCAGTATGGACCCTTTCTAATTTTTCTACCCTATATGCTACATAAATAAATCTGGCCTCCCAGCTCTGTCTGCTGCTTCTGACTGTAGGATGGGTGATGGGCTGTGGGCCAAGGCCATAGAAGTGCCAAGGTAGGGGCTAGCAGGGAGAGGAACAGGAGACAAGGATCTAGGGAATGAGTTTCACATAGAACATGTCAAACCTGGCAGGTCTGAGAAGGCTGCTTTTGCCAGCCCAACTGTGTCTACAGGGACATCTTGGCTGGCCAGCCCAGTCACTTCCGCAGGCTCCTCACTGACACCTGCGCTCACCAACATTTCCACACTTTTGCCTTGCCTTTGCTATTTTGGGTAGGAAGCAAGGAATAATCCTGTTCTCTGCTACAAAAATGTCAGGTCTCTGGGGAGAGCAGCTGTCATAGTGTCTCTGGCAGGCTATTTAATATAGCAAGAAGAGAGAAGAGTGAAAGGAAGGGCAGGTACTGCCATGGTGTGACACATGGAAGAGGCACTGAACCACAGGGTCAGGATCTGGATGAACCCTGCTGATGCGAGGAGCACAGGCCTGGTCTGTGGGCTCCAACTGAGGGCTTAGCTCCCAGAGCCATTAAATCTCACCACCTTGTCTTCAGCATGGTCACCTGTGCATGACTTGGGGCAGGTCTGCACTGGGTGTGTAATGGTGACTACAGCTCAAATGTTTGTGAGTGATGGGGCCACAGCAACACAGAGCTTTGCTGTGATCTGCAAAACCTCTCAGAGATTCACCTTGTGCAGCCAAGGTGGTTTGATGTGGATTAAACTGCCACTGGGTTACCCCATCCACAGTCCCACCTATCCATTGCAGCATTTCCAACTCTGAAATAGTATCTTCCAGAAAGGATTCAGTTTTTTCTTTGAAGATCCCAAACAATAGTACTTCCCCTTAGTAGCTTTTTTTGCCCCAGCAGTTGCCATTCTCACTATTCAAGACATATTGGAGCCACACTGCTCAAGTGAAACATGTCTAGCTCCACTTCCCACCACTGATTTCTAGTCTGACTTCTCCTGAATGATCAAAAACCCCACGGCAACCTGCATGCAGAAGTGCAATGTCCCTTACTGTTGCCTCTCAGGGATCCCTTCTAGAATCTCATTCAAGGGAAAAGTTTTTTCATATTTAAGCAATACTGGTTTATATACTGGATGGCATCACTTGTGACTGGGGTGAAGTTACATTTTAGAGCTCTCTTCTCCAGGGGACAGATTAGAGAGAGAAATAATCCACACTGAGTCTGCCTCACGGAACACCTTTCTTGCCCCAGAATTCCATATCAGTCAGGCTTGGGTGGCTGCTGTTTCCCATGGCTCTATATAGCCAAAACAAAAGTCCATTTTACAATCCTGTCGTAGGCTGGTGTGCGAAGATAGTAACAGATGCTAGCTGAAGCTGTAGTGCCCAGATGTACCAGTGATTTGTCATAAAACAAGCTGTGACCTTTCTCTATCTTCTGCTACTGCAATCCATATACATTATAGCTAATTTTATCCTGGGAAAGGGGTTTTTTTGTCCTTCTCAGTCAGTACTCTATGGATGAATATTTTTTTTCTCTGTGATATGGAACTAAGTCTCCTGAAGTCAATATGAGAGGGAGGAGAAGATGCTATGTGAAAGATAAACTTGGCCATTGTCACAGAGACTGTGTGTTTGTGCAACTAACCTTCGAAACCATTCCCAAACAGCATGGTATCTGAAAAAGATGGAGCACAGCAATGCAAAACATAAACACTACTGCTGCTGTTATTGCAATTTCTATTTTGTTTTTTTGGACCTATCGGATGTTCTTTCTTTAAAATAAAGCCAAGCACCACAGTGAGTTCCTTGTCTCTTACCTTGAGGTATCTTAGAGCCAAGCAAGCTGCTTTCTGCAGCTGGAGGTTGGGCTGTGTTAGTGCTTCACAGTAATAAATCAAGGCCTGAAAACAGATAAAGGAGAATAGCAATGAAAATGTCAATGAAATGGAGCATGGAGGTATTGCTACCCTACTAAATGGAGAGTAATTGCAGCCTGCCTCCCTGGCAGTGAGTGTGTGGGATGGAGAGGTACAGTTCCTGCTACAGTGAATGGGGTGGGATAATTCCCTACAGCAGATCCAGGCCAGGCCACTAGTCATAGCTTAGTAGTCTCAGGCCAGTTTTTGGTGAGGAAAAGTTCATGTTAAAGGAAGTCTTAAAATAACGATTACAAGGTTAGTATGAGCTGCTAGACCAGTGCACTGCTTGACCCTAGACAATACTAGCTACTGCAGAGCAGCAAATCTCAGTGGCAGTCGGCTGTGCAGTGAACTCATCTGCAGCATAAAGCTGCATAATACCCTTGTAAAAGGCACACTGTGATCCCTCCTGCAGAGAGTGAACCAGGTATCAGCTACACATGCCCATTTCAGGAGAAGCTTATATTTTCCCTGAGCAGCTGCCTTCATGAAGCTGGGAATGGAGAAGGCTGGTATGAGATACTAAGAGGCTGGAAAAATGGAAGATGAAGTAGGAGGGCAAGCAAAGAGGAGACTAGATTGACAGAGAAGAGAAGCAAAGAGTGAGTTCCTTCTTCTCCTCCTCCTGCCGTCCTTCTATCACTCTTCCTCTTCAAACTGCCTTTTCTTTCACTCTTTCCTAACAGAGAACAAGAAAGAGAGGAGGGAGAGGTCTGCTATGAAACAGCAGAAGCCAACCCCTAATGTCTTCTTACTCCTCCCTTCTATTTAATTTCTGTGTTTAACCTGGCTCTGCTTGTATTTTTGGTATCTGTGATAGACTCAAATCTTAGATCTCACAGCTGAGCTGTGTTTGCCCAAGGCAGTCCATCCCCTCCAGAAATCGTGGGAAGTTCCACAGATGGCAGCCTCCTTTGAGAGAAAAAATGAAAATCTGAGACCTATGTCTCTGCATGTTGGTGATGCTGGGAACTGTTACCTTGAAGCCTTGGACTGAAGCCAAGTCTGAAACAGGGCAGCAGAAATGCTCAAGTGTGGAAGGTAGCTGGAGAGCACAGCACTCAGTAAGTATTTGCAGTTTTGGCTAGTATCTGTTTAGCGTAATGACAGGTAGAAGTAGACTGACATAAAGGCAGAAACAGACCTGCATATCTGCAGAAAAATTAGCATATCCCTTTGGATCCGTTTAAATTAAGCTTGGAGCAGTCATTTTATATGCACAGATATTTGAGACACACAGAAAAACAGGCATGATGATATAGGTCTCTCATGCGACAGGTGATTTTCTGCCACTTACCTTCTCCCTGAAATGCCTGTTTTCTGCAGTTGCTGTCAAAAGTGATGCCACAGTCTCACTGACTTCATTTTTATTTTCATTGAGAAGTAAAGCCAAAGCTCTCAAAACTTCCTGCTGTGGTGGAAGGTTATTGGAGTTTATTTTGGACACACTTTGCTGCAGTTTTCCGTCTTTCACTGACTGCAGCACCTGAACCACAGATGCTAAAAGTGCAAGAGAAAGGTCCTTGTTACTTACTTTATCCTCTCAGTATTTTTGATTGCTCATTTTCTTGCTAGCAATCCTCAATTTACACTATACACACAAAAGACATGAAAAATATCCCCATTTGAGCAACTGTAGCATTGCAGTGTGTCTGCATGGAGAATTGTCTGGGCTTTAAGTTGGTCTGGTTTCTCAGATCATCTTCAGAGGAGTAAATGAGTAGATGGGCTATGTGGGACAGTGCAGCACTTATGCCTATCCATAGCTAAGGTCTGCCTGTGAAATCTTCACTTTCTGCTAGAAGATGTAAATTCTCCCTGTAACAAGTGAAGCCTGATATCCTTGTCAGTGTATTGACCTCCAGAGCATCTTTGTGAGAACTTTTCTTAGGCATATTCATGTCTGCCACAAAGAACCAGGGCTAATGGGTTTCAGAGGAGGGATGAAATGCCTTTTTCCTTACAGGCTTTTGGGCAAAAGCTCCCTAGTATGCCCAAATAAAAAGGAAAACTAGGCAGGGTTCCTCAAACTCCCTCTCACACAGAGAAGAAAACTTGGCTTGCCAGGGGCTGCAGTCTAGCATACATTGTGGAGTGTCTGTTTCTCTCTTTAACTCTCAGTGGCTGAGCCTGCAAAACACTGACATGCTGTGATCCCCTGGGTCCTGGGAATTGTTCAGCACTTCAGAAGATGTGGTGATAGACCAAGACATGAACCAAGCTGTGGTCACAGAAAACCTCACAGACCTTTGTCTCAACCCACCACCATCAGCCATTTTCTAAAAACCAGTGCTTTCAACATTGTGTTTTTCCCATTCGAATATGGAAATAGAAATGACTGCAGGTCCATCTGCATCATCTCCTTTTCCTTGATACCTACAACCATTCAGGTGCATTCAGACTTAGTAGCCAAGGCACTTCTTTGTCTCTTTTCTCTCCTTCTTTTATAAAATCAGCCTCAGGGCTGAACTGTTTTGTGTTGAACTCAGAAGGACATGGATGTACTCCCCAGTTAGCCAGCAGAATTTATATACCCTACCTTCTTTTGCGAGCTGTAGCAAATAGCTTCCAAGGTCATTAACACTGTGGCTGGCAAAATAGTCGTAATACTGAAAGACGGTAATGATCTCGGAGGACATGCTGGAGTAGAGGACAGGCTCCGTCCGGTCCAGGATCTGAGACACCAAGATCCTGAAGACTGCAGGCAGCCATGGACAAAGGGAGAGGTTAGTGTGAGCAAAAACTGCTGGCAAAATGCCACAGTGCACTTCAAAGCCAGAAAGAAAGAACCATATCTGCAAAGCCAGATACTTACCAATGTTCCTAACCTGAACTGTGGTCAGGTTAGAAGCTAGGCTGACCTCCTCCCTGTCTAGGTCTCATAACCAGAGGATATCTTTGTAAGGATGAACCTCTGCCAGTTTATGGATGGCTAGGGCAGCTTCCTATCCAATTAATACAGCATCATTTCTACTCAAATGATATCCTGAATTGCTAAACACCTATTCACATTCTCTGCCAGTTACATCTCCGCAATGCCACTGAGGTAGGGGAGATGTGCACAAAGTCAAGGTTTAACTTTGCTGGTTTTTATGTCCCTGTGTGAGCATGTGGCATGCACAAAGTTAGTCTGAGGCACCCTCTGTGAGAGCTGGAGCATGGAGCAGAAAGGAAAGCACTGCCCTGGGTAGGAATCTGCAGGCCAGGTGCTCACACCTGAGCAGGTCAGCCTATATCCCTGTTCTGTCTGAGGGAGAGCTAGTCAATATAGCTGTTGTTTGAGATGTGGTACACCCCACTCCAGAAAGAAACCTGTGCTCAGAAAAATTCTCTTGAATGTGGATTGATTTCATCCCAGTGCACATAATGGTGCATGGACATTATATAGACAAAACTAAGTGTGAGGATTCCTACTTCACTGAATCTCTTACAAACCTCTATTTGTGAATAGACTTACTTTCTGATTAGCTCATAAACCTTAAAACAGTATTTAGTTTTCTGTTGACCCTGCTTTTTCCTTCTATTATGATCTGATTATTTTGGGCCAAAACTGTTTCAAGAGTTGTAGCATTAGTTTTCAGATGAGATCTTGGAGCTGTGGTCAAACAGACCTCCAAGGGGTTGGAAAACAATGCAATGGAGATTGAGTAAAGTCCAGTACACAGCTCTTCTCCTTTCTGATCCCTGACACGATTTTTTGCAGTAGTTAGTACCTGTTTCTGCAAGTCCGGGACACTCTTCATTCACAGTGGTGGCAAAATTGATATCCAACTGCTTCATCATCTTGTCTGCAGATGTGTGATACACTCCTGAAGGGCCAGTACACTTCATCCAGAAAGCCAGCAGTGACAGCTTCTTGTGGAACTCTGGAATTGCTGGAGAAGACAAAATGAACCATGAAACAAAGGCATGCTGGAAGCATCAACTTCCAGAAGAGAAAAGATGGTAAGAGTGAAGGGAATCTCACCACGGACCACTGACGGACAGTCACTGTTTGCTGGGTCACCCCAGGCCATTACCTTCATAAAGTGTGACCACGTGTTCACATCAGGTTTGTAACATATGTTTTCTCTTTCCCATGGCAGATGTGAGAAAATTTGCTGCTGATCCAGTTCTTGACACTGATGTCTCATCCTTTTAAATACCGCAAAATACTAGCGGACTAATGCAAATGGTCTGCACAAGACTGGCCCCTGTCCTAACACTGATCTGTGGCCTTGTGTAAGTTACTCAATTTTGCCTCAATTGTTTGATAGAAATACACTGTGTTGTATTTACCTGCCAGAGCACTCATGAGGATAACTATATGTTTGTCAGACTCTTCCAAGGATTAAAATAAATGCAACAACAAGAAAAATAACTAAACAGTTCAGCGTAGAGATGACTAAAAATGAAAATGTTCAAGGACTTGCCTCTGATAGCTTAACGCAGATCCTGCCTTTCCTCAGGAAAGAAAGGTGGAGAAAATTGGCTCTTCAGATGTAGCCATATCCTCACCCCACCACACCAATGACAACTGTCCCTCTTCTGCACATTAAGCAGAATAAAAAGCCCTTTCTCTTCTCACCTGCTTATTTCTGGACACCAGTGCTGAAGACAGATGCAGGTGGAGCCTGCCCAGCTGTGGTGGCTGCTACACCTATTGGTCACCCTGAGTCTGCCCTTCCTACAATGGCATCTCCTGCAGCAATGGTGAGCTCTGCACAGGGACTATTCCAGCAAGCATGCATGCCCAAACAACCTCTTTTTGGAATGAAACCTCCTAAATTGTCTCTTACCGTCAGTAAGAGAGGTGATATTTCCCAAGTTTTCAGTGCTGATCTCCACAATATTCTCCATGACGAGAATCTGCCTGGACAGCTTATCCAGGAGGTCTCTTGTCACAAAGGGTGTTTTACTGGAGAACACAACTTGCTGGGGAAGACAAATGGGAAGAAAGGAAAGGGAGTCATTGAACCAAAAAACTCCACAGTCTCAGAAGAAAACAAAAAAACCCAAAACACCTGAATTGCAATGGCAAATTCATTGTCTGGAACCATGGGATCCCTGTAACTTAAAAGTATTTTGTTTCTGTGATGTTTTATGGTCCTGGTTGATAAGCATCATTGCTTAGATCTTTAACATCTACATCCAGATCCAGACACTTGAGTATCCAAGCAGCCACTTGCCTAAGTAATTTCTGATTTACCCACTCCAGTATGCTAAAGAAATCCATCATCATAAGCCTTAAAGACACAAAAGAGTATTAGTCTGAATTTTGCATAACATAGGCCATGGACTTTCAGGACATTCCTGCCTGAAGGAAGACCACAGGTTGTTATTATTCCATGGCATTTCAGCTCTGACCAAGTGCCTTTGTTAATTTACTGCTTTCTCCTTGCTAACACTCCCAGGTACTGAGAACTGTGTTTCCTTCAGCAGTTCTTGTAAATACTGTTCATATCAAATCTGCTCTTTGTGTGGACATAGTTCTAGCTTGACTCCCTTAGCTGCATACTTACAGTGTACTCTTGCATTTAATCCAAAAACCTTCCTGTTTCTCATGCTTGTGACTCAGCAGAGTGTCCAGGACAACACTAAGGGTGCTCACTCTGTATTGCTTCAATGGGCCTTTGGGAAAATAAATCTAATTGTATCTAAGATGGAAGAGTGAATAACTAAAGAGGAAGTTGCAGCATGTTTTAATAAATCGGGAAAACCCTGATACCCTCACTTACTAGAGGTTTAAAGACACATTTCCTGTGCATGGGCTCTGAAAAGAAGCTATTAAAAACCCCCTCCAGTTAGTTGTGAGCATGAACTGACAATTTTGATGTCCCAGTGAGGCTGTCATGCGCTGCCTTCACCATGTCTGTTGTAGAGAACCTCTCTGCCTCCCCTGTAGAAATTAATTTCTGTTCTTGAACATTGCAGCCTTGACTGGGGCTCAGTTAAATAGCGGGCACAGGAGCTTGTGTTTTATCTCTGAAGACATGGGCTGCCTTAACTGGGGACTGACCTCTCTGAGGACCTCCCAGCTAAGCCAACAGGCATTTGTAACCCAGAGCAGGGAATGCCCCTGTCACCTGCTGCACTGACCCTCAGCCCTCCTGGGCAGCTCTTGCAAACTGCCCCACAGTTCACATGTCAGATCTGCTCCAAAATGGGCCAGGGTGGAAAAGACAGTGGCTCTTTTGGCTGGGGGTGAAGGAGTCACCATTCCGCCCCAGCATGGCATCTGTTCCAGCCCTGAGCTCCTGCTGCCGCCTCCTAGGCACAGCACTGACCTTGCCAGCCTGCTTGTACCCATGTTGCAGGCAGGGATAATTTTAAAATATAAGTCCCAAATGAGGTGGGCCTGGTACCTGAATGAGCTGGGTGCAATACTGCAAGTGCTTAACTATGGTTATATCGAGGCTGTCATTCCCTGTGGTCAGGGGCAGAGGGCTGCCGGCCACGCTGGTGCCCACACCCGTGTCCTCGGTGAGAGCTTCACTCAGGTGGCCTCTGGCTTCTGGGTGCTCTGTCCTGTAACTGAGGGAGGGAGGGAGGAGGAAGTCAGTGCAGGGCTGACTGCTGCCACAGCAGACACACACACACGCACGCTCACACGGAGTGATGAGCAAAGAGCACGGCAGAAGAGCTGAAAGCATCCAGAAACTTGGTGATGAACACATCATATCACAAAGGAGCAGTGCTGCCCTGGATGGGCACAGGAGGGATATCCCCACCAAGGGGACAGACCTGCCCCCTGACTAGTTTGCCCTGAGTGATGTGATGCCTCACATCACATAACACAGCAAGCCGTGTTAACCCGTGGTTACTCTCCCTCGGTGGTGACAGCTTTCTCCCATCTGTTGATGAATCACCTGCCCAGTTGCTCTGGATTAAGCACCATGCCAATCTGTGCCAGCCCAAGCAGTGAGCTGCTAAGAACAGCTCTGTGCTTTCCATGTCCTCCTGCTGCCAAATGTAAGGCTCATTGCAGAAGGAAGGGAAAGTCTCACTGTGTTTTAAATCACTATTTCCAACATTGTCTTGCTGTACAAGTGGTCTTTCCTGTGTTTAAATGCGAAGTCTGAGGTCAGTCCCCAGATAGCAAGTGTGTTTGGCTGTAAGTTCAGAAGTTTCAACACTTGCAATCTTTACACTGAGTCACACACTTACACATCTAAAAATGGAAGTGGAATCTGTATTCTCTGGGGATGAGCCAGAGGGGAAAAAAAACTCTTTAATTTCTACTTTAACTGGTTAAAGCTAGATTCTTAAATCAGCACAGACTGGACTGAGCTCAGAGTGCCAGTTTAGCAAGTAACACCACTTTCCAAGTTTTTCTTCCCAAAAAGTCTTATTCTGGAAAGAGAACAGGAGATGATGGGAACTGCATGGTGGTTGCCTGTTGCACTCAAAATTGCTTTAAACAAGCTGCAAGTAGTATAGTTCCCTGGTTGGAAAGCACAGGGTGTGAGGGAACCATGTTCTTTTTCTCCAGCTCTAGTGCCGCTTACGTGCCTGCTGGGCATCGTGTCAGCTCAGAGTATGCAAACATGCTTTTAGGATCTAATGATTGAAGCACAGCATCTTAAAAGTCACACAACAATGGCAGGTCACGGCACAAACACCACAGCTTTTTGATTTTTTTTCTTTTTTTTGCTTTTTTTTTCTCAGAAAGACCAAAAGTGATGAAAGAAGGGCAGGTAACACGCAGGGCCATGAACAGAGTACCAGTCATCACTCTTACATTCCAAAGGAAACCTACATCATGCTGCTTAAATCTGGCCCTGTGTTACTGTTACTGACAAGCTTAATCCACTGCAAAGACTCATTCGGCTAGAGAGAAAAGACAAAGGGAGGGGGGAAAAACCACAGAGGAATTAGTAATTACATCCAAGGAAAGCCAGGTCCAAACCTATGTCAAGGAAGAGGCTCTGCCAGTATTGATGTCAGCTTAATTTAATTTACCCCTTGCCTTTGAAGGAGAAATTGCATATATTTGGACAGGGAAAAATATAGTTCTGGAAGTTAAAGATTTTGTATGCAGCAGCCACAGGGAACCCTCTGACCCTATAAACTCATCAAGGATTAGTCAGTCTTCCTTGAATAAATTGTGCACCAGGATCCCCTGTTAGTGCCAAATAGCTAGGGTATCAGTTTGGCGTTAAGCATAGCTGGCAGTTACTACAAACTTACCTATTCTTCTCAATCTCAGTATCTGAAAATACTGAGTCTGCACCTCCTCCACCATTACAAACCTCCACACCACCACCATCCTCATCATCAAAGTCAGAGGTGTTCAGGAAATCAAAGCTTTCTAAAGCACTTTTAACTGTTAGACTTAAACTGGAGGACCTGCTTCGGCTTACTGCTGGCTTGCACTGCAAAGGCAGAATGAACCAATGAAAACCCCAGATATTAGCTACTACTGAAAGATAAGAAAAAAAAAAGATAAAGCTTAAAACTTTCAAATGCTTCATTTTATTTTTAAAACTTCATTTTATTGGGTGTTTCATTTCAAGCCTTCATATTCATATCATATACAATCAAAGCCTGAGAACTGGGAAGACCCTTCCATTCCTCGCCCCCGTCCTACCCACTCTTTTCCCCAAAGCAAAACTCTCAAAGACAAAATCCAATATGTTTTATAGAAAGGAGCAGTATATCTTGAATCCAAGTTTTGTAGCTTTCAGCATTCTCCAAAAAGAAAGATGGCAATTAATGCAATGGAAGTTGAAAGGCGAAGGCACATTCAAAAATTGCTATTCTAGCTACAGAAGCCAGTTTATACATATCCAATGACACTGTCTGATTTATTCAACATGTAACTCCAACAGACCTTAGCCAGGATTTAATTTGGTCCCATATCTTCAGATTTATTCATAATGGAAGGAGAGGACTTATGTGGCCTTTGAAGCCAAATGGCTTATCAAGGAAAAGCCAATCAGGTATCAGATTTCTAGATAACAGAGAAAGGCAGTATTGTAACTGAGAAATTAACAGTGCTAGAAAGGGGGGAAACCATCCCACTTCACTGCTGGGAAGAAATGCAAAGGAAGCTTTGCTCTAGCTGTAGGAAGCATGAAAGGCCCTGGCCCCACGTGGCAATTCATCCAGATATGCCCACAGAGTTGCTTTCAGGGTCAGCCTGCAGGATCAGATGTAGATTGAGGCATCATCTCCATTGGTTGGTGCAATGACTTCAGCATCTTTCACAGTATGTGATTATTTGATCAGAAACAGCCATGAGCCACCAGTGCTCTTCATACAAGCTGCATCCTCCAGTCCCAGGCAGGAACCAGGACTCTGTTTCAGCTTGTAGAAAGAAATACATTGGCCTTCAGATTCAGCACCAGCTGGAGCTGAAGGAGGTTGGAGTTCTATTTCCAATTCATTTGGAAACAATATTAATGAAATAATGGTTATCCATTTGCACTTATGATGCTTGACTCCTTAAACTGACTGTACAGTCATTAGCTGATCAAACACACTTCCCAACACATCTGTGACATGGGTGGGTGCTGTACTCCACTTCCTGTGCAGCACCAATAGTTTTAGCTACCACTTCCTTCAGGGCTGGTAGTGCAGCTTCTTCAAGCAAAAGCAAACAGCAACATGTGGGCTTCTTTTCTCTGTTCATCTAACATGTCCAAGAGAGATTTCTTCAGCCACAGCTCAACTTTTTTGCGAAGGAAGCCCTGCACAGCTGCTGGTGATGCTGAGTGTCAGTCTGCAAGCTGATCAACAGGCGACAAACACACTTTAACAAATCTGGAAGATGTGTCCATCCCGAGTGTACAGGAATCCTGTTTGCACACGTCCATCCTCTCTGCCCCCCATCCCCTATCTGTCCATCTGTAATTTCTGATCAAAGGAGCCTAAGGAAATAGTCTCCATTGTCCCTCTGCTGTTTGGATAATTGACCTCTCTGTACAGGCTGCAGAACAGCCATGAAGTTAGAAAGCAATAGTAAAGGTACCTTTGTTTGCTTGAACTTCCTTGGGGAATAAATAATACAAGAAACAGGGGCTGCAGGCTGTCAAAAAAAGCACTCAACTTGGGAAAGTACCACGTGGAACACTAATGAAAATAAGGAGGTTAACAGAGTTTCTTTGTAAAAAGGTAATGCAGATGAATAAATGTTTCCCTCCTTCCTCCTCAGCCATGTTTTTGAATTAGGAGGTTTAAATGACTCTCAGACCAAGCTGCATATGAATATGAAGCATTTGAAATGATTATTTCCCATATAATACTCTTTGCACAGTAATGCATCACAAGTTATTATTCATGGAGGAGATACAAGTCACAGTGATTCACAGTAAACATATTAACAATACACATGCAAATCCCTTGTCTTCCGATTTTCAGCATTTTCTGTTCATCCTGGTGTAATGACAGGATATCTCTCATTATAAAAATGGATGGGGGAAAAAGGAAAAGGCTTGGAAGAAGCCTAGTTGATGTGGAGATGGCAAGCTTCAGTGAGACTTTTAAACCCTTCGGCACTTCAGAAAATTCAGCTTCTATGGCTACAAGGCCTGATCCTCAGCTGGTATAGTTTTGCACAGCTCCATGGAGTTCAGGGGTAGTATGCTAAAGTACACCCACTAAGGATGTGACTCATAGATTTCAAAGGCAGGAGTTTGGCTATATTTGATCTCCAGTATGGCACAAGCAATGGGTTCACAAATGGTTTCTTCAGAGAAGGGTATAATTTAAATAACCCCCTGCCATAGCACCTTTTTTTCTTTCCCCCAGGCTTTGATAAAAGATCTATTGCTTGAAAATACAAGGCTACCATAAGCACATTGTCAACAAAAGTTTAAAAATGCGACACTGTGAAAGGATGCTGCAGCAGAAGCAAATCTACTGCCAACGGGGGAATCTTACTATTCTCAAAAAAGCCTACTTTGATGTTTGGGAGGCAGGGGAGGAGATTCTACCTGTTCAGATTTTCTTTAGGGTAGTATTTTCTGAAAATGTACTCACTTTTAGGATGTCATCTAGATGCATCACTTCTTGGTCCAGGTCCTGAAACTCTTTATACTGCTCTTTATGTGGCTCAAGAGCTAAGAGAAGCCCTTGCAAGGCTTCTTCAATGCTTCCATCAAGATAAGACTTATATCCTTCTGACTCCCCACTAATTGATCCCTCACATGGTAGCCTCTCTGGGGTCAGGGGTGTCTCTGCTGATGTAAGCCTTTTAACCAGCTGCT
Source organism: Dendrocincla fuliginosa (assembly GCA_035047845.1). Lineage (NCBI taxonomy): Eukaryota > Metazoa > Chordata > Aves > Passeriformes > Dendrocolaptidae > Dendrocincla > Dendrocincla fuliginosa. Next base: position 90,930,005 of record JAWWMO010000083.1, on the reverse strand, counting down.
TCGTGATGTTTCCCTCATAGGTATCCAGCTCCACGGGCTTGAGCTCTGAAACTTCATCCGTGTCCTGCAGAAGAGACACCGGAACGCTTGTTTCTATGAAGACACGATCGCTTCCCGCATCAGAGTTTTTTTGGCAAACCTCAGGAGCTGCCCTTGGGGTGGTCTTGTTCTCAGCCACTGCTGCCTCTCCGTGGGACGGCAGGTCCTTCGGCTCAGCGACAGAGTCTCTGCGGGAGTCACTGCTGCTACAGTCTAGGCTTGAGCTCTTGGAGGACTCGAGAGCTTGGTGCTGGGTGGGGGTCGCAGTGATGTCAGGGCTGGAGCTGACATGTGCAGAAGAGGACTCTGCTGAGTTGGCAGGGGGCATGGAGTCTTCATAAGGCAGGTCACCAAAAGTGAAGGAAAGAGGCCGCTTCTCGGTGGTCGCTGTTCCATTTTCAAAGACATCATCTGGCAAATTCGACTGAAAAGATAACAGAGAGAAAATGTTTTTCATAACGCATTGGAAAGAAGAAAAAAAATAAAGTATGTGTCCTTGAAAGAAAAAGGCAAGAAAAAAGATGAAATAAGCATTCAAGACTTGAGAGATAGGAAAAATCTTTCAAATCCAACTTCTGCGTTCATCTGGTATGGCTCCTCATTTCAGCAGGAAAACTTCTGGAAAACCTGGACTTAGCATTTCTCTTAAGCAGAGAGCTCTAAGGAGTGAGGCCCTGAAGAGAGACATGAATTCTGCTCACCCTACTAGATTCCCTCAGACAGTGTTTCCAGCACCCTGCTCTGGTTCCTAAAGCACAGCTCTTTTTAATGGGGTTGTACTTAAACTACCTTGTCTGCATTTTCCTACCTGTTACAGATTTTTTACTGTATTTTCTGACTTCTAAAATGGCAATCCCCAAACTGTAATAGTTTGTTCCAAAAGTTTCTCTAGTCTCATGGTATTTTAATGGTGATATTACTGTGCTATTTTCTTTCTGTCGAAAGTATGTTCTGCATGTGGTGTGAATCTCTGCAGTAACTGTTCAACAAGAGTTATACAGGAGTCACATCCAATACATGTTTCTGCTGAAATGAAACAGTACAATTGTGTGGCAGTGTACTGAGCAAGACACTGATCATTTAAAAAGCAAAACCATCCTATACAGATTGCAGAATGATCACAGCATATATATATATATATATATATATATATGTTCATCTCTGACTGACCTATGGGGAAAAAATCTCCTGCCTATCTGACCTACAGATCTTGCTTTGTTATGTGGCCAGCTCATGGAAATGCATAGCATGGATGGAAAGCAACTACTATTTTGCTGACAATTTTCTGGAAAAAACTGTAGGCATTCACATGTTGTTAAGCTGCATCAGGTTAAAGTGTCCAAAACTTGCATCTTTTTTTTCCAGTACTATTAGCAGCTTTTTTTTCCTAAACATAATTATACACAAAGGTTTATTTCTTCTTTCCCTTGACATGGGTATGCTTTTAGCATCAGAAAGTCATGTTACTAGGCAAATGTATAGCATCAATCACTAGAGCAGGTGACTTTTAAGAACACTGTTGGCTTGTATTCCTGCCCTGCTCTCTGCCCACAGACAGTTGACTTCTGATCATTATCTCTGTAGAAACCAAGAGAAATTTTGATTTAATGCAAGCCACATGAGCTCACAATTATGTCCTCCCCACTAATCAGTCAGCAAAATGAGTGAGTTGCAACAGAGAGCAACACATGAAACATGCGTGGGAATGCAGATGCCACACAGAGATTGAAAAAATCCTTCACCAAACAAAAACCAGGACTCACATATAGCTCTAGCCCTGCTTTTGGGCTTAGCCTGAGCGATGGCAGGTCACTAAAAGAGCGACTGCGACGAAGCTTGTCAAAGAAAGTGTCTTGCAGAGCATCTAAGATTGTCAACTTTGGCCTGTCTTGCAGGGGATGCAGCCATTTCTTCATCAGTTAAAGCAAAGAGGGTGTGAGGAAGGGCAAGTTAAATGAATGCTTTGTAGCAGAGTACTAAATTACAGGCATAGGATGCAGCACTTGTAAAATTAATCTCTATACAGATGGCCTGATCAGAATTTGATGCATGCAAAATGTAGGAGCACCCTGTGAATATCCTTGGTATAGGGACAAATTTTATTACAAGATACTTAAAAATACTTGTGCTATAATGATTGTTTAACTACGGTTACAAAATGAAAACACATTTTATGAAGATTGTTCAAGTATTATAGCAGTCAGGCAAGAAGAATAATTGGCCACATAGTTTCAAAGATGCCAGAATCACAGTCACCTTCTTTTAGGATTAGCAGCTAGGAATGCACTTGCTTTATAAGCATTTGTAAGGGTAACCTGCTGGAACCAGAGAAGAAAAGCTTAGACGTGTAAAGGAATGAAGTGTTTGCAGTGTTTGAACTGCTCTAGGGCTTCTCATTACATAAACATGAAGCTAAAGAGAGCTTACAAAGAATGAGTGGTCCTTGAAGGTTGGTGTTTCAGGAGTGCCTTGGCTGTACATGGACATTCTCCTCTGGAGAGCAGATGCCTTGCTCACATTTCCTGTGGATGGGGTCAAGTCTTCAACATCAAAGGGGCTATGGACACACAAGCAGAGGGAAATAAAAAGGTTGTTAGGCTGAGTGAGAAGGACTTTCAGGTCCATGGAAAAGCTTTTTGAAAAGGTGGTTTATTAGCACATCAAAACCCAGAGGTAGCAAGTTTTCTAACAGAAGTGTTTAAAAGAAAATGCTGTTAATTAGACAGCAGCCTCAGAAGTGTGGTTCTCAGTTCTGATAAAAGTGTACACTCAGAAATCATTTGTGTGTAGTTTGATGTTATTCTTCTCACATGAAAAGTATTCTTGGATTTGAGTTGCCAAGTGTCATACATACTAATGAGAAAGGCGCTCTTCCATTAATAGAGCTGTTGCATTATAAAGGAAACGAGGAGCTGTTATTACTGACTTCATGTTTATTGCGTTACAAGAAACAGCATACATGATTGTAAAAGTTAAATGTATCAATGTTTCTTCAGAAATGACATTTACCTTTTTCATTAAAATGTGGTGAGAATCTGGTTTGGATCCTAACACCATCAGCTCACCTACGCTGACCAATGTGGATAGAGATTGCTAGGAGGTTTCCCACCACCCTCCTGGTGTATAAAGCCTTTAAAAGCCAGCTTTTAAAGATGGGACAACTTCTGAACTCTGCTATGCTAGCATAAACCCAGCACTGATTTTTAGACTAATGTCTTTTTAATCTTGGGGAAGAAGTAAAAGCTTTAGGCAATTCTGACATCTTGTCGCTATTTGTTTCCCATGCCTTGTAACATCATTACTTACCAAACCTAATTTAACAGCTGAAAGTAGGCACAACCCCCTTTGCCACAGGTAGCACAGGCAATCTGTGGCTGACCATGAACTGTTTCTCATATATCAAATTGGGCCACAATTCCCACCCAATCTCACTCAGCATAGAGCAAAATGGAGAGAATAGCTCACATGAATGGGCATTTTCTCTTTGGTTAAAGTTTTACAGCTGATTATTTGATTGATTGATTGACAGACCAATTGGTTCTACTTACTACCAGGTGATTTCAAGGTTCAGCTTTACTGTGCCAAGGTCATTAATGTCTACTGCAACCACCTGAGGCCGGGCTGCAAACAGGTCTTTTGTCTCACAGGTTACACTTCCCACAAGGATATGAGTAGCAAGTCCTTTAACTTCTGTGACCTGTAAGAGACAAGAACGAGACATCTAGCATCACACATGGCACTGCAATCCTTAATCACAAGGCAATAGTTTTGATTTTCTGGCCTGGACCCCTTGCTAAGACGCTATGATTATATCTATTGCGTTACCTAAAGGAAAATCTGGGGTTTGGTTGTGGGTTTTGGGGTTCTTTCAATAAATTCATAGTTGAATATGTTCACAAGTCTGTGTTTGCTCTCATGTTTCTTTATGGGTGTTAGAATAGAACCACTATACTGGTTCAGACTAAGGGGCTATTCAGTCTTGCATTTAGTCTTTTGCAGTAACCATAAGCAGAGCCCAAGGGAAGAATGAGAACATATAGCCTCACAGAAACTGACAATTTTCCTGACTGGGAGTCTCCTGATGTAATTTGCCTCCTTAATGGTTCCCAAGGGAGATCTCTTTTAGGCATTCATCTCTTGTAATTCTGAAGCCAGGTAACCGTTTGCACCAATGATGGCCTTTGGTGAGGACTTCCACAGATCTGCTGGTGAGGAATTGCATCCATATATGCTGTTATAGTAAGAGTACAGCACTATTCATAACTCTGAAAATTCAGAGCAACAGTTATATATGCATGTCCTACGCAAACCAGCCTTTGGCTGTCTGCTTGAAAGACAGTTCCTGAGCCTTTTATGTCAAAGTGTTTGAAGAGAGTCCAAATATATGCACATTTTAACCTTAATAATACTGGGACTCGTGTACTATCAGAAGGGGTTCTCTCCAACTTTTCACCTTAAATCTGTGTTGTTAAACTGGGGAGAGTGACTCACCTTGTGTCGCAATTTGCCTTTCTATGAAAATCTACTGTCTCACACATTTGGGATTATTTTGTTAGTGGTTTTGTAATCGCCTGCATCTTTTTTCATGAAGTCTTTGCAGTGTCTAAGTAGGCCATTTCCCATAAGACTTTCAAGACACTCCTCTCTTTAAGCTGTCTAAACAGAGACACCTGGAACAGTTTTAGCAGCAATTTCTAGACAGGGGTCAGAGAATGGGTATCTCTACGTTGGAGGCTTGCTGGAAGGAAAGCATATGGACTTTCAGCCAGGAGAAAAGCATCTTGGGTGGCTGGGGTCAATGAAGGGATGGAGCAGTGGTAGAAAGACTTCTGTTTGGGAGGAAAACCTCTCCCACAGCACTAACAAACTAGTTAGTCTTGTAACTAAACTGAACAATACTACAGTACTTTACTTTAATAGGTGTGTCAGAAATACTCACAATGGCTCATTGCTAAAGAGATAAATGATCTGCTTCTTTGTTTTTGCTGATGGTGCATGAAAAGGCAGGTTTTTGACTTCTGCCTTGCTTGCAGGCAAAGGAGTCAGTATACATACCTTAATGGAGATCAATCCAACAATGAGAGGGAGGAAAACCATTTCTTCTCCATCCCAGCTTTGCTTGCCATTCACTTCTATTTTCCCTTTCAGTTTCCATCGCTGGCGACCGTAACGCATGAAAATCTAAAAAAGAAAAATCCTCTTATTTTCTCAGGAAATCTGCTCTCTTGATGCACAAATATCAGAAACAGAACTGGGGAAAGGGTCTGAAACCAGTTGGAAGAGTTAGTGGCATGGGTGCTGCCCCTCTGTTTCCCATCAAGTCAGAAGGAAAAGTCTGTCCTGGAGGATCGCTGTTTCTCAGCTCCCCTAATTGCTTCCTCCTTCATGTAGCTAGATAACTCGTAACAAAGCTGCAAGACATTTAATTCTATTTACAGGAAAAGAGGCAGGCAAAGGGAGATTTGGAAGGGCAGGATGAAAGCCCCCACAGTCCTTCCTAATACATACAAACTGGCTGGATCTGCTGCCTTCCCAGGTGAGGTGAACTTTTGGCTGTTCCCCATCAGAGGCCTCCCCAGCTGCAAGGTTTTGGCTGGATGGTGATGGAAATGAATGACACCCACAGCACAGTAACGTAAGAGCAGCAAGCCACTTTGTGCTGAAGGGCTGGTTGGAGAGACCTGCTCTGACTAACTACCCTCACAGAGGAAGCACATGCTGTTGCAGGCATAAGAGCAGCAGGAGACATTCATCACAGGGAACAAGAGTGGTAAGAAATGACCATGACCAACATAGCTGGGAAGCACGGGTTTGGGGGATCCATTATCAACCAACTGCAAATTTCTTCAGAGTTAGTTCTGTTCTGAATAGAGCAGGAGGCTTTTGTTTTAATCTATGTCTAATTAACCTGCTCCAGATGTCATCTACTGAAACACTGCAGTGACCAGAGATCCTGACATAGCCTTACAGCGGGTAACATCTGAGTCTCAAGACTTGGTTATTAAGTGTCCTTCTGCTATGCTGCATTATGATGAAGTGGAGTCTAAGCATCCAGTAAAGGAAGCTTGCAATAATGTGTTCAATTTGCTCTACATGCATGAGATGGGGCATATGCTTTTTTAGAGGGGAATTAAAAATGCTTGTCACAAAAAACATTTTTAAGTTAAAAAACCAAAGCTCATAATTCTTTGAATACAACATAGGACATACAAAACACAACATCACCCAGTGCTCTGAATATGATTTCCAGCTCTTCAGACAGATGCCCCGACAATGACAGACGCACAGAACACTGCAAGGTTTTTCAGAGCACATACGTGAAAAATAATAGCTGTTACTTGGTGTGCTGATGTGAAAAGGTTTTATTCATCACAATGTAAAAAGCCATCATAAACCAAAGCAAACATACCTCATATTGATCTCCTGGGCAGAGCCGAGCAAAGCCAGCCAGACCTGAGAAGGAAAGACACAGAGAGACTGTGGGGCGGGGAAGCTGGGCTGCCAAGTGCAGTTGTAGCCAGGAGTGGGGTGCAGTGGGGTGCCCAGGGCCACCACTGCCATACTTGGACAGAAGAGGGCAACTGCTCCCTGCAGCCCCCCAGCTGCTGTTTATATCCCCCCTCTTATTGCCAGCTTCACCCCCTCCAAACCAAGACAACTCCCATCTCTAATTTTCTATTTTCTTTTTCTATTTTGTGTAAAATTCATTGGGCTGTGGTTTCTTGCATGTGAAAGATTTATGCTTTCCAGCTTTTTCCCTGAAAGAGCTCAAAGTTTCCTTTTCTATAATAATTATAGAAAAAGAACATCTGCCTTCAGAAACTCAGCTCAAAGCTGTTACTATCACAAGATGTAGGTGAGCTGCTTAACACTAATCCAACCGAGTTATACACTTCAGCACAGATTCCCTTTTAGCTCATCTTCACAGAGACACAGCAAGTGAGAGGGGCTCCTCCTGCTTGGTATTTCCATAACATTAACATTCCCAAAATATCTTTCAATAGTAAGTGCATCACAAAACATGACTGACATCTGTAATATGAGATTTATCCCATTTTTCTGCATAGGGGGAGAAGTAGTGCAGCAAAGCACTTGTGAGATATGATTGCTTTTGGGGTTTTGGAGGTTTTTCTAAGGTAGGATATGATGATTCTATTTCTATATGGGCACCATGCATGTGAAATAAAAGTTTCCTGAGGGACCACGCTGAAATCCTGTGGAAGTTACCATCCCTCTCCTGGCCTGATGACCCGCTCTTCTACAGGATTCAGCTAGCTGTTTTTCCCATGAAGGGAACCTCTCTTTTCTCACAGATCTCCTCAGTAGGTAGCTATAGCACTTGTTTTGGCATAAAAGTTTACCCCGCTTTGCCTGTGTGAACCTAGATCTATGCCCTTAGTGTTGCAGTGCCCAAAGAAATCGTCTTGAGGACATATACAAAGTCCATGGTAGACGAAGGAATGAAAACAAAGCTACCAGGAGTTTTGGGCTGCTTTTATCCTTATATGTCATGAGTGAACATACATGGGTATGTTAAAACCAGGGCAAGTAGGAGGAATCCTAGTGTTGTCTTTATTTTGGGGGATGAATTAGTCTTGCTAGCTGGACTGTAGGAGGAGTAACTAGATCCCTGCATGCAATCATGGACTGTCCCTGTGATCTGCTTATCTGCCTCTTCCATTTCTTTGACCAGAAAAGAATTTTCTTTGCTCATCTTACTGTTTAGCAGAACAGAGAGGCCCTTGTACAGAGTTCATATTACCAATTCCTTTCTCATTTATTTACTGTTTATAAATAATTTAAGATTACTAGCACTTCACTACTGCTTCTCTCTCCTTAGGCATGCTTTTATAAGTGAATTTGATCTCTGCTGGGACACATCACCAAAAGCAACTGAGGAAAATAAAAGGTCCTTTCTTTGACCAGTGGATGGGGTGGGAGGATGAGGAAACAAATCTTAAAACTCTATATGGATGTTGTCCAAAGTCAAGGTCTCTGAGTGGTCACTGGCCCAACAAGGCTGGACAAATCTTTTCAACCTGATGAAGAGGGGGCTAAATGCTGACTTGACAACACGGGATAAGTACTTTCACAGGTTACAACTCTGGTGACTGAACGGCTTTTGTGCACTAAGCAAGTAACAGGAACCAATGGCTCTATCATACAATTTCAAATATCACACCTTTATAAAAGCACTGGGTTTGTAATACAGATGGGACAGGAGATTGCTCCCAGCGTGTCCCATAAGTAATTAGGGGACAGGGTCATTATGTGGCTGTTGTAAGGTGGCAGGGGCACTTGAAGTTCACGCAGCATGTACAGCTCTGCTGGTGTGCAGGATGCTGGACTCATGGACTGTGGTTGCTGGTGCTGGGCTCCCTGTTACAGAGCCCCCAGTGTGTCAAGCCAGCGTATTGTGAAACAGCTGGGCATTCCACCTCCTGCTGTCCTGGCACTTCAAACAGGTACAGGGGCACTTCCCTGTACATCAAAACAGGACACCTGATTCCATACAGGAATTTCCACATTGGGTTTCCCTGCTTAATTTCAATAGCTGATTAATCCTGAGCAGTAATCAAAGCCTGCTGGCAAGTTTGTTATCTTAATTTTAAAATATGATTAGGCTTTTTTTTTCTTTAAATATCAGTCATAAAAAACCACAGCGTAGCTCCTCTGCTTCCTGACAGCACTGTGTAGGTTGGCTTGCTTTCAGTGTAAGTGACAGAGGGCACAAAACAAAAATAACTTTCACTGGAATGGCTAGGAACAGATAAGCTTTGGGGAGAGGAATGCTTTGATTTTAAATTAGATCCTAAAGTTAGCTGGATATGCTGCAGTATAACTTAAGGGGGAAACGCTGCATGATCTGCAGGCTTTTGTGCTAGAGCTGTTCTGTGCCTTAACAATAGCAATGGCTCGATTGCCATATTGGATTCCTATTTCTAGGGAAAACTATCTAGATAGAAATCTTAGATGCCCTAATTAGAGAATACTTAATGATATGGCATTTCTCTTTGCTGTTTTCTAATTTAGGCTTCTTTATGTTATGCAAACTGTTCAGAAGTAGCTGCTGTTTGTGCTCTGCTCCCTCAAGTGAGTGCGCTACCTGCCTCCTCAAAAACCCTTGAGTTTTGCTGGAGGATTTGGGCATACAAAAGAGAAGGGGCAAGACCTCTTCAGCCCAGCCATTTGCAACACTGTGTTGCCTTCTGCAACACGTCCTGCTGTTAGGAACTGTGCATTGCATTTACATCAAGTAAACAAATGCTCTGAGGGATCTGACCTGATGCAATTCCCTTTATATACACTCTGTGACATTGTGTTTCCTTCAGCACATCCATGCTGTGGTTCTGCTGTGGGCTTCTGTACAGAAACACCTGGCTCAATCTCCATGTGTCCATCTTGTAACTATACATCTATGCATCTTTGACTGCCTTTCCAGCCCTGAAGAGTAGGGGCTTTAGAACCTGAGGGATAGAGCTAGGAGAAACTCCAACAGCTGCTGCATTTGTCTTTTCTAATATGAGAGCACAGAGTAGCTATTTTAACTTAATCTAAGGTTAATCTTAATCTTATGCAGTGCAACCATGGGACACAACTGTGACAAGGCAGGCAGAATCAAAACCCTGTGTGAGATTTGTGAGCTCCAAAAGCTCCACCAGCAGTCCTGTGGATGTTTTAAATGGCAAGATTTCAACTGAAGAATTAAGAGTTCATGAATATTTAGATGCTAGTTTTGTTTTATAGAACTATTTTCATGCCAGTGATTGAAGATCCAAAAAAAGATATCTCCCCACAATCTCTTCTTTAAGACATTGAGTCTTAAAGGGATAACAGCATTAGCAATACCCAATGATCCACTGAGGCTTCAGGTAAAACTGATTCCATTGTGTTCAAACCCATAAAGTGCCCTGTCATGAAGACAAGGAATAAAATGGGAAGGTGAATAACACCACTGACTTATCTAAGTAAATTACCCCCAGCTTTTTGATTTTTTTTTACATTTGGTCAAATATAAGAGAAGTAGCAATTAGCAAAAGTAAAGGACTTAGAAACAGCTGATGTCAAATTAAGAAGGTATTTTGAACTTCAGCTCCATGGAATTTCACATAATTTCCCAGTCATCTTCTTAAAGGATTACTGAAATAGAGGCAAAAAGTACATCAGCCCTTGAAACTGAATTGCTTTGGCTGTTGGAAGGAGTGTTTGTGGGAGGTAATTAGCCCAGAAAACAAGCAGCATATCAGAAAGTCTCTCTGTAAGCTTTGATGTTTCTGTTTCTGTGATCCTTTCCAGTGGACAGGGGTGTAACTTGGGGGTTTGAAGTCTCAGCAATCCATGTGTGTGGGGGAAACCACACCTGTCATAAATACACGTCACACAGCATGTCTTGATAACCTCACCAATGTGTGCAGCAACTGCTATTGTTCAGGAGAAAAAAGAGCAAAGGTGAAAAGGCAATTACCTTTCATCTTGATGCAAAACTCGCCCAATAAGTTTTCCAGCTCTGCTTCTATGGTACACATGTTCTGTGTTGGATAGGAGAACAGTAAGGTCAGATAAACCCTGTTTGGACACATTTTTTTTTTCCTTATCTTTTTTTCATTTTTTAAGCTCCACTTGGAAGGATAGATTCTGTTATGCAAATGAAACATGTTTTGCAGTCAAATCAGTCTCAGAGCCATGTTTATTGTTTAGCTAGGTCTGACCCTAAAAATGAGCTATACTTGCTTGCACCAACACTGAACACAACCCCGTGCTCTTCTGCTGCTGCATACTAATCCTCCTGTTGGCAGAGGGAAGCTGTGGCCCTTGGAGCGTGACGTGGTCACTGTCCTGGTCCTCTCCAGCCAGGACATGTGCCAGAAGCAGCTCCATGCCAAAGTGGCTCCCAGCATGATTTAATCTCTCAAGAAACATGGACTACATTAAGAAAAAAGACTATGGAAGTTGGGTATCAGACCCTTTCCAGTTCTTCCTTCAGATTTGAGAGGTTGTCACAGCATGTGTGCTGGGATGTTTGCAACACTATTAGACTGTTGTCCTGTTTTTCATCTTCTGGCTGTTTAATAAAATACATCTTGATCACAGGAAGTAAAACAGATAGGATGCAGCACATGTCTGTATACATGTGGGTTCCAGTCTATCCCTAAATCTGCAGGCAGGAAGGAGGTAGTCAGAGTATAAGTGGGTTTGGAGCAGATTTACTCTTTTGTTCTTGTGCTGCAGTTCCTGGGTATAACCCAGCTCTCATAGAGCATAAACTGTTATTTCAAGTAACTTTTTGGGCCCATGTAACCTGTCTTTGTAAGTCACCAGGTATTCATCTGAAGACAAATGAATAGTAATTCTTCTTTTAATTCTTCTATCTGGATGAAACTTTCCCTGAAATCAGTGACAAAGTTCCCACGGCCTTCAAATAGTGTGAGAGTGAAAAGAATAAACTGATGAAGATGTACCTCTGTGTACTCCTTGTAGCTCCTGTTGATTTCTGTTAAACTCTCTCGAGCTGCTTTGCTGGCAGGAGACATTGCAAAGGCTTGCTTCATTTTGCTGGCACCATCACAGAGACGTTTTTGGATACAATAGGCTTCATAAAGCTCATCCACCTAGTGGAAACAGGGAAAGTGTATTAAAAAAAAAACCATAAAACCCAGTAAAATAAACCCAATGCAATGAAGTAATTTGCATTAAAGGGAAACTCAGCCAAACCAATGCAGGGGCTGAGGAAATGAAGCTGTAATACTGTTTCAGCCTATGTGAAAGAAACACAAGATAAAGATAACTTTCCACCACCAAAATCTCAACACAGCAACAGTAGATGCTGCCAGTAATACACCTGCTTGCCCTGCATGCCTTTAAGCATTGCTACTCCCTTTCTCCCTGTCTGGTAGAGCACAATTGTGCTCTCTATAGAATCGTAATGGTGAGGCAGGCATGCAGCAAACTTATCAAATATATCAGAGTGGAAGAGCACTTGCAAAGACAACTGCAACATCCACACTGTCAAATGGGACTGCAAGTGGTAGATGACACATTTAACAGGGTCAGCAGTGTTTCAAGTTTCCCTATTGTTAGGATCAAGGCTGTTAAAATATTTGACTAATAAACAGTACTGGAAGCTGGAAGTGATTTTTTCAACTTCTCTGCATCCATCCTTCAGGAACTGGGAGCCATACTCAGAATCAGCACATTACAGGGCTTACAAACAGCTGATGTCAAATTAAGAAAGTATTTAGAACTTCAACCCCCCAGGCATTTACATAATTCCCAAGTCATCTTACACGCCTTTGACATGACTTAGGCACCCAACATTTCATTTGCATTTTGGAAGTTTTGCGAAACATAGTCACACACTCTTTAACATTTCACCTGGATCTGTCTTCAGAGGGCATTGGATTTACACATTTCACGCTTTGGTTTCCCTTCTCCCTCTAATCCCTGCATTGAATGTATACATTTACTCCATCTGAGTTGTCTGTTAAGAGTCTGCAGTGGTATAGCTGGTCTATATATATATGTGTGTGTATACATATTTACCAGCTATATACAGTAATATATATTTTTATAAACTTAATTTGTCAGATACAGAAAATGTGGGTTTCTAACCTAACTTTATCAGGGTGGGGAGAAGGACAGGAACAGAAGAAGCTGTCTCTATTTTTTGCTTCTAATATCCCTGCTAAAACAGGATGATATGGGGTTTTTTTAACCTAGAATAACTTTTTTCTTTGTTATCTCTGATATCAAGAGATCACATGTGCCCCATGATGCTTCTGCTCAGTAGCGGATTTTCACAGCAGAATTTCTCTCTATGAAAGCATCCAGTGCCTTGGCTTCATCAGTCTACGACTTTGTGTTGCTGCATTAGAGATGAGCCTAATGTGACAATCCAGACATGTTCCAAATCCCATTTTCCAAGCCTGCTTAAGCTCTAACAAAAAGTGCTGTTGCTAATTTGTTTGGAACTGGACTTGTCTTCCTGATGACTTCAAAGCCTTTTGTCAGCTTTTACAAGACTATCTTGGATACCTGGTGGCTGAAGCCTCTGACTTGAGGGCACCCTAACCAAAACAGAGAATGCTTTGCAAAGTGATAAAGTTCAGCAAACAGTAACAGAGGCACACGTAGCATTTTGCCATTTTGAAGTTATAAAAAAAGATTCCTGTAGTCATACCCACTCCTATTTCTCTTGCAAGTCAGCAAGCTAAAAACACCTACTATAAATAGCTGTCACTTGGTATTTACTTCTGCCATCGGGGTGGAGTGTTAGCCTAGGATTGATCCGCTGCTCCCACCCATGTGAGCATGGTTAGGACATGCTCATCTGCTCCCAAATATGTGAGATCTGCTGCTGTGCATTCCATTTCCCTCACTTTGCTTCCTCTATAGAGCAGCGGCAGGTAGAGGACAGAAGGCATCTCTATGGCCCTGATTATGTACTGCTGAAAAAGACCTTCTCTATCATTAGAAAGAAAGATGTTTCCTCACCTGCCCAAGCCCGTAAGCTTTAGTGCTGCACAGTTTGGTTCCTTTTGTCTCTGTTGCTGTGGGTTACGGAAAGTGAACTAATGTATTCGGCAAGCTTGAGTAATACTGACCAGCACTGCCTCTTGGGTTTTGGTGCTTTTCAGTCTTGTTATAAGCCAAGAACCCATTAGCTCTGAGCAGGCTGGAGTGGGAAGGACTTGAATGGAAATGTTCTTCAAGTACTAATTTTTGCCATTCATGTTGCCAGCAAGAGAGTAGGTGGCTTGAGGAACAAAATCTTAAGTCTATCGCCTTATGATTTATATTTTTATTTTTGTCTCCAAGAGAAAGAGAAGACCGAAATTAAAAGGTTTGGATAGGTTGTCATAACTGGAGCACTTCAAGCTGTGCAAACGCTTTTCAAATGACTCTCAAAAGATATTTCATCTGTCAAAAATAATTCATTCCTTTGTCAAGCTCAGAAAAGTAACTAATTGCTAGCAGATATGTTTATAAGTAAGAGAATACATGCTGTGGATTTTGTCCAGCTCTAAAACGTGTTAGTGTAAATCACAAGTACCTCTACTGAATATTCTCACCAACGTATTCAAGAGGATGTGGGCCCCAAACCATGCAGGAAAAGCACTAGCAGTGAAATCCAGGAATAAATCCAAACTAGCTGCTGTGTATGCTAGAGATAACTGCTGAATTAAATTACTTTCAGATGCAACTCTCTTTCTACCTATAGTTTAACAATAAGTATGCAGTGAGATAGATTTTTCCCAGCAAATCTCTGACCTACGTTCTCTCTGTACGTAAAACCACGTAGGAGTGCCTCAGGGCATGACTGAACCTTGGGGCCTACAAATTGTGTGGAAACCCTTTCTTTGGCTCTGAACAGCAGCCTATCACGGAAAAAATACCAAATTTGGGAGAGGCTTTGTCAAAGCGGCCTCCCCAGCACAGAGGGGTAGCAGGAGGCCAAGGGTTTGTTTTCCTAATAACATAGGAGCAGATGCACAAGAAAGATGATAGGAGAGCTCATTACCTTGCTAATGTGGAACTCCAGTCTTCTCATGTATCTTTCAACTGCTTTGATTTGCTGAAAGAAAGGAAAAGGCTGAGGGTGATGCACATTTAAATAAATCAGTAAGACACTGACAGGCTAGCTCTGCTAGACCCCATGGATCCGAGACATTCCTCCTTAAAACACACTGGATTATGAATTTGGAATCAGTTGCCCTGCCCTACTGCTGTTAAGCTGCTGGTGATAATGGAGCTCCCTGACTTCTGTATCTAATATATATTTTTAAACAGAAAAGAGTTTTTATTTGGTGGGATTTCTCTAGATTTTTCCAATTATTTAAAAAAAAAAAAGGAAAAAAAGAAAAACCCCAGAGCTTTTTTTACTCTAAAAAATAATATCTTCAATACTTTGAAATCCTATATTAAAATTTATCAGGTTCTGCATTTCAAAATCCATTCTCATCTCTAGCAAAGTAAACCCAAGCTTGGCATTTTGACTGAAAAAGTCAGTCGTGTTCAGGAGATATTTTTGAAAGCTTTCCTTTTCTTTCACCCAAATTCTCCTTCAGGGAAAAAATACTTTCAATTTTTCCTTTCTCAGAAATGGCAGAAGCAGCAATGAACTGGAGCTTGACCCAGTACTCAGGCACCCTGGTGTGCCCTTGCCAGCCCCCATCTGCCTGGAGCTGGCTGGGCAAAGTTGCACAAGGTAATGAATTTAATGGCTGTCAGACAGAAAAAGGAGGTCTCACTCCTTCCTTCCCTGGCTAGGGTCTGCCTCTTTCCCTGTGCCCATCCCAGAGCCAGTCTGACCCAGCAGACCTCAGGAAAAAGGTTAACGGTGTACATTTGATGCTGGGTTAGTGAGCACAGCTGGCTGGGGGGAGTGCTTTCCAGTAACAGAGCCCCTGGGAAGAGAAGGGGAGTGGGACTCCTTCCTTTCAAAGTGCAAATTACCAGGTTAACTTCTCCCTCAGCATTGATGGGATAGCTTGTAGGTCTGAGAGAGGTTCCCCATGCCAGCTATGTACATGGTATGGATACTAATGCTTCCTTGGAAATTGAGTGTCAAAGAGAGTAACATACCTTATCTAAATCATACAGGACACCCTGCAACAGAAAACATGAAACTGTGATTAATTTTACAACACAACAGCACCGCCAGAAAGTAATGTTTGTTAGTCAACAGAAATCAAAAACAAGATCATGGCTAGAAGGGAAGAAGAGCATCAGTGCAAATTCCCTGTATCCCACTCCCATCCCCTGGCTGCTCCAGCACCTCAAGAAGGTCACTGTGCACCTACACAACAGCAAAGCTTGACACATACCAGGCGTGAGTTTCTTTTCATGTCTTTTAACTGAGTAGTCAACTTATCCAGCTCTGTCTGGTGAACGTCCAGATACTCACTGCAAACACAAACCAGAGAAGGATGCATGAGCTCTGCAGCACATACCGAGCTGGCTGATGACCATCCTAAAAGAAAATCTTCCCAGCAAATGGCTTTTCTCACTGGATGTGTTTACAGACAAAAACTCATTTACATTGATCTGTCTTAAAAGCAGCTCCCTGCTGCCTTTTTGGGAATAAATGGGAGCCACTTATTTAACTGAGTAAAAGAGCTTGGTGTTCTTTTTACACTAAAGAACCAGTTTCAAGTAAGCTAATCTGCTGCTTAGTTTATGGGCTGGTGTCCTCCAGTCGCTGACCTTGTATCTGGCTAATAAAAGCCCTGTTATCATCTGGGATGTTATCTGAAAGGGGATACAAGTCTTTGATAGTACTCTAGGAAATTACTGGGGCAAAAAAAAAAGTCTAATGTTGAAATCACAGACTTTGGGACCTTTACTTGAAATGTGAATGGAAACAGATTCTGCCCCCTGTCTTCCTGTTTCCCATACAAATATTTCAGATTCTAAATGTTAAAATCCAGGCTTCAAGAGGTGTATGCTCCTCTCCAGTGGGGAAGGATCTCTTTTCTTGTGATATGCTTCTCTAGGCTCTAAAACATCGCAGAAAGCTTCAATCAACAAGAAGGATAAAGGGTCTTACTCCAGACCACTCTTCAGGGCTCGGTAGACCTCTTCCATCCTTTTAGGCTGGGGCTCTTTGGGTGTGGTGCTGTTCTTATGGCCCAAATTATGCATTTTCTTCACCTTTGCTTGGGGCTTCTTGAGTGCAGAGGAATTTTCAATAAAGGAGTTACACCTGCAAAATGAACATCAAAGAGGAAGAAATCCCTATAAATCATAGAAATCTCAAATAAGTGTAGCTTGGAGAAATCTTCTGATATTATCTCTGCCAGCAGAAAGGAATCTGCTTCTGTGCCTGCCAGTTAAAGGACTGCATTTGTTTACAGGTTAAGAGTCTGAGTAGCCCGTTGCCTTCCCAAGACACAAATACTGGTGTGGAAATTACAGGCTGAGTCTGGGGCTCATCAGACATTTCTCTCTCATACTATGTCTGTCCTAACTCACATTGCTTACCCATAGCCGTGAGAGGGCTGAGCTACATTCAGCTGCTAAAAAGAAAAAGGAGCACATATCATCTCAGCTGTTAAGCCTAGGGACTCCTAAGGGAGATTGGGACTTGGTTAAGGGCACTTCTGGAGGATAGTATTGGACTACTGGTCTTCAGAATGGACCACAGGTAGCTCTGTATGGCAAAGGGGGATAGTTTAGCTGCATATAGGTGCCTCTTTTGTGACTTTACTGGGGGTAGGTCAGCACCTAACAACCATCACTGAGTTGAACTGACAATGGGAGATGACCCTTTTCCTGCCATTCCTCCCCAGTTTGATAGCAGGTCGTCTGGCACTGGGAGACTACATAAGTTAAAATTAATTCTAAAGTAGCCTCTGAGGGCACCAGGGACTGAATGACTTGGTAGGTGCTTGTCTCAAAGCTGTAAGTTCTGCCTAGCTAAAGGGTGGTGCATGGAAAGGCTCCACAGTCAATCTCAGGGAAACAACGTTTTGAATTCATGGCAGCGCAGCAATGAGAAAACTGTCTTATAGGTAGCAGTGGTCTTTAACTGGGGGCAGTGGGAAGTGTTTCATGCTCCTGCACATTTCACATGTTGAAGAGATCCCTGTATAAGTTAGTAAGTTAAAATGATTCTCCAAAATTCTCTCACAGATCTGAGGCATGTGAGGAAGCCCTGCATTAACCGGGGAGAGGTAAACAGGTCGTTGGTAGTTCAGACAGAGGGTAACAGCTTAGTTATGCAAACAATATAGAGAGATATTTTAGCCTAGGACACTATTTGGCAAGGCAGAGAGAAAGAAGTCCTCTCACCTCCTTTCTGCCTTCAGCCCCTAAACCCCAGGGCTCCCTTAGGGCCTGATTTCTAAATTCCCCTTAGAGAACAAGGGCACTTGCCTGGACCGTCTTTCCTGAAGCCCGCTGAAGCCAGCAAAGGACTGGCTTCTAATAATCCCATTAGGACCTCCCGGGGAGAATGACTGTGATCCTATTGACATGATTTCAGGGAGCCTGGAAGATATTCCTGAAAAACAACAGAAAACAAGTCAGTGATGATGGAGGGTAGGAGGCAGGCGGTGAGCCTGGGACAGCTTGGTGTCTGTCAGTGAATGGTAAGGGGGTAACTGAACCCTATGAGGGCCTGCAAGCCAGGACATGAATCTGTTTGCATTGTCAAATCATCCCTGCTCAAAACCAAAATGGTTCTATTTTAACTTTTGACTTACAGACCAGGGTCCACTAAAAATGTGCCAGAGACACAAAGAGGGTCTGGATGTGGCACTAAACATGCTTCAGTGTTATAATCCCAATGCAATCTCTGATTTCTGCCATGCCTGACATGCTTCACCCCCAGCCCCAGCATCTCCATTTGCTACATCAGGGTGTCCTGGACACTGTGTTGGAAGCATGCAGTGCTCTTAGGGGGCATTCACCATCACTGCGAAGTGTGATTATGTGTAATAATAATGAAAAAAAAAGAGGGTTAATTCATCATGAATCAAATCCTGCAACTACCCTTTGATCCTTGCTCATTTTCCCCATGACTGTTCCCACGTGGCTGCTGAGAAGGAAGATGCACAGCCATGATACTCCATGATGAGAGAGGGATGCTCTCCACCAGGAAGAGAGATGAGTAAACAAGCTCCAGGCACTGTACGCTCTGCATTTCATGTGTCCAGGGTGGGGCTCAGCAAGAAGGAGGCCCTTGCCCTGTGTGTGTGCTCATTTCCAATGCCCAGCTTGGCATCTGCGCCAAAGTAAGGTGATTTCAACCATCTGCAAATAAATAGCAAAGTGCTATGGTTCACAGCAGCTCCATCAGCTGCCATGAGGGGAAAGGGAGATGCCTCCCTCTTCATTTCCTCCTTAATCCACTGTTTTCCTTGTCTTCTGCCCTCAGCAGGCAATTAAGTTGATTTTTCTGCTGACGTGCTTTTGTGTTGCTCTGGCAAGAGGAATGGCCTCACTGATCTCTATGAGGAGTACCATGGCCAGCAGAGGCCAGGGAACAGGGATGGTGGAGGAGGACACTGGTCAGTAGGTGCTGCCAGACACTGACTCTCCTATCTCACACGACCCATCCTCTCACTGTCTCCATCCTTCCTGGGATGTCAGCATGGCTGCTGATGCCATTGTGCTGTGAAATGGACTGAGAAACTAGGCCAGCTTAAAAAAAATCTGACAGAAAATGAAAAAGAGGGGTTTTTTTTATAGTTTTTTCTCCATCTATTTTAAAAGCTGGACCCATGGCCCCAGTTCATTTCACTCCAATAGCTAGCCCAAGGGATAAGCTTGGAGCCAAAGCAGGATAGTGTGGCAGGGGCTAGACAGAGCTGATATTCTGTAACCTATGTGGCTGAGGAGGTGATCATCCCCACAGATGAGTGCCCAAAAAAGCAGCCACTTGTGAAGGCCACAAATTTGCAACGTAAGCCTTCACAACTGAACATATTTATTAAAGATAAGTGGCAGAACTACATGGTGCTTGCATGGCAAGCACTCACTGCAGAAAGCAAACACATGGGGAAACACTGTGCACTGCCCAGTTATATTTAACTGTAGCATTAAGCTGGGCAAATACTCCTTGAGGTGGCAGTAGGTGCTATGGTGAGCTGCTGTTTCCCTGTGGAGGGGACTGCATTGCCTGAGGAGCTGCCTGGTCAGGAATATTTCTGCATGAGCTCTGCCAGAGACACTCCTTCCAGTTTCTGCATTGCCAGTGCTACTGCTAATGAGATGTTTTCTCTGTTGCACAACCAAACCAGCATGCATCTTTCTGTTTTGGAAGCGAGGGATGCCCCTCTGACTGATCAGCCTCAGAGATATCACCTGGGGTGCAGTCAAAGACAGTTTTCTCCTCCACTGTGATCAGCAGGTAACAGTATACATGTCCCTGGCCTAGCCTGGATACAGCCCATCCAGCTCAGGGCTCAGTTTAACCACAGCAAGGATAAACCCTTGGGACAGAGAAGTCCCTCTCAGGCAGACCAGGACCATAAGAACCTGTGCCAGGCAGAAACCCATGAGTAGGAGAGACAGGAGAGATGGTAGGAGCCAGAGAGGATCAGGAGCAGCTGCTCCTCAGAAGCTCAGAAGAAACCACAGTGAGGATGCACTTTGGCTAACTCACAGAGGGATAAACATGCTGCAGCCACAGCTGGAGATACTTGAGTCTTTGGCCAATGGCCCTGCACTCAGCCCTAGCTCTGTAAGGCTCTCAGCACATTTCTGCAGGGCTGAGCTCTGCTCAGGCTTGCTGATATCTGGCACAGCACTTGCCAGAAGGCATTTTGGAGCTTCCAGGATCAAATTTCATATCCCTGTAGATGGCACACAGTGTCTCCCCATGACAGCTCATGCTTAATAGCTCAAACTCCACCAAGAACATGCTCCTAAGAGACACAGCAGAAGCCACCTGATCACAGTACTCTGCAGGTCTGTGCAGCAAGTTCCCTTTGGTTTTGCAAGTAAGACAGGCTGCAATCTGTATGTTCCCAAGTACATACAAGGATTTGCATTAAAAGTCGGGTCTAGGGAGCCAAGGAGTAGAAAATCTCTTACAAGTGTTCAGCACTTGCATCGCTTGACAGGATGATTAACACACACACACCCTGCCAGCATCTGGAAACCTATGAGGGTAGAAACTAAACAAAACTGACAGTCAGAGGAGATTTAACCACATAAACATCAGCCATTCTTTAAAAAACAAGAGGAATGAAACAACTTGAAGTGGGGTACTAATCATGACCGCACTGGCTATAGAGATAGAATTATTTTAGATTCAAAACTGTTGTCAAAATTCTATCTTCTGCACAATGAGTTTCTTCTGTATTATTGTGAGCAGAAGGTGAAAGCATTTCACTCTGAACAAAATCTTAGTCCATGTGTGACTGTGTGCATACACAACTGAACTGTTTCAATTTTCTTTTCCTTTGGGGAAACTTAAAAAATAAATAATTTTGGAAAAGGAATGCACTTATTTATTTTCTTTATTTTGCTCAAGCACTCAGATGGCTTTGCAAGGCTTAGTAGCTAAGACTTTGCTCAAGATACAAGAAAGAAATGTGCAAGAAATGCAATTGAAATGCAAATTAAAGACCTGCCTGGAGCTACTTTTGCTTTGCTTTTGCATAAAATGGTCAGAACTAAGAGCCCAGATAGGCTTGTGGCCTCTCCCTACATGTTATATATAATCTTGATGAATAATGAATGTTTAATTTCTCTACAGAACAAAACTGAGATAAAAGGAGGCAATAGAGTCAGAACTGATGAAATCACCCAGTTCCATTCAGTTATTTTCCATTGGTCATGTTAGAGATTGACTATATTGTACAAAAACAATCTGTTCTTAAGATTTAAACTTATATTGCTGACATCTCAGATACTTCCAAGCAACCTCACAAAATTGCACTGACTGCCATGCAGCAGCAGCAGGCCCTTAGCCCAGATTCACACAGACAATGGCTGCATGTGGGCACAGCACTGATGGATTATTTATGATACCTACATCTAGCAAATACACTTTGAGTGATAAGTATCTGTCACATTGTTGTGATATACTTTGTTGAGGAGGATTTATTTTCCTGCCTCTTAAACCATTCACAGGCCTCTGTGCTATCAACTAATAAACCTACCTCTGAATATAATAATACAGTTGTATCCTGATTATATGCAAAGATATAGTTTCTAGTATAATTTCAATAAGGCTCAAGCCACAAGGACTTACCCAGATCTCTTATTGGCCTGACTGGTATCCCCAGAGCTGAACAGTACTAAGGGATTTTGGTGCTATGCCAATGTAGTGATCAAGTTTCTAAGTCTACTTTTAGCAGATATGTGATATAATGCTACTGTTTTCTACAGGACAAGTTTTTCTCTCAATATAAAGCATGTTGCACATCTAAAATGGTATTAAATGCTTTTGAGATTCAAGATCCACTTCAGTGGATGCAAGGAGTATGCTTACACTTTTAAATCTATATAGTTAATGAACCACAGATGCTTCATTTTAAAAAGACATCAGTCTCCTTACTGCTAATATAAGCATGCCCTGAGTAGAAGTATAATTAATGTAATTAGCACTGCCCGTGCTAAGTGCATGGCAGTTGAATGATGAGGCCATCAGTGAGTCAAGGCATAAGGTGAAATCCTATCAGTTCTCCTCTGTCCTATTCACTGACAGCTTGCAGCAGGGAACAGCAGATAATTGATGATGTCTCTGTCCCTGAGGAAATAAAAGTCCCCTCTCTCAGCTCTCCTTTCACTTTGGAAACGGGGAAACAGCTGAGCCTGTGTTAATTAGAGGAGAAGGGACCATCAAGCCCATCACTTCCACAAAGTTGCCCTCTCTTCATCACCCTCAGCACAGACCTCTACCTCCCACAATGCTCAAATATTTGATAAACAGTGTGACCTTTGATTCAAGCTAAGAGAGGGAAAATTCAGTCAGAAACATATTTGCTAAATCTTGACTGACTTTTGTCCAGTCCCTTTTTGTTTGCTTCTTCCCAATGACCAATCTGAAGAAGGTATTTTTTGTTCACCACATGATGAGATTGCTAGGCAGGTGCTAGCAACCATGTGAAGCTGCAATACATCAGTGGTAATGGTGCTCTTGATTCCTCCTGCTCCCTCCCTCCTCACCCAGCTACAGTTACAGGTTTGCTGTAGGGTATTAGGGAGCTGTCTGAAGCTGAGAGTTCATGGAATAGAGCCTTCAAGGACACTTGGAGATTGTATATAACCCCTGATTAAATGAGAATCTGTGGAAGGTGTCAATGACTGAAGGATCCTTGATAATATTTTTTTTCCTATTTTCATCGTTCAAGATCCGTTCTGAATCCAAGGATCCCTACAGTGAGATGCCATGTTGATTCTTCTGCTCATCTGTGGTCTGCAGCTTGTCTGCAAAAATTGGTGGTAATTATTTAGGTAAAGGTAAACTGATGGGGTCCACTATCTAATGTGAGTGGATGGCTGCAGAAGTCAGCTGACCGTGTTTTGCATGCTAGGAACATTTCTTACCTGCAAAACTGGGGTATGTCTGACAAATGAGCTGGTACCTTCTTGACTAGCAAAAGAAAAGAGTACATTCCTCTGTCATCTATGTCAAGGTCTATGTTCTGCTTATCAGGTTGGCTGGCTGGCTGACAAAGGTAAATACTTTTAAATAGAATAAGACGACATTTAGGAGCATGCATTTTCTAAAGAATAACCTAAATGAGGGAAGAAACTGATTATACCCTAGAAGTCATGTCCTTCTCCCAGACAGCCAATCCTTTCTGCTTTGCACTCATAAACCCAAAGTTCAATTCTAAACTTGTACAGGCTCAGTTCAATACTAAGCTTATTCAGCGCAACTTCAGCTGGTGCTGCTTGCTTTGGTAGCCTAAAGTCTAGTAATTTTTAATATTTCTTTCCCAACTTTTTCCTTCTGATTCAGCTGAATCCCTTTGGCAATATGCGGCCAGCATGGCCAGTAGCCCAGGTAACCACCTGGAATTTTTGGTTTCCATGTTCGCTAGGCTCCTGGAAGGTATAGAGGTATGCATCTTGGATGAGAATGTAGACATTCTTGTGGGGTTTTTAATATAAAAATTTGACAATATGTGGGTAAGAGCACTTGGGAGCATTATAAATACTTTCAGAAGAAATTTAATTCTTGCATAAGAGTTTTTACGCTTTCAGGACAAAAGCTTTTAGACATCAGTGATCAGGTTAATAATTTCTGCACATGTCAGGAACATTTCTGTGGGACAGGATCTCCTGGAAGCACCTGTAGAAAAGTGTCTTCTGATGGTCATTAAATTACACAAATTACAACTTTCATGGCACATTTTATGCTCCAAGTGATTGGGCTGCTTCTTCCTTGTGCAGGGTAGCATTTGCCACAGTTGTAGACACGTGAGCTCCATCTGAACAATTATTCTTGGTTGCCAGAACAAAATCATATGCATTTGTTCCATCAAAGTCCAAGGCTAAGAGATATTCCTAAATAGTAGCGTATGGCTACACTGACAAAACACTTCCCCAGCCTACATCAGCCGGTGAAAGGCCAGCAGATCTGTGAGCTTCGGATGTTAATTTTAGTGTACAGAAGGAGCCACATGAGCTTACCAGCATGGCTGTGGAGAGCAGTATTGCACAGAGAAGGAGCTACAGCTGATACCTTTTCCTCAAATGGGAGATGTGGGAGCACCTGGGACACACTTGGGTGAGCATCAAAGCCATTGGCAGCCCACATATTCCTGCCCCGGCACAAGGAGGCAAACTTCTGCCCCATCTCTTGTAGCAACAAAAAATCTTAGTTCAGCCCACTGCAGCTCACCCTGTCTTCGCTGAGGCAGGTCTCTTAGCCCACCATGCACATCCAAGACTTGGCACTGATTATCCAATGGGATCTTTCTGAAGGATTGCGTGCACTTTTCACTGATGACTTTACCTCCATCAGTGACACCTGCAGTGATTCTCTTATTAGCTGTATTTTAATAGCTTCATTTTGGGTGGATTCAGTTTTGACAATGAACAAAGAACTCTTTATGCAACTCATGCATCTTTTAAAGCTCATCTTAAGTCCATAGCTGGGAGCTTTAGTTTGTCATGCAGAAATCTTTGCCACTACCTGCTTCTAATAAATGAAAATGTGAGCTAGAAAATGCTAGTATTTCAAATTTTAGCTTTTATTTCAAATAATACTTTCCCCAAAACTTGATACTAATAGCAAGATTCGTACTTTATGGTTTTATTTCTGTAAGAATATTTTAAATGTTGCATGGAAGGAGATTTTCAACTCAAATGCTAGCTCATCACTAGACATCCTGAGCAGAAACACAAATTGTCTACCATCTGGAATAGCTCGTGTTGTTTGTTCTGCTCCTCCTACCCAAGCCAAACGATGTACATAAACCAAAAAGCAATAGTAAGAGTAAGAAAAATATCTAACAATCCAGGTCAAGAGCAAAATGGTAAAGTGGCTGTAAATGCATAGGGCCTGATACCTGATGCTCCCACCACAATATAGCTCCACAAATTCAGTAAGTCATCTTTCACACTAGTCTAGGTGCCAAAGTCAGTGTGGGGAGTTTTAAATTCCTCTTTTATTTTTACTGCAAAACATGCCTTTGGCTCTAATTCTCATCACCTCACTAGAATACAGAAATAAGAATTCACAGTGGCTAAGGTGAAAGCAGCACCCTTTTTGTCACATACCATGGTTAGCTTTGTTCCTTCCCTTTTTGTAGCTATTCCTTTACCAGAGCTCTCAGTACATGCCCTGCTTCCCCATTATTGTTGTCAGGGAGCCACAAACTGCCTCTTCCTCTGCATAAGCTCCCCTCAGAGAAAGGCCTACACTGCTCCTTCCCCTTAGCAGAGCATGTGCTGAAAACCTAAGGAAATGCAAATGAGTTATTTCACTGTAATAAACTCAAGTAAAATAAATTTGATTTTAAATGGCCCCTGCACACAACAGATGGGTTCATGGCAGCTGACCTCCTTTTTCTTTTCTGTTCAAACATTTATTTCACGTGGATGGCTGGGGCAAGCACACACAGGAGCCCACATGGAGCCCTCCCCAATGTTGCTCCTGTACAGCACTAGAGCATGAAGCAATCATATTCAGCTGGAATTAGTGTAAATAAGCAAAATTTGGTCTATATTAGTACATATGAGCATGGCAGAGGGATCAGAATCTGACCATCTAATTAGATTTGACATTCATTCATTTCAAACCCACCCCAGTATGCAGAATTATCCTTGATTAGAAGTCAACTCTAATTCTACTCATTATTGGTAATTCTTTATGTCAGTGTAAGATTTAATTAGAAACAAAGTTCCATTGCCATCCAAATGCTGGCAAATTATCTAAGGAAAAAGCACTTCTGAAACCTAACTGACAATGATCTTCTCAAGCTTTAAATCCACCTTGCACAAAATCTCTAACAAGTAGTTCAGCATGAGTGACCTGCACGCACAATTAGTCACACTCTCATTTCGGCACTGCTACACAGTAGAGTAAAGGTGGAAGACCTTGTGCTGCTCTATTATCTACCCCTATAGTAGGGGAAAACCTACAAGGCGCAATTTTGTGAGCAGTAGTAAGATCAGCAGGACGGAAAAAAGGCTGTAGGAATGCACAAATGTAGCAGTAGCCTGGCTACTTCTCTTTCAGGATATGCCACTAAACACTGCCTGGCTGACCACACACATTGGGTGGAACTTCTCATCTCAGGTCACAAAGGAATCAACCTAATGCCCATTTTTGCAAGCATTAGCATTAGGGGGAGACTAGGAACCCATGAGTGCTGCTGGTGGTCTCCCTTGTACCTTACCGACCAACAATAACATATGGGCAAGTCCATGAGTAACACGTGAGCACAGGCTGGGTAAGTCAGCCCTGATGTCAATGGACGCAACTCCAGTGGGAGTCCTTTGGCAAAATCCATGATGATTCTCTGAGCAGTGACCTAAATTTGCATGTCAAGTGTAAGCAGCAGCGTGGCTTCACTTTCTCAGACTGTGTAAGGAACGAACATAAAAATCTTCTTGGTGGGAGGAAAGAAAAGTAATGACCCAGCAGTGTTTAACAGAAAAGTCTCCTTAAGAGTGCTTCTTTCTTTTATTACTTTGCACCATTATTTCTGCTGCTTAGAACCCTCATTTAATGCAGATTGTAGCAGCATTCACAAGGACAGCAAGATAAGGATACCATCTCTTTGCATCTGCAGGAAAGTAAATGCATCAAGCAAACACATGCAGGATGATTTGGGGAATCACTGGGCTGCTTTAGAGATTATTTGTTTTGCTTCAGTCAAGACAAACTGTAGCTGTACTTGGTATCCACTCCAGGTACACTCTAATATAAGCATGAGTGAGCTAAATTAAACAAGTAAGACAGGCTTTTCATCCCTGAAAGGAAAGTAAAACATTATTGTTGTCAAATCCTTTCAGTCGCTAATGAGATAAAAATGCTTTGCTGCTTCTCTTTAAATACATGGGATTAGGCTGATTTAAAACTCTTTGGATGTTTATATGATCATTCTATTTCAAGGTGTGTCTTAATGGCACACTGCTCACTAAAATATTGTTGAAGATACACTGTTACATGTCTTAGGACAAAAGACCTTTAAGCTGGACAAGCACTGCAGAAACAGATACATTTAATCTTTTTGACACCTTACAAGTGTGGTCCTTTCAAGAGCATTGCCATAAAAGTCCTCTGTTACTTCATTTATATTTGGCTATAGTACATGTCTGAAGCTCTCTTCTGGTACATCGAGTTGCTAGTTGAACACTGTCCATGCACAACCCAGAGAGGGCTGTGTGCTCTGATGCAACTCTCTTGGCTTCACTTCATTTAAATTCAAAACTTAAATCTGATATATATGACTTTTAGAAAATTTATTTTAAGTTATGGCTTCATATTCATTTGGCTATAGTATTTTAAGTTTCAAAAACTCTCGAAGGTATAGGAGACAGAAGTATGTATCTCATACCACCAAACAGCCTAAATTTCCCCCAAAACACCACTATCTTCTCAGGCCAGAATCATTAAAGGACCTGTAAGAAGAATCTGAAAGAGGAGAAAGGGATAAAGGAAGTCTATATTAGGCAAAAGAGTCCCTCTTGGAAAAAGTAGGACAGCTTTGTAGACACACAAATGTTTACAGGAATCACTTGGAAAGATACCTAGAATTTTACAGAATACTGGTCTCATTGCCACTGCTTTCTGAAACCACATTTTATTTCAGTACCTATCAAGGTGACTCAACAATGTGCACTTGCAGCCCAAAAAGCCAATCATATCCCGGGCTGCATCAAAAGCAGCATGGCCAGCAGGTTGAGGACATGGTTTTGACCCTCTACCCCACGTCAAGTGCTGTGCCCATGCCTGGGGCCCTCAGCACAGGAAAGACATGGACCTGTTGGAACCAGTCCTGAGGAGGGCCACAAAGATGATCAGAGGGATGGAGCACCTCTCCTACAAGGACAGGTTCAGGCTGGTTCAGCTGGAGAAGAGAAGGATACAGGGATATTTGATTGTAGCCTTTCAGTAATCGCAGGGGGCTTGTAAGAAAGATGGGGTCAAACTTCTTAGCAGGGTCTATAGCGATAGGACAAGAGGCAATGTTTTTAAACTAAAAGAGAGCAGATTTAGACGAGATACAAGGACAAATTTTTTTACAATGATGGTGTTGAGACATTGGAATATCTACCACAGAGAGACTGTAGATGCCCCATTCCTGAAAACATTCAAGGCCGACTTGGACTGGGCTTCGAGCAACCTGGTCTATTAGAAGGTGTGACAGGGGTATGATTGGAACTAGATGGCCTTTAAAGGTCCCTTCTGACCCAAACCATTCTATGACCAAGTTTTTCAATACAGAAAAGCTATTGTCTTCTTGACTCTTCACGGGCTTTCTGCTCCTTGAGACAAAGAAGGTTACACTGAGCAGTCACTGGCACAGATTTGACTTGGGCCAGTTAGTGCTCTCTGATACAACTACTGTGCATATTTTGAGAAGCAGCATGGACCAAGGCCCATTCCCAAAGCAGTCTTGGTGTGCTTTCCTCCTTTGAAGTACAGGGGAGTTTAATGCCACAGATACAGGCTGGTCTTTGTCTGCTGCCATTGCTGCCCGAGAACATTCCCAGATGCCTGCAGTTTACTGACACAGACAAAGCTGATGATAATCTGATGAAAACCTTAAATCTATGGCAAGTAAATTTCATCAGGTTAAATCAGTAAATTTAATCTGTAGTGGACATTATAAAAAAGAAATCTTGAGTTTAGAATGTCATGCTCCAGCCACGCTGCAGGATTAGTTACCATTTGAGTCTTCTTGACACAGAGACATTACTGATAAACCAAGCATGAATCAAACAGATCTGACAGCATTTATTGTCACTGGACTACAAGGTAATTATCTTGGGTAACTTTTCATTGCACAAATTAAGGCAGCACATCTTGGCACATCCCTGCTATTCCACAGTCTGCCATTTAAAAGAAAGACCTACTAGGACCATCGCAGGCTAATAACAAGCTGATAGGAAAGACCCCATAGCTTGTCCTCCGCTGCCCTTCCTTTCTCCTTTCCTTCCCTGTTGAGATTTCTGTATTTTTCAATTCACTAATGGACCATTATTCAGGGTATAGGAAAAGGAGGATATCGTGGTTTTTCATAAGGATGGAATATTATTTTGGCATTTTGGCAATGGAAGCAATTACCTTCCTCACCTGGTGACAGCATGATATGTCTGCAAGAAATACAGTGGCTGGAGAAATCCTGCATAGAGCATTCAGTTTAACATAGAAGTTGTTATGCTGGATCCACTGCTGCCACCTTTTCTACTAGGAAGGAAGGTTTCCTTTCTAAGGGTAGAGATAGGAAAGAAAGGGGGAAAAAGCATCCTCTTGCTGGATAACTGCAGATGAAAAGCCATCTAATCTTCAGGGAGCTTATGTTTTCAGAGTAGGGCATGGAAATCAAATATATTGCAAGCACTTCCAGTCCAGCACCTGCATGATGGAAACAAGGCTTTGTGGTCCAGCTGCCATCTGGGGAAATGATGACAACATCTCCCTCTGATTTCAAAGAAAGCGGAATCTTAGTATATGCAGGCAGAATTTTAAGCTGATTATTCTCTGACCTCAGCTGAGTCTAAGCATTTTTAATATAGCTTTAGTTTGGTTTTGTGAAGCACAGATGACTTAGTGAGCATTTTCAGCTCTTGACTTTATTACTCTGAACATCTAATAACCTATACATTCATCTCTGTTTATTTTAGCAGACATCTATTCTTATTCATAGGATTTTGTGTATATCTAAGTAGATGTGGCCTGCAAGTGTCACACTGAATTCAGAAAAAAGCTTCATGGATCAAAGAGCACCTCAGAGCCAATTGCTTCCTATCCCACAATTAAATCTGTGTGAAAACCCAAGTCATTCTTTGAATTAACAGAACAGTATTTTGTGGATGTACTGAATGAGACAAGGAAAGGGCAGTCAGTCATGCAGGACAACACATTATACACTTAATTGAGCATTGGCAGCTTTTCAAAGGCATCATCACCCACTGACACGCCTGTATGGTTGGGAAAGTGCACAGGGAGAGCTGCTGCTACCAGCATCCAGCAATGCTTGCAGGGATGAGTGGGGAAAAGGCGTGTCCATACCCAGGGAGACTCCCTGCCCCAAAGCTACTTACAGGGATATTACTGCACAAAGCTGTAACATATGACCCTACTTCTGTATCACAATTAAAGTTTTAAACCCAAACATTTTAAAATTAAACACCAACAGAGGATGTCAAGTTGCTTCACAAAAAGCCTTTTTACTAATGTTATACAACTAGAAAATACTCATCAAGCTTTGAATGTAGTGCTACACACTCTGCCCTCCCTGCCTGCTTGCAGCAGCACCACAGACCAGTGCCACCACCAGCCCCACTCCTGAGGCATCTTCAAGGAGTGTGTTCACTACAAGCAAAATTTTTTACCTCTGTTTAGCTTCAGCCTTCTAGTAGATGCAAGATAAGTTTGACAAAGAAGAAAGACATCACTGCGGAAAAAAAATCAAGCTGTTTTGTCTGCTCAGACAGCAAGATATTAATTTGGAGAAAGAAAAAGGAAGTTGCGGTGTTCAACCTTGCCTGGTGTTCAATGATGTCTGCAGAAACATGAACCTCCTGCAGCTGTTTACAGGTACTTATTTGCCTGTCTCCAACAGATTTCACTGTAAATGAGTTTCTTCCTTCTGTCAGCTCAACTAGAAAAGGCTAAATAGTAAAATATATGGTCAGTCTAGCCTGGTGTTTTGTAGAAGTGAAGGCACAAACTAAAAACAAAACCTCAGTGAAGACCAGATAGATTTTCTTTCCTGCAACTGGTTTTTGGAGTTGATGGGTGGCTCAAAGTTTTCCTGTTGGTGAGTTTTTCAGGACAAAATCATCTCTGACAAATCACTGGGTGTTGCAGTTAAATGCTGGGGGCTTTTAATTAACTAAACCAAAACTTTGTTGCAGAAGGGGTTATTCAAAACAGTTCTGGTGTCACTGAAGGGTTACCAGCAGGCCACACAATTCGGGAAGCAATAGCTGCTGCAGCTAATCGGGCTGTTTGAGGGCCAGGAAAGAGGGCAGGCTGTGAGCACTGGGACAGCAGTAATGAGGTGGCTGGCTCTGCCAGCCAAGGTCAGCTTACTGGAGGCATCAGAGACCAGAGAGCTTCTGATGATTTAAAAGGGCTGGAAGATAAAGTGTATTATTGTGACTACTTCATGTGTCGCACTGGTTCCAGGGAACTGTCAGCTTCAATTTGTTCCTCCCATTGAAAAGAAGAAAGATGCTCACATACTTCTGTTCTAATCCATCATTTCTTTTGTGCTGGTTGGGAAGTAAAAATTACAGGATACCCTTTTAACATAAAAAGACATAAGAAAAAGATAACTTTAGGAAAAAAAGCCAGTTACTTCTTGCATCATGCTTAGAGGACTCACTTCTTCATGAGGCCACCTGGTGCAGAGTCTGGATGCAAAGACTACGGCAACATCTGTACTTGTGGCTTCCAAAAAGCAATTCAAGAGTACCAAGGAACCTGCCCTTCTCTACACTTTCCAGACCCTGCAGGGCAGTGTGTACTGGGACCAGCTTTTTGATCACAGCTGGGATACACCCAGTTCCTGAAGCCTCGCTGCAGCTCCCTAATTAACCTGGATATGATTGGGGAGCGGGGGGATCCTCTTTCTTCCCAACAGCACCAGTCCCAGCAGCAAAGGTACTTCAAAGCTAGAGCTGAAGAGCAAAAACTCAAGGGATTGAATCCAAATCCCCTGGATGCAGACCTGTAGTGATAGGGGAAGTGGTAATGGGGTTAAACTATAAAAGGGCAGATTTGGGCTAGATATAAGAACTTTTTTTACATGAGGGTGGTGAAACACTGGCATATGTTGACCAGAGAGGTGGTAGATGCCCCATGCCTGCGAATATTTAAAGGTCCATTTGGACAGGTCTCTGAGCAACCTGATCTAGATGAAGATGTTTCTGCTTATTGCAGGGGTGTTGGACTAGATGGCCTTCAAACGTTCCTTCCAGCCTAAACCATTCTGATTCTATGAAAGCTGAGATAAAATTGCTGCCCACTTGCTGTAAAATAAGAGCTCAAGGTGTCCTAGAAGGCAGACCAGGTTTTAGCATGGCAGCTGTCCCTAGGTTGCCAAACGGGGAAAGCCCACTCCCAGAGAGGATTACCTGGTACCCCTGCTTTCTTTCCCCTTGAAATACCTGCCTGGAGCAGGAGCCAGAGCACCAACTTTGCAAGAGGGACAGGACAGGATTAAGCCGGCCCTTCGCCAGCCACACAGCCCACTTGGGGGACAGATAAGCAAGGCCATGAGCAGTATTTGCGCTGAGGAGCAGAAATAGAGCTGTGGAACAGCTGTGACCAGGAAAATGCACAGTTTCTGCTTTGATTTGAGGTACGTAGGGAAAGATGTCATGGAACTCAAAGTGAGTTGGCTGCCCAGCCTTAGCTAAGCCATTCCTGACATTAAGCAGAAAGATAAAATGTGATCCAGTTTATTTCATTCAGGATTGGCTTCTGCTGCCACTCTCCTTCCAGCTCTCTCGCAGGGAGTTGGCAAAGCCCATTTTGCCATTCCTTCTCCAGCTGCCTGGCTCCTCTGCTCACAGAGAGCCCTCTTGACTTTGCTCTGGTATAACTATATTGTCTGAAGGACAGCATGGGAAACAAAGATGTTTGCAACTTAAATTCTTATTGACACTGTTACGCTTCCAAAGTGGAGCCACCATGGTTTGTAAAGTCCCCCAGAGTAAAAATCACTTCTGCTGTCAAAGGACTTCGCATTTTACTTTACATTCAGTGAGCCCAGTTCTTTCTCTCTGCCTTCTAAAAGGGCAAGCACATCTTGGAGTCAGTGGCACAATTTGTGCAAAACTGGCAGGGGGAAAAAAACTGTCAGTGTGTGTTCTTGCTGGTTAATTTTGAAAATCTCTTAATAAGAAACCTCGTTAACAACCTCCCTGCCAGAAAAGCAACAAGCACTGAAAGCTGAGTGAACAGAACAATGACCTCCAAGCTCTTGCTAGGTGAGAAAACAACCATTTTTTCCTCCCATTTTGTTAATAGAGTAACACAGGAACCACACAAGCTTGAAAGTGATGTGACAGGTCCCTATCTGATACTAATTCACATCCTGGTCCTCTCTAACAAGCCCGTGCCAGGAGCGTGCATTCAGGCATCGCTCTCCTCACTTCCTTGCCCGTCTGCTTTCAGCTGACACTCTGTGCTGGCTGAACGGCCACAGACAGAAGCTGTCTATCTCCTTGCTGTTTGCAGCCTAGCTTGCCTGATGAAAACTACCCCAGTTAAGTGGGTTGTCTGGGAGCAGCTTGTCAGTACCACATGTATAGCATGAGGAGGAAAAAAAAAAAAAAAAGTCAGACCAGCCATCCCTTTTTTGGAAAAAGCCAGTGCTGCCTTTAGTTTTCACTCCCACTTCTTCCCAGTGGGGAAGCAAGGCAGCTTCACCCAGAATCGGACCTTTTCCAGCAATGTGCTTTGCCTGGAAGTTACCTTTCTGCCTGTTCAGACTTAAAAATACAAAAGAGCAAAAAGTAACCCTGTGTGGCCTGTAAACATGGTGCTGTGAGTTTTGAGGCTATCCTGCATACCACTCTTACCATAAGTATTTGTTCTGTGATACAGGTGAATAAAACAGTCATGTGCCTTGACAGCGTAAGAGAGGCAAAGCACCTTTCTCACAGATGTTTCTTCACAAGCCACACACTTCTCCCCTTACATGTCCCCAAGCATTTAAGAAATATTAATTGTCCTGAATTAATGGAATAGATTAGAGAAAAATCTCTAAGATGCAACTGTACTGTCATTCTGGAGGGTAGAGATGTGAAAAAGCTAAGTGCTCTGCTTCTTACACAGGATCCTGGAAAGAAATTGAACATGCTGTTTCTTAAAAACAAAAACAAACAAACCAACAAAACCCCCAGAGCCTACACCTTGTCAAAGAAGTGTTGCTTCAATGCCAAAAGTTAAACCAGCATGAGGCTATGAATGCTGTGATTTTAAAGGTCCACATTGCACAAGTGCTTATCTGCACTTGCAAGTAGCACAGACACCATCTTATGTGACTGTCCTAGTGCTTTAGTTACCAGCTGAGAAAATGCTGGATTTATGAATAAAAAGATAAACTTTGCCTTTAGCCTCCCACTGTAGAACATATATACCCACCCACACTTACTTAAATGTGGAACAATCTGTCACATTTGCCCATTATGGTTATAAAGCAGGGCTCCTAACCCATCCCAGGGGCCACCTTCCTGAGTCTGGCAACAATAAGCCTGATCACATTGTATCTCTTCCCAGTGTGCGAAGACCCCAAAGACAACTGGACAGCCAGAACAGAAATTTTCCAGCAAAGACACCGTTCCTCTTGTCTCCTTCCTCAAGCTCCCTGTTTGGGTATGCTCCTGCTTTTGTTTATGCAGGAGAGGGATGCTTGTGAAACCTAATTAGCCACTGGAGAAGATGAAGATAATGTTTCTGTTTGGGAGTGCGTTCCCTGCCCCGGGCTCCAGCTGCGTGACAGCAGCTCAAACACGGTAATTAAGATGAGCGCGGCTGAATGTACGGCCAGATTAATGAATGCTGAAACTACACTAGCAAAACACTCAGCTCTTCGGGGGCAGATGGTTGAAAGGGTGCAAACGCAGAATGGCCACAAGCACACAGTTTCCAGAAAGCTTTTTGAAACTTCGAATGATCAGAGACAGCAAAATGCTCGGTTAACACAGCAATAGAAACACCAGTCACAGGATTAGGATGACCTTTTGTAACCAGGGCATTCAAAGGTAAACTGAAGAGCAATGCCAGTGTGTAATGTGTTTGCATCAGTCCTTGGGAATGAGCCAGAGACAGAAAGGGGACCTTAAGAGGGTCTAAGCTCTCCTCCAACCGGTAATACCATAAAAGCTCACTGGAAATAGAAAAGACCAAAGGAAACGCTGAGACTTTTTTATGGAAACAAGGTTAAGCACTTCCACGCGCTGTGAGAAAACACGAAACCCGTTTCACGTCCCTCAGCGAGCACTCACAACCAAGATTTTCTTCACATTCACAGCCTAAAGCCACGCACAGGGAGCCCCACAGAAGTCCCCCTGCCCTCCTGAAAACCCTGCCGCCGCCAGATGAGCAGGGTCGGGAGCCGCTCCTGTGACAGCGGCTCTTCAGCCCCGCAGCCCTCGGGCTCCGCTCGGCCACGTCCACGCTCGGCACGGGCGGCGACCCTTCCTTCCCACGCGGGTTCCTGGACCCCCACCCGTGTCGGAGCCCAGCCGGGTACCTGTTGCTGCCGGCGGTGCTCACAGCCCGCTCCGGGACGCCGCTCGCCCGCC
Organism: Dendrocincla fuliginosa; assembly: GCA_035047845.1. Lineage (NCBI taxonomy): Eukaryota > Metazoa > Chordata > Aves > Passeriformes > Dendrocolaptidae > Dendrocincla > Dendrocincla fuliginosa. Next base: position 90,894,563 of record JAWWMO010000083.1, on the reverse strand, counting down.
GCCCAGCGCTCCTCGGGCACCGCGGTGCCCCATCCCGGGCGGCAGTGTCCGCAGCCGGAAAGCTAATATCGGCAAATAATAACGCCTTCTTCAAAAAAGAAACAGCTCAAAGTTTGAAAATAACAAAAACCGAGGAGGAAAGCTAAGCGCGCAGTGGCAGCGCACCGCCACTCTGGCAGCGAGTGCGGGCGCTGCCGGCTTTTCCTTGCGGAGCTGCCAGAGGGAGGAGGAGGATGCGGTGCTGCGCGGCCGCGGCCCGCCCCCCC
>JAWWMO010000083.1:90860294-90894191 GCA_035047845.1 Dendrocincla fuliginosa | reverse complement strand
GGCACCGCACCTTGTTGGGAGCGGCGGCGGTGGTGGTGGGGCTCTTCCAGTTTTCCATTCGATGCGCCTGGCCTCTCGGGAGGTTTGTCCCAGAGGTGGGACAGCCGCAAAATGCCTCTGATCCTTCCCCACCGTGGAATGGTGCCGGGAACGGGCTGGCGCCGCATCCCTAACCCGTCGGCCACTCGCTGTAGCCTCCGTTGCCTTTAGCAGTGTGTGTATAAAAGCTCTAAATTTGAATATTGGGCGGGCTGAAGACAGCAGTTAAAGGCGAATATAAATGAAAGAACATTCAATGAATGGACCTTACGTTTCTTCCCTTGAGGATCTTTTCTCTGTTACCCAGAGGAAAAAAAAAGGCAGGAATACCACGTTTTTCCAGAGACTGTGGGGTATTTTCTTCAAATTCAGTCTTCCTTCCAAAATGTATAGACCTATTTATTTACTATAAATACATCTCTCCACAGAGGTAAGAATTATGTATGTATTTATTGCTGCCCTTAGGACGTCTTAATTTCTCTTTTGTGACTTTTTTCCACAGTGGCATCAATCAACAGAAGTACCAAACACCCATGTTGTATTTTCTATACTATTTGCTGTTTCTCTGCCAACATTTAAAGCTGTTGCAGAGTCCCAGGGTCCTTCAACAAGCTCCCCCTTGTGCCTCTTAGACAGCTGGAAGTGCCTTTGTTACACTCCTGTATCTTTCCCCATTTGGGTCAGGATAGGTAGACGTGCCCTTTCAAATGCAAATGTTTGCCATGGAATACACAGGCCTGTCATACAGAGGATGATACTATATGAAGAAGTTAAGGGAATTACAAGAAAGACAGAGTTAGGTTTTCACAGAGCATTGTGCATGGAAACAAACAAACAAACAAACACCCCAAAAACAAACCCAAAACTAAAAACTATCCCTGAATAAAAAAATTAAGCTGCCAATTCCAGCTGACCTATCATCTTGAATGATTTTCTGCAGTAATAATTAACATGTTTTATTTATATTGTATGATGAAAATAAACAGCACCCTGTAGCCTTAAAAAGTATAAATGACAGAAAATTACTGCAGACTCAGTAAAAGCAGGAAAGGATGCTCTTTACACTGGTGTGCAGACCTCTGGGGCCTACAGGCAGTTTCCAAGGTTTCTGAGTTCAGATGGGCTCTACAGCAGTCACGGCTGTGGCATTTCCAGAGGCATCCACTTCTCCACTAGAAAAAGTGTAGGGGCTGCTGCCAACACAGTGCCATTGCTGTGGCTCCAAGGCAAAATTTTAAGGGTGACCTTTCTTTGTCTCTGACTGAACCAATTCTTCCCCCATGTCATATATGTCACACAGGATGTGAACGCTGAGGCCAAGGCAGAGAAGTTGCTTTCTGGAAAAAGCAGCTGTGCATTTTGGGCAATGGAATGCCAGCGGAAGAGGAGAGGAAATATTTGTGGCAATGCTGAAAGCTATAAATGTCTCATCATGCGTACTGAATATGCATTTGAGTCCATTTCAGCCTTTTAGGGGATGGCAGCTCTCACTGTGGAAGCCTGGTTGATATGTTAAAGGTTTTCAGTGCCGTAGACTAATTGCAGCATCTTACTTTAACCTTGAGGCTTCTACAGTTCGGGGCAATTGTTACAAATTCCCTCTGGCCCTTTTGGTCTTATCTTGTAGAAGATTCTTTGAACTTTCAGTTGCAGATGCAAATACTTCATTAATTTTGCAGCCCCCTCTTTCAAGGAAATATCTTCTACCTATGCAAATACATGTGCTAGGGATGTATGAGCTGTTTCTCTTGGTTTCTCGATAGTTTTGCATAGCAAACATGGAAAGCTAATCTCCTCTCCATCACCCCAAACCCTACACACATTCCCACTTCCCTGCTCCCAGTGCTATAGCTTGTTGAAACAGCTAGGAGACTGAGTAGGTTTACAGATGCTCTAGATAAAATCTTTGCCCCACTTAGACCTTCTGAACATGTATTCATCCTGACACACATGCTTTTGAAAAGCTCGGGTCAGTCATTCCACGTGTGTCTTGTTTTGCTAATTCAGTGGAAATTGCCAGAGAGCTCTGTCTCCCTCCATCATCAAGCAGGGACTGAAGCTGCCATTGTATTGTGTCTGTGATCATGCCACTACTCCTATAAATTATTCACAGTATTGCAGTGTAATCTTCTGTTATGTTAAAAATAGGTCATCATGACTGTCCCCAGTGAAATTTCTAAGTGACAACAGCTGATTCTAGCTTTGTTTCCAGAAAAGAGTGACCTTTTCAAAGCAGTAATTGCCAATTATGCTGCGCTTCCATCTCCCTGCCAGCTCCAGTGCACCTTCACAAACACTAATTCCCAGCAATGGTAACCCCATATTATACTTGAGACAACTAAGCTAGAGCTACTAAATTACCTGCTGAGCTTTGCCATAGCACTTCACTTTCTATTAGCCTTTGCTTTCAGGCCAAAAAATAAATCAGGATTATCAGAGAAGAGATTATAGTCTGAGAATATCTAAATGGTCTGCTCCTCCCAGGCACCCAGAAGGCTTCTTGAAAAGGCTGAGCAGGATTTTCTGGCTGATATGCATCAGTTACATGTTGCTCTGGGGGGTGGATATAACAAGAAGCACTTCACTTTTCCCATGGACACAGAGGTTCCAGCCCACTGAATCCTCTGAATCAACAGAGCAGGAGCTTTCAGATCTGTTGCAGACCTGTCTAGAGAAAGCTGGAAAGGGGAGCAGGACCCAGTAGTCTGGACAGAGGTCTGAGGGAAACTGTCTTTCCCCCATAAAATACTGTGTAGAAGGACTCTGTGGACCCACTTGAAAACGTGGAATATTGTTGCAATTTCCCTGCTTGCGGTGAGGATGTATGTCTGTTATGCAGATACAAAGATGTAGCTCAGTCCTGGGTGACTTCGTTCACCTTAAAGCAAGGGCTGATGGTAGATGGCAATGCTCGGAAGACCATTCAGACAGGAATTCACATGGCGATCTCTCACTAGCATGTTTGGACCAACCAGAGGCCAAAGGAGGTGAGGAGATGGTTGGGCAAACCACAGCTTTGACCTTTGAGTGTCTGAGGTAGATCAGGCCTAAGCCTTTAAGGAAGACAATTCATGTATTTTTCAGTTGTGACTTGTTTATCCTGTGTTTCTATGTATCTCCCATGCTCAGAAGGGATGTACAAGGCATCTTCATATTGCTGATGGACATCCCACAGGACATCTCCAGTAGGTATCACACCCAGGCAAGACTTCTCTGGGAACATGGGGTGCAAACCTGACTGCTTTTACCTGGGCACCCAAGCGCAAAAACAGAGGGCAATGATCATGTTTGAGAGTGGGGTATATGGCAGATGCTGGATCTATCACTTGGAAAAGCTTTTAGGGGACAGGTAAGAGACAAGAGCCTGACACTTGCTATGAGCAATCAGGGCAAGATGTGAGCTTTAACTTGCTGATCATACACAAGTTCACCATTACTCTTTCCAACTAAACATATTAAAGTGTTGCCACAGTTCTCCTACTAAACCCTGCCATGCTGCTCTTTGACTCTGTTCTGGTTTTCATATCTTCTCTGTCAACCAAGCTTGCCCAGTACATTTAGCTTGCATTCCTTGCCATCCTGTAACACTTGCTTTCCTACTAAAAGAGTTTGCCACCCACTTGTTTTTCACTGCTGACATCCTCTAACCACTGTGCAACTATTTCCCCCTTTTTACTTCCCAGCACTATGTTGCTGCAGCACCCTCAAGTTCCTCATTTCTCATGATGTTGCTTTTGCAAAGTTTTCCACCTGCTTCTCCAGGGCACTTTGTGGGAAAAAGTTACTAGTGCTGGTCTTCTACAGTGATTCAGGAACAAATTCAACCTTCTGGGACTTCTGGCCAGATGCCCAGCACAGCTGGATCTTTGGGAATGACCAAAGTATAATGCAGTGGTTGTGTCCTGAAGCATGGTAGTCAGGATACACTTGGTATACTAAGGAACAGTTATGGATGTGGAGGGAGAGGGCTAGGGACAGAAATGGGAGTCATCTTTATCTTTTACTGTACTGCAAGAGATAACACTTTACATAGGTAATCCTTGTTTTATCTCTTCTTTGTCTGACCTTGCTGCATTTGTGGTGGTCTGAGACAGCTGCCTTCTGGTCAAGGACACTTCCCACCAATGGCCTGTGACTCCGGCAGCAATTGAATTTCAGGAAGGAGTAGGCACAAGCATACACCCTACCTGCCCTCACATATATAACTTGAGGGAGCAGGACAAAGGAGCCACCCATTGCATCTTTTTACACCAGAACCTTTTCAAAATCATCCCCAATGCCTCTTCTGGGCAGGTTTTGGATGGCAATGTTCGTGCAGGGTTGGAGGGAGAAACACATTCCAGTTTAGCAGGCTGCTTAGCAACCAGGGCTGGCTGAGCACTCTTAAGTGCACACCAAGTGTGTGGATGGCATGTCTAGTACTGCAGCTCTAGCCTTATTTTTTTCCTCTCTCTCATTTTTGAAGAGCATTCCTTGTTTTCTAGTTGAGGCACATGAAAAACTGCTGGCAACTAATTTTTGCTTTCCTGGACAGCTGGAAATCAACTACGCTATGTGATGATCAAAGCTACACAAGAGATCAGAGATCTGAAGAGACAGTATGACACTCTCAGCCTACTTTCTGGAAGCATGACTGTCAGACAGTGTCTTCCATGCTATGGGGATGGGCTGGCTTGAAGTCTTGCGGCTGGACAGCCATAAACTATCTTCCCCAGAGGAGAGCAGAGAGTGGAATGCAGTGCTTTCTGTGGGTCAGCAGCATGTGAGATAACTGCTCAGGGATGCCTGTCCCAGTACAACCACTATGTAGAAGATCAAGAAGGCCCTGTTAGATTATCTCCAGGAATGGATTTGTCTTTGTAGACAAAAAGTCAATATGCTCCTAGCTTCCACACTGGGATCTTCTTGAATCATTCAGTAATCTCTTTCCTCTTTCTTGTTTCTTGGCTCTCAAGTTCCCACACCTGGTTTCCTTCCACAACCTTTACCTTCCAACATGACAGCAGGCTGAGATTCCCAATGTGTTTGGGATTCTTAGGGATTGAGGCCATCTCTGCCCATGTTGCCAGGCAGTAATGCCTGCTGCTGAAACCTGCTGGTTACATCAGGACTGCAGTTAAAATGTGACCCCAGCCCACGTTCACCTCCAGACTTCCCTTGCACCCTCACCTGCACTTGAGAGGCAAATTTTGGGCAAGCTCTGAAGCACAGAGGAGGAGAAAAACTTTCTTTGTACATATCCAAGAAGACTTTGGTTAGCAGTTTCAGACATGGCTGCACCAGCCCCATCCTTGTCCGACCCATGTTACGAAGCAGGCAACAGGCCTGGAAGGACCAAGGATCATGAAGGATCGTATTATATGGGACAAGACACTATGGGACATGTTAGCAACCACCAAAGGTATCCTAAGTCCATGACTGAAAGAGCAGGACAGGAGCACCCAGGACTTTGGCCTGCCTTGCTGTGACCTCTAGCAGCAGCATAGAGACAGGGCCTGCCTTCCTGCTGCTCAGTGATTGTCCCACAGGTCATGGCAAGAAGGGAGAAGTTGCAGGGATGATGAGCATGGTCTGGGGAAAATGATGGCCAGGTAGGATATGGTTGCAAAGGCTGGGGTGGAGGAAAAGGAGCAAATAATGCCAGACAAGTTTAAAAATCAAGTCCCATATAATAATCCTGCAATGCTGCACACCTGTGTTCCTGTATGTCCCTAACATTGTGGTTTCATAATAGAAACCCAGAAGGGATCTCTGGAGCAAAGGCTCCAGGCAATTCCCATCCTCAGCTATACTAGTGTAACACCAGACCTGCCCTGAAATCATTACCAGATAGGCAGCAGTGTGGGTGACCCAGTGAGGTCCTTCGTGCAGTCAGAGACCATGCTCCTCTTTCCTTCTCCTGGTCCACAGTTCTGCACAGAGGATTGCGGCTTTGAGAAATGATTTTCATTCCCTTCCTGCCTCCAGGATACCGCCACTTCCCTCTTTTCCTCATCAGCGCATATTTCTGTGGCTTAAATATAGCAAATATAAAACAAGTGCAGCACACATGAAATGCCATTCGGGGGAGCGCAATGAACATGCTGCCTCTGTAATGTAATAAGCCCCAATTGCATCTGCCAACTATTTGGACTGAGATTCCAAAGGAGAGGGGGTGGTCCGCAACATGAAGAAGCTCATGACTAAACCCTGAGACCAGGCATGTCTTGGGGGATACAGGTTGCTTGTTGGTCTGGCCTGCCTTCACCTAGAGGTGTTTAACTACTCAGAGCAATCCTTTCCTCTAGGAATGGTGAAGGGCAGCTTTTCATACCATGTCACTGGGGCTGTGAGTTTATTTGAATTAAAAAAAAAATCACAAACAATAAGTAATGTAAAGCAAATAAATAGTGTTTCTTTAGGGGTGTGGTCTGGCTTTGTGGCTGAGATTAAATGACACCAGAGAAACCACGCCAGTTTTTGAACATCTGACCCTGGGTACTATTTTCAGTGCAGTGATTTTTGAAGTGATTAATGACAACAACTTGGCATGAATCAGGGGCTGGTGTTGCTGATTAAGCTATAACTCTTCCTTGGCTCACAACAGGCATCAGGAATAGAGTGGGCAGGAAACTCCCCAGAGTGCCCGAAGAGGCAGAGCACATCAGGACCTACCGAGCTGCTTGCTTTTCAATGGGAATATTTTAAAAAGAGCTACAGACATCCAACCAACACCAGAGCTGAGCTCGGCAGTGCTGTAGTCCTCTGCTCCTCCCGTGGCTTCATTTTTCTTTGAGTATATTTTTGTATGAATTCTTTTAAACATTCCCACCCTTCTCAAAAAGAAAAAAGAAATGCCTCACTTGTTAAATATATGCTGGGATTGCTAGTGTGGCACTCCTTGCTTGTGATTGTAGGAAGATCTCAGAAATGCTAGCTAGTTTCAAATCTATCTACATCTACAAAATCTCTGTTTTCTCTAAGACATTCAAAAAAGGAAAATTTGTTAGTTCAGTATGAAGACCAAATCTTTCATTCCTGATGTAACCCAAAGTCCTCCAATCATTCAATTTATAAATTGGACAGATTCTCCACATGCCACTCCAGAATTCAGGGATTCCCTAGAAGAAGCAGGCTATGCTCACGCTGCGCTTTTTATTACCACCATTAAGAAACTGCAGTGACCTCTGATCTGATGGTGATGTTTGAAACAGAAAAAGATCTTATTTGCTTGCTGCCACCTCTGTTAGTTTAGTGTCATTACCTGGGCCCTGTCCTTACTTTTTCTTCTTCCTACATGAGTGAGAAAATACAGTGAGTGGGACTCCAAAACTTTCAGGAGCTCTCAGCTGGCAAACTGCACTTCTACACAGTCACAGCCACCCTGTCAAAATGAACACACTGCCTCCTAAGTCATATACATGTTTACAAAAGAGCCCTTCTACTACTCTGAGCTACCATGAAGCAAGAAGGATGTGAGCAAAGCTCCATTTATGCCATAGAGCCTGAACACTGGCTAGCCTTGTTAGCCACTGGCATCTTAATCACAAGCTTCAGAGAGCAATAGGGCTAATATGTGAGATTTTCCCTGAGGTCCTGCAGGAGTCCCTGAAAACTTAGTGCCTGTGTCAATGACTATGTATTCACAGACCTTTTAGCCATCCCACCAACCCCCCCAGAGAGGCTGTCCCTCTCTCTTCTGCTGCAGGTGATTGTGACACCCCTCCAGGAAAGCTCCTGCATCGCAGCTTGGCTGCTGCTGTACCTGAACCATAGGCACACTCCTCAGGGAACGCCAGGGGGCTTTTCGCTCTGGTATTGCACAGCACGAAGAGAAGATCACTTGCACAAAAGCCCATCACTGAGCATGACTTCCCCTAGGGCTGGGCAGGGGGGTGGGCAGGAAGGCAGGGCTGGCCCGGGAAGCAGCCTGGTGTGATGAAAGGAGAGCTGTTGCAAGCCCTCGTACTATAGGTCCTTCAGAGAGCTCTGAGTTTTTGGCACAGTTTTGGGTTTTGCTTCCCAGGGTGGTCATTTCATCGGGATTATGCGATTGAGCCTTTATTGGGCTGGGCTACTTTGAGTGTCTTTTCCTCACTATGGGATGGGTTGTGACTAATTACAGGCAGGCTCATGCAATGCTGTGACATGAGCGGTAAAGGCCAGGGGTTTCCCCAAAATTCCCATTTTATTTTCTCACTCTCTGTAGCTTCCTTTCTTTCTACCTCACATTTTGTCTTTCCATCTTTCTACCAACCATTTGAACTCTAGGTATCATTTCCAAGCTCTGGGTCTCTGAACTTTCCAATTCCTAGACTATCTGCAGTTAAACAAGAGTAAGCTAATGTCAGCCCTTGGAAGTTATGCAGAGTCAAGCCTATTATGCTCAGGATTTCCATAGTGGTTTTGCTTCACCTGTTTTCCAGTTGCCGAAGACACAGGAATACAAGTGACTCTTCACATCATAAGCCCCCATTTCAAACTATTTCCCTGCTCTTAGATGCCAGATCAAGAACATACTGCTTAAAATTCTGTGACAACATGCCTCACCCACACAAGCAATACTGAGATATAGGAGAAATCCTGCTATTGGGAAATCTTTCCTCTGCCAACTTTTTAGTGCCACTGTGACATTGTTAAGTGCTTGACTACTCTTCTCTCTTTCTTTCTTTCTCTCTCTCTCTCTCTCTGACATATGCTCTCAGACTGTTTTCACTCCTTGCCTTTTAACTCTGCACTTCCTGACCCGGTTGTTTTGTGCCTGTCACACCCTTGGTACACCAACCACAAGGCTTTGGTTTTAGCATCCAGGCAGGCGGAAGCTCATTTCACAGGCAGCTGAGCTGTGCCTCGAATTATTAAAGGGGTGAAGTTGTTTACACCACCCACTCACGTTGCCCAAGCCACATTTATTTAGTGAATTTAATGATGGGACTGAGCGACAAAAAGCTTGTGTTTCACACAGCTTTGTAAGGACACTATGTAAAAACAGGAGGGGGGAAATGTGTGAAAAGGAAGGCAATTTTGCTTCAGCCTTTGGTGAGATACTTGTTTTGCAAGCTTAGAAGGCACCCTAAGCACACCTGATCAGTGGTTTTTCTCTGGCTTGTACATACCTTCCTCTTTTCTCCTAGGGCTGGTTAAATGCCACTTGTTTATTTGATCTGTTTTTTCCCCTCACTGTTGTTATTATTAGTGATGTAGAAATATTGTCAACAGATATGAACCAAAAATGTTGCCTTCAAGAAACAGAGAAGGAAACACCAAAAAGATCAATTATCTTTAATTAAAAAACAGGGAGAGACCAAAACAGAAAGTGTCTGTCATTTCAATCTTTTTTTTTTTCTTCTTTTTTTTTTTCATTTTGGGCCACATGAACTCAAGCTTTCCTGCTTCATATACAGAACATGATGCTCGGTTAAAAATAGTCCTCCAGCTGCCCTGGACAGCTGGAAGTGCCGATGGGCCTGAGCACTGCGGGTGGGTCAGTGTGGGGGCGCCTAGGGTGGTCCTTGACTACACAGAAAGCTCTCTCCCGGTCTGCATAACTCGGTGTCTGCACATGGATCACCACCAGAGAGAAGCAGCTGCGAGAAGCAGGTGAGCAGAGCATTAAATGTAAACAGGAATAAGAAAAAAATGCTCCATAAGAGAGCACTCTCTTTTCCTTGACATCCTTGTCCTGTGTGCTAAATAGGTCTGATCATGCTCTTGGAGAAAGGTGCTTCCATCTGAATTTATAGGCCAAATATCTCACTCCAGTCTATCTATCTGGATGAAGCAGACACTGTTGCCTTGGTGATGGGACTTCTCATCCTCTGGGCTGCAGTGAGTACAGCATATGCGTACTCCGTCTTTGGGAACATGAGATAAGCTGAAAGGACAAGTAGGGCTGGTGGGACCTGTAAACATTTTCAGGACACTGATCCACAGTCTCCCAGCAGTCAGGAAGGAGAAGCTCCCATGACTTGCATACATTGCAAGGCTGCTCATCCTTACAGCAGTCTTCTGAGATATTAGGCACTTGTACGCTGGATAAAAAGCCATGTCAAACTCTTTGGGGTGAAAACATGGGAAAACCAGTATCCCTGTATACCTCTGAGGTAGGCATCTGCTGGAATACCATAATGATATACACACATGAATATTCTTTAGTCATAATTCTTTTAAAGTTGCATCAGTTTGATGTGCTCTGTGGGGAGGGGTCATACCTGAGGGGTCTCACCAAAGCAGTGCTAGATATAGCATGGAAAGAAACCTGGTCCCATGGGTCACAGAGAAGCTGTGACATGGATGTCCCTGTGTGATGTTTTGACAAGTCACTGCTCAAGAAAAGCATAGTGTCTTGTATTGCTTTAGGGGAAAAGTGGCTTGACCTGAATTGTTGCTGAACAGGGTATGTCTCAATTTTAAGTCAACATCCAAGGCTTTATCCTCATTTTTCTCTAACATCTCTAACCTCATTATGTGCAGGCCATGCACATAATCATGTACAGCAGCTACCTTTCGTTTCAGCTAAGCCTCAAAGCTGATCCCAAAACCCCAGAGCGAAAACTCTTTTTTCTCCCATAAAGAACAGGCAGGCTTTACAAGGATGTGAAGGTATCTTGTGTATTTTTGAAGCATACCTTAAAAGTTTGATGCAGTTACTGTTCTGCTGGGAGCCCTGATGGACAGCAGTGCTGGAGTGTATCTGTGTGCCATAGCAGCATGTCAGTCCTGCACATGGAAAGGGCCCCATGCCTCTGAGACTGTGCCATGCACCATCTAAAGTGGAGCTCTGGTCTACTGAACTAGAGCACGTGCTTACTTACTGAACACAATGAAAACAATAGCTCTGAATTTTCCCCCCATGCTTTGGAAGCACAGATGGGATTTTTTTGTCAACTTTGGTCTGAGGGGCAGGTCATGGTTACCCCAGGTACAACCAGAGGGCACATAAAAGAGGTGGGAAGTGGAGATGTAAAGAGAGATCAGTGTAGAGCAGGTGCATGAAAAGATCTGCAATAAATCACAGCCTCATTTCTGCTTTCTCCTGTGCATTGTCAGCTTGGTTATGTTGATCACTGCTAACAAGATACTTGGACCTATAAGCTTGCCACATTTGCTAAGTGCTTGCAAATTCTGTGCATGGATGTGTCTCCTTGACATAGGAGCTCCTGCTATGCCAAGCTCTGGTCCCAGTAGAGGCTGTGCTGGGGGGATGGCATCATGCCTCCATGTCAGCCCTCAGCTCTACTCCCAGGGAAACCAGAGTCTGCCAAGAGAGCTAAACCCTGCCAAAATCTCCCTCCCTCTCTGGGTCTGGGAGCCACAGGAGCCTTCCTGGCTCCTCGTCGTAGACAGCCAGAGAAAATCCATGCCTGTTTAGCTGAGTGATGAGGAGAAGCCTCCTGCTAGAGAAAGGGATTTCTTTTTAATGAAATGTAACTTCAGAATCTCAGGCACTTAGAGTCACTAAAAATTAAACAATGTTTTCCCCAAAGTAGGTGTTTTGACCAAAGAAAGATATAAAACTAACTGAAGACACTTGCCTTGAATTAACGTAGTGAGTCAGGCCATAAAAGAAATGAAACCTTTTGCTGCCTGTGCTTTCAACAAGCTGAAAGAGTTTCTTTTTGAAACTTTTGCATACTACAGCTGTGCCCTGTTAAACATTGGCCAGGTTGCAGAGGAGAGAGAGTTGCTCTTCACCGAACCTACGCATGGTCACTTGCAAAGCCTTTGCAGATCCTCTGAAGGGAGGGAGCACCATGTGAGTGCAAGGCTGCTGTTAAAAAACAAGAGAGCTAGCAAACAAAGTTTCTTTGAGGATGAACGTTTCGATGCCTTGAATACCTATTGCAAGAGTCCACCTGATTTTTTGAGAAGGTAGTTCTAGCCTATTTTGTCACACCCAGCTCTGTGACTTGAGATTTCAATGTATAAGGAAAAATTATGCCTATCAGAGCGTAATTAGATGAAAATGGTGGAATTATCAATTATGCTGAAGAAAATACAGAAGATTTCAAGAAATGTTTTGGTTTGCATGTGGTAAAATATCAGTGCCAGCTTACAGTCTATATCAATGGGAAAATACTTCCCCATTTATCTTTCCCAAAGGAGAATTTTAAACTGTAGTTTTAGAAGAATTATTAAAGGAACTTCTTGTTGATATTTCAAAAAACTTGAAATGCCAGAGGAATTCGAGAGAGCTATGAGTTCATGTTGTGTCACTAATGATGCGATAGCCTGGCAGTGGTCCTGGCCTTTTTATGGAATAGCTGATGTAAGAGTCATATAAGCAAAATTAAAGGAGATGGAATACAATCAGTGACACTCATTAGGATTTTAGAGAAAATAATTGTATGTGGGCTTTTGTAGGAAATAAGACTTTGTACTTCATGAGATCTTGACAGATGTAACACAGCTAAGAAATCATCAGGCATGCCAGGGATGTCATGAGGACATACAAAGATTGGTTCTTCCCTGTGGAATTGAACTCTTTTCATGTCAGTGACCTGAAAGGGAACTTTAAACAGTGATTGACTGAATATGTAGATGGCACAATGTCTGGGGAAGTGGTAAATCACTCCAAGAGCAGGCTGCTTGAGAAAGTGAGAGGATTCATCTGGCTTTAGGATGGGCATAGCTGGGAGCAAAGGAGATAAGCCACAGTTATGGGATAGTGTTGACTAGTCCTGAGAAATTTGACTCTGAAAGACTTGAGGATTATAGAGAAAAATCTGGCGAAGAGCAGACCCTCACATGCTGCTAGGATCTTAAAGGAATCATGCAGATCCTTGAACTAGTCCTGATATATATATATAAATGTAAATAAATATATATGTATTTAGAAAGTATGTGTGAACAGATCATGTAACTTCTGTATTTGTCCCTGGTCTAACAGTTTTGGAGCACTGGGCTCCACGCTGGCATCCACCATGGTTTTAAGAACGATGAAAATGCTTGAAATATTGAAACTTTCTGAGGATAGTCATTGATAACAGTCTGCTTGGCAAAGGATAACAGTGTTCTGAATACATTCTGTAGATAGTTATATGAGATACTTACATGCACAAGCAATAGTGAGATCTTAGCTCTCCCTGGACAAGAAGGAAAACTAACTCTAAAAAACCAGACCAACCAGCTCTAGAAGAAATAAGATGTAGCTGTCTTTAACTGTGACAGCCGCTGAGCATTGGGATGAGTTAAAAAGGTGGACAGAGATCTGCCATAACTCCTTTCCAAATCAATCCAGATGTGGAACATAATAAAAAATAACCCATGCTCTAAGAGCTGTGGTCTGCGCAGAGCTGGGAGTTCAGTACCTGGCAAATGCCTCCATCTGGCCTAAAATCCCTAAGTTTTGGCTGGCGCCTCGGTTTCTGCAGCATGAGAAGGCGGGGGCTGCCCTGTGACCGAAACAGGCACTGCTCCTCCCCACTCAGGTCCCACCCAGCCTGGGGGAGCACACTGGGTTGTCCAGGGTCAGCAGCATTCCCGAAATAGCAGCCAAAAAGTTAATGTTTCCCTGCTAACCCGTTCGAGAAGGAGGAGAGGGGGCTGAAGGGAAAGGCCAGCACTGTGCCTGTGTTGTTTGGGCTCTCCAGCTGGCAGGTTTGGGAGCCAGCAGACCCTCTGCCTGAGAGAGCAGCTGGGGTGCATTTGTTCCCAGGTACATGTAGGTGAATTGAAGAGGCTGTCACCAGCTCACAGACTTGTAGGATAACTCAGGTGGGAAGGGACCTCAGAGGGTCATCTGTTCCAACCTTCTGCTTCAAGCAGGGTCACAGAGAGATTTTTAAAACTTTCCTGCTTTTGAAAAGCAGAGCCTTCTCTAGCTATTGCAGGATCAGCCCTGCCAGAAACAACTTAGCTGAGAGGCTGAAAAGGATTTTTTTATGGTGTATCACTCCCTTCAGATAACACAATATATATGTCAAGTAACCTGCACACATTTCTCTCCTTCCCTCCTACATTTCTGATTAAGAGCATAGGCTAAAGGTTTCAGAAACAGCAATGAAGCCTAAATCCCACTGACTCTTCAGAGCACTTGAGAATGTCCATATCGAGTCAGAGCATGTGGATGATTATCCTGGGGAGCAGTATCCACCTGCGTTGCAGGGAATGCAACAGGGTACTTTCAATGCCAGTTGATTTGCCCAATGGCATCAGGTGTTCTCTGGACTATCAGAACATTTTCCATAATGCAAATGCTCTGCCCTCTCCTTTCTGCAAATCCATTGCCCTTTTGAGCCCAGACTGGGACACAGAGTGAGCAGTGGGGGCATATAGACGTGAGAAATGTATTCGAGTACAGACAGTACATCATTGAAACTGCTTTCTTTTCTGAGCTGGTGCCTTTCACTCGGGCTCAGATAACTTGATTTGGCACTATTCACTGCTAAGTTTTCCATACCAACCACAGCTCCGCTTTGTTTAAATGAGGCTTGCTGAAGCTGTGCTGAAAGTGAGTTTAAAGGTTCACAGTCTCTGGAGTGGATCCAGGCAGCTCTTTGTGCCTTCAACTCCCTTGGAAACTGTGGAGGGCTGGGGGTCAGGAGAAGATTTGCATGAGCGAGTTCTCCCTCTGGCCCCTGCTCCAGCGCAAAGGGGAGCAGTGAACAGTAGCAGAAATTAGACACCATGGACCAGGTTATTCCTCCTCCTCTGAGTCCTCTTATCTGCGTCTCTGCTATTTTTACCTGGTAGCATGCAGCACACATGTAAAAGGTGGCACAGGATGCAAGTAGTGAGGAATCAAGCACAGACAGAAGCAGTTTTAGGGATAAGAAACTACGACACTGGCTTTGTACCCTGGGTTGTGGCAGTCAGAGAGTAGCATGTTAATTTAGCTCAGATCATTTAAGTAGCAAGTTACCTTTAATCCTGTAAAGAGCCCCTGCTACTTTAATGACAGCTGCACCTGTGGTGTTGAATGCACAACCTGCTACTTTGCAAAGTGCAGCCACTGTAGAAAAACACACTTGGTGTCCCCCCAGCTTTCTTCTGCAGTAACTATCTTACTGAGGAAGCAAGCTGCTGAACCAGCATGAAAGTATTTTTATTGTATCTGTGGTGCTTTTGTTCTCCATTCTTTTAGGGGAAAAAGAAAGTCTGGTCACCCTGTGACCTTGGAGCCCATAGACAGCTTTAGATTTACTCAGGAAATACCACCCAGGCTAGAAACCAGCCTCTAGTCTGAGTAGAAAGATTAGTTTAATAAAAGATGACTTTACCTTCCCCAAAGGCATCATCTTCTTCTCCAGTTGCAGTCAAATCTTCTTGGGCGTGCTGCATCGTGGCAAGGATGCAGCTCAGGGAGCAGCCAGAGCTGAGTGCTTGAACTGGTTCCTACGCTACAGCTCGACTGTTTCCTTTCACCAGTTTCCTAAACATTTTGGTGGCAACAGCTTCCGCATCTGCACTCATGAAAAGAGTCTCATTCATACAAACAACGCCTCTTGTTTTTACAGCCCGCTTTTGAGATGAGTTTTGAGGTGGGGTGTCCTCAGAGTTGGGAGAGAAGTTGATTTTGAGAGCAGAGGCAGGCAGGACAGGCTCAAAAGGCACCCTGCCCTGTTGCTGAAAGCTGTAGCTGTGAAGCCTGGAGTGTAAAGGTTTTGCATATGAATATGAATGTTTTCTGGTGGCAGAGGTAGAGCCAGGGAACAACTCACTGTGCTGTGTCTGAAGGGCAACCTGCTGTCACCCCAGGGACAGTGTGACAACAGGAAACCCCCGGGCTCTCTCAGTGCCATGTGGTCATGAGACTAATTTTTTATTTAGCACAGCAGCAGTGACAGCATGTTCTCACCCACACTGCAGTGAGCCATGGCAAGGGACATCTGGACAAACTGGAAAGCCACAGGTGATGGCAGTTGTCCCTTGGGCAGATGCCTTAGCAGGGACATGATTCTCACAGATTTATCCAAGTCACTGTCTGTGGTGGATTACCGAACCTAGGGACCTTCGTGATCAGGTGTACAACAGAAAACACGAAAGTAAAACTCACTGTCTGCCAATAATAGGCATATTATTTGAGTATCTCTATCACTACTAATTCGGCATCACTTTGGTCCATTCAGTCACTGTGTTTCCTGAACTTTATATAAAGGAAGTTGACTCCTTCATGTCAGGTCTCTCAGTTTATGAGATGAGCTTTTCTACTAACTAACTTGCTCTAAACTTGCGCAAAAGTAGTTTTAGCCTTCAGGTGTAGAGTCTGAGTCTGAGCCACAGGTAGTCCCTCATACCTCTGCTACCAAAAGTTAGAATGTAATGACAGCAAACCTGTACTGAGCTGTGATTACTCAGTGTAGTAATTGCATATGTTGCCACACCCTTGGAAGTGAGACTCCCAGCACAGCAGCCGTGTTCACTGCAGCTTCCGGCCCATGAGTCACAAGCAGATATAATGAGCTTATCTCTAGTTACTATATTGGGGGGTTTTAAAGCTCTAGCAGTGGGTTTCTGCAAGGCAGTGCATAGCTTGAACTACTCCAGATGGAGAAGACAAGACAAAAGATAGGACAGGTCCATTTAAAGCACCTGGCCTAATCCCGACCCAGGCCATGTTCATTAACAAATCCTGTGGCAGCACTTTGATCATCATAGGAAAGTGAAAATCCCCTTCCTAGCTCAAGCACAGCCTTTCTCTGGATGCAGGGTCCCTGGAAACTGGTGCTGCATCTCCTGGAGCTTGTGGCATCTCCTCACTGTCACATCAGGTACCTTGGCTGCTCAGCCTTGGAACTGCTGCCTTGCCCGGCATGGGAAGCTGTGTTTTCCTAGGTGGATGTGGTAGAAGCCAAGAGCATCCTAGAACTCATTTTCCATGGGGCACTATGGCTTGATGGCCCAATTGTTTCTCTGCCACAGAAGCAAGACTCTTTGAGGAACTCTTCCAGTGAGGATCCCCTTGATCTTTGCTTTGCTTTAAAATCACCCTTGGCTAAGTCCCCACAGAGTAAAGATGACAGTTTGGCCCAATGGATAAGAGAGAGGACTTGTTTCTGGCCCCACTGGACAGGCCTGGGGAAGTCACTTCTTTCTAGACTTCCCCCCTCACTCTTTTTCCTGCTCTGCTTATTTGAAGTGATTTCTTCAGGCAATGACCATGTCTGATTAGATGGTATCTGCTCCCTACCTATTGTGCTCATGGGAGCATCCCTCTGCCTCAGTAAGTCCCTCCTGCCGTAGTGCTGAGTAGATGCAGAGGATCATAAAATTAGAGAAACACCATTGTGGTGTTATGAGGGGAACGAGAGCAAAAGAGTATCAGTAAGAAAAAGGAGAGTGGCGTGAGAAGAGGAATAACAAGATGGAGATGTGAAAGCCACAGAGGAAAAGCATTAATCCAGAGGAAGGGGAGTCAGCACCTCTCCAGATGCTGCCTCCCTAGCTCAGAGCTGGGAACTGCTCATCTTGCAGAGCCTGGTGGGGCCAGCAAGTGAAATGGTTGCTGGAGGTGAGGAAAGTCAGCCAGAGGATGTATCTTGTCTTAAAGCTTCCCAGCAAAAGCCACTTCCAGCAATGGGCAGCCGCTACCAGATGGTTTCCATGAAACAGCAGGAGGTGGTTGGCAGAAATCTTGAGCCCCTGTAAAGTCAATGGCTAAACTGCCCTGGGGTGCTGTGGAGCACATCAGTCTCTAAGGACCAGGGTGGGACCGAAGAGGCTCCTGGTCTGCTGAGCAAGAATTTGGGGCTTGATTTGAATAAGTTGCAAGATGAATGCTACAAATATTGATGTGAATACTCAAACCAGACAGCCTAGCAGGAAGAATAACAGAGAAAATACCCTGCAACAGTAATGCTAACTTTCCTATGTTGTCCTGCAATTGCAGCTCATTTGTAAATTGAGTGTGGGAAGTTTTAGCCATTTACTGCTTCCTTCAGAAACATGAAGGAGCAAGTCACACTGTCCTGGTTATTGTGGCAACTCCCTTTTGTGCTGCATTTCTCTGGGACTTAAAGTTATTTCCTTACCCACTGTTTTCAGTCAGTCTCTCCGGATGCCTGTTACCTTGACAGCCCTTTTTTCTTTTATTTTCAGGAATTAAAAGGCATCAAAAGCTGTCCTCTCTCCCGAAAACAACTGTCACCAGAATGAACACGCCAGTCGGGCTGGTGATGAATGGTAATGACTCAGCCTCCATTGCAGATGCACAAAGAGGAGTCGCTTTGATTCGTTTGTCCCTTGACGGCAGCCTCACCTACATTGCTCGCAGCATGTGACGTTCCTCCAGAAAGCTGTCCCCCGGGGGAGCACACTGCTCTTTCCCTCAAGACAGGGTAAGTTAACACAGACAAAACCACTTCACCTCGCACAGATGCCCAGGCTCCCCTTCTCCTTGCTCCATCTTTGCCCTTGGGGCAGCATAATTTTGCCCTGGTAGTTTGTGTGCCTGTTTGTGTGCTCCTTACTGACCTCAACCATCCAGCCTAACAAAAAGTCTTCCTCCCTGCTTTGTTTTGCAGCATCTCTGAGGGCTTCTTGCCCACTCTGTCCCCACAAGAAGCCCCTGACATTAGCTCAGTCGGTCAGAGCGTGGTGCTGACAACACCTGTACAGGCCATTCACTTGAGAGTTGGATTCAGTGATCCTTGTGTGTTCCTTCGAACTCAGAATATTCTGTGAAACAAACAAAACCATATTGCATCAAAAAGTACTTTTTTTCTCGCTGAGCTTCGTGTTCTAAAACACAGTAACTTTTTGTCTGTTGGCTAATGAAGCCCCACCCCAGACCAAAAAAAGCCCCTAATCAATTTTGTATCCACTTCAGAGCTCTCACATGCATATTGTTCATATAACCACATCTGATGCTGCTCTCAGAAAAAGCCACCACCCATCCTCTCAGAACCTGTCAACAAAAGGCAGGGGAGCCCGGGGAAATGTCGAAAACAAGGGTGGATCAAGCAAGAGGAGATAACTTTTAGAGCAGCTTCTTTAAATTACTCCAATCTTCCTCTTCTTCCCCCTACAACTTACATTATTAGAATTTCTGACCCAGTAGAGAAGTGTTCTGACAGTACAGATACAAGACTAAAGTTTTTTTTTTTCATTCCTAATGAAAAAAAAGTGACCATTTTCTGCCCTGCTATACTAGTGCACTAGGGAGGGGTCTGAAACAGATTTGCCCTATTTATGCCTCCTCCTGTTCCAGTACAAGAAGGGTTCTGAAGAAACAGAAAGTTGCATGTCAGAGGGGTAGTTAGTCCCCTGCTTTGTTCGGAGGCTGTTTTGGGGGTGAAGATTCCATTTTGGGTGGATAATCTATGTGTAAAACAAGGAAGGAAAAAAAGAGGTAAAGGAAGGGCAGACAACCCTGAGGGAGAGACAGTATGAAAGAGAACCTAGGAAAAGGTGGTTGATACTGGTCGGCTTGGGACAGTGAGTGTTCACATGGGGTTGGAGTACTTGTAAAAGTTTTGCTCTGGATAATTCTGCAGTTTCAGTCCTCCCACAAAACACGTTCCTCAGAAACCTGAAGAATGGAGCTACAATAACTTTTCTAGTTGCTAACTCATTTGCAAGTTACAGGGACTCCAGAGACTTAGATTATGTTTAGACAGTCTGTCAGTATCTGACTGAGCTTAGTATAATTTTTTCTTTCCAAGTTTTTCTTGAAACTTTTTGCACCATTTTTGCCAAAAATCTAAGCACTTTTTTATTTTAAATAGGGATATTCAGTTCCAGAGAAAACTTGGGAGAAATTCTCCCTTTTACTGTCCAGGAGGAGAGTCAGAAAGCCAGGCCAGGCCAGTAGAAGACATGACTCACTCCACACAACTTCACAGACAGGAGCCCTGTGAACAAATCTTCACAAGGCTATAAAATACACATCATGTGTTTTGGAGAGCTAAAAAAAGAGCGGGCTCCAGGAACTGTTCACCCATCAGAGAGGACAGTGGCTCCTGAGGATCCCTGTACTACATTACACAGTGGAAACAAGGTGAGCATAGGAGCTGACCTCTGGGAAAACTGCACTCTTGTGCCAGGCAGGTTACAGTGCCACTTTGGGATGTAGCTCAATGCACTTGAACTATGCAAAAGGCATGATGGCTGAAGATCAGCAGGGTGCTCCGCCAGCCCAGCTATTGGCTGCATCCATCTTGGATACCTTGGTTTGGGGACTTGGGGAGAGGTCTGCACACAGCATTGTACTCAATACCCCAGCAGACACACACATTGCAGTGAGCAGGCACTACAGCACGTGTTGTTGGTGTCCTACTGGTCTCCCTTCATGTTCCCCACCACAGCTGTGAGCAGTGAAACCATTGTATGCCCTGGCAGTGAGTTGCATTTGTGTTTATTCAGGTGTGTCACTACAATCTACAATACTTAGCACATCCCACCAGCCCATCAAAGGTGACCACAGCTTCTAAGACAGCCTTTTTCACTAAGCCTATGAAAATAAATCATTAACTTCTCATAGCAAAATATTGTTTCAATTCAAAGGGAGGAAGCAAGCCACCCTGGATGACACCTCTACAGCATGAGTATAATCTTGAAAACTCTTGCTCAGTTACATGGTTATCAAGAGGTTCGTTATCAAAAGATAAGAAAACTGTCAAGCATGATTTTGCAGGGCTTAGCCTTGGCTCTGGTATTATTCAACATACACTTTAATATCCTAGATGGTATTTAATATCCTACAATGGATATGATCATGCTCATTACAACTGCAGATGCCAGGCTTCCCAGGAGTGTATGTATGCTGAAAGACAGAATCAAAATTCAAGCTAATAGTGACAAGCTGGAGAAGCAGTCTGGAAACAATTAAATGCAAGAGAATGAGCTGTGAAATTCTATGTTCTAGGAAGAATAATCCTCACAAACACAGGCTGAGGAATGGCTGCTTAAGTATCCCATTTTCAGAAAGGAGACTGGAGGCAGCTGGATGGCAGCCATCAGGTGTGATCAAAGGCAGAGACATAAAGTAATTCAAGCATTGTGTTTGAGGTTAATAAGGCCTCTGCCAAGGCAGGACCTGGCTTTCAGGCATCTCAGTTCAAGGAGGACAAAGACTGTTTGGTGACAGTCCTGAGGGGAGTGATTAGACTGCTCTGAGGGCTAGGAAACAAGAAAATAAGGAAAAGATTGGAGAAACTGGAGAGAGGATGAATACAGGAGATAAGAGCAGTAGTCAAGCCCTCTTCTCCATCTTCGTGGTGCAAAAGGTGTCATGAACTTAGACAATAGAATGAAGGAAGCAAATTAGGAGGTGGATTAAGTAGCAAACTAGAAGAAACTAGGAAGAAGCAAGTTAGGAAAAAAACCACTTTACAACAGTCAAGCCATTGAAGCAGCAAAAGAGAGTGCTTGGGTGAGTCAGCACTGGGTGAATCAGAGTGCTGCTTTAACTTACAAAGCATATGTAAATCTTTTGAAGAACAGAGTAGACAAGTAGCTATTGGGAATAATATAAGAATAGTTGATTCTGCCTTAGGGGAGGGCAGTGGGAGTAGGAGATCTCTTGAGGTTACACTCCAATGCTGTTTTGCTACAGCAGCTATTGAGTAATGCAGGATTTCTACTTGTTAGATTTATTTCTCAGTGACACATAGCTGAGTGTTAAATTTTCCCACTGCTTGAGGGGTCCAGCACATTCCAGTGGCTCTTGACTGAGATGGGAATAATTTTGCTGTTTCAACTGATTTCATTATCCCTGCTATCTTCCTGCTTCTATAAGACATCTTCATGTCTGGTTGCTTTTGCCTTCATTCTGTCTTCCTAGTTATTTTCACACCTATTCCTCTGTGGTCCAGTGAGGTCATTGTCATCAGCAAAGAACAGATGAAGGATCTTTCATCCTTTGATTATTAAATCCCATGGGTTTCTCTCAGATTGGTTCCATAAATTGTTAAAGAGAAGCAATCTGCATACCATAATAACATGGAAGCTGATGTTATCCCCAGAACAACCAACAAATATGCACAATCCTGCTAAGCATCAAAACCTTATGTATTACTAAGGGCTATACATCAATTATATAATATTTTTATCAATGTCAACAAATTCTAAGATTGACCAAAGGGTTCTATACAATATTCTAATGCCTATGCCAAAGTCACAAGGTCTTTCCAATTTTCTCTACCATAGTACTTGTTAATCAAGCATTTTTTTTCCCTTTAGTGTTGGAGGAAACACAGGGAAGAAATTAATCTCATTGTTCAGCTGTTTGTCTTCCATGCAAACATGGAATATCCTTGTGATATCCTTGGCAAAGGATATCACAAGATGATTCACAGCAATATTTTAGTAATATTCCTTAAAGATATGGATTCCTTTTTTTCGCTTTTAGTTAGACTATTAGAAATTGAGTGAAAGCCCTGGGTCATTTATTTTAGACTCCCAGATCACACTGTCAAGCAAATGATGTCTGTAGATGCCTTTCCTTCACATTAATAATTCTGCTTGTAGACTATTCAGTTTGGAGACCTTTAGTAATCTTCATTGTGCACACCAGGTTTCCAGTTTCTCCAGCTGCTAGGAGGAGTTCAGGAGTTGGCCTTCCCCCCTACTCTTCTCTGCTTCTTCCAGCTCCAATCAGCAGTGTTCTTTCTGCTGCTCTGAGATGGTTCTTGACAGTACTGATCCTGAATGTTTTGAAAGACAACATGGGGTTTTTTTCTCCTGCCAAAGGCATTTTTTTAAGACATTCTCCCATATTCCTGCAAACTTTGGGTGAGATGGGCAGCTTTCATTGTGAGATGGCTTGGACCCTGCCTGGGGCAGCTCCCAAAGGAGCAGTTTGACTTAGATTTAGCTGCTTCCATCCCCAGGACACTGCCAAGTCTCAGCATTTCCCCTTTGCCTACAATGCATGCTTTTCATCAGTCCCTAGAATGCTATAAATTATTGCTTAGCAAGATTCTGTGGCTTTCTTGCAGAGCACCACTTAGCAGGGACTGAAGGAATTGCTGCTGCAAATAATATTTCAAGCAGGACTATGAAACTCAGGCAGTGCCTTTGCTTCCAAATGGTGTTACAGAAAGGTTTCCAACAGCACAGGTCCTCTCTGGCAGGCTTTTCTCTGCCAAATGTTGAAGAATACACTTAGTGTAGCTAGCTGGATGTGCAAGCTGCACATTGTGCCCCTGGGTGGTGGGTAATGTCAGAGGCATTGACCTTTATTCTAAGAAAAGGCAAGCTAGACCTGCGGCACTGGCTGGCTGGGGCATGGCCAGTCACACAGAGACTCTGCAGAACCAAGCAAGAAGACCCCAGACCACAAATCACCACTGGACCAAAAGGCACATGAAGAGCAGGTGCATAGACTGCAAGGGTGTAAAAGCCCAGGAATTCCTTTGTTCGGGGTCCCTCCCACCCCATTTTGAGCTGTTACTGTGTCACTTCACCATGATTAAACTCCTTAAAGGAGCCAGACATCTGAGAGTCTGCTACGGGAAACCTAGGACTGAGGGATAAGGGGAATTTGTCTGAGTGTGATGTGTGTATGGAATCAAATGGGGGATCCACTGGTTCACTGGAGCTTCTTCTGGCAAAGGGGCTTCAGAGTCAGCTGTTAAAGTCTCAGGTGATGGGAGTGTGACTGCCAGAGAGATTGTCACTCCTATCTGAATGGTCAGATGGGAAAGTTTCATTAACACAGACTCTACAGCTTCAAGAGCTGGAACAGCCCTGAACCTTGAACCATCTCTGTTTTGTAGAAAGGCATCATTTCAGTCTAACTCACACAGGTAACAGCAAAGACAGTGTGGCATCAGCTTCCCCCTGGGCTGGAGACACAAGCAAGGTAGTTTGGTTTCTAGACCAGCCTTTTCTATGAAACCTTTGCTGATACTCGTCCTGACTTAGCTGCTTTCTTCCAGGTCATGTGTTCCTGACACCTGGTACCAAGGTCCCAGGGAATCTGAGCATTTAAGCCTAAACTTAGTGGCAATGCCAGCACTCAAGCTTTTGATCCTTCCCCAGTTACTTGTTACAAACCATGCCCTTCAGGTGACCATGGCACAGTCAGTAATGGGGTTGTATTAACACTGGAGCATCTTGGGCTTAGAAAAACAAATAATTGGTTCCAAAGGAAGTAGAGGAGAACACTTTTGTAAAGGACAAAAAAAACACGTTAAATTGAGAGCAGCCTATTCTGTTTTCTATTTCAGGTAGCTTTTTGAGAACTTGTTCTGAAAAATGTCCCGCTTTGTATTTGCAACCTCTTGGTACATTGGTACCACTCTGGGATCGAGTTCTCTGAATAATTGCAACAGCAGGATTTACTTCTCCTTTCTCTGAAGCCCTAGAATAAAAGCACAGCTGAGAACGGAACCTGTGGTAAAGGAAATCTCACCGCAAGGCATCCCCACCCTGCCTGCCTTCCTCCTTGAGCAAGTGGTACAGGGCATGCATGGGGGCTGGACGGGCACAGGGCTGCTAATAGCTCTGCTGGAGGGATTCCTTCATTTTTACTGCTGCGAAACAGGACAGAAAAGAGGATTTTTAATTTTTTGCTTTTAGCAGTGTCTCACTTTTTGCAATTTGTTGGAGTGATTAGCAGCTCAGAAACAGTGTAATAACCATAACAGTCCTATTTGCCTTTTGTCATCTTGTTTGCTTTTACTTGAAGAGTAACACTTCTCCCTCCCCTGCAAAGCACAGACGGTCAACAGAAGGGATGTGGATTTGCGGTCCCTCAGAAGATAATAGTGAAAAGCCACATCCATCTTTCCATCTTTAAGGAAGAAGTTCTGTCAACTGGATGGACAAACAATGATAGCATTTGTAGAGATTCAGAATGAGGAAATCCCTGCAAACATTTGGATACCTCTGCAATTCTCTACTCCCAAAAGAAAGTAGTTTGAGATGGAAAGAGCAGCTTTTACACCTTTAAATGATAACTGCTGTTGACCGTGGTATCCTGGACAAATTTTACTTGTAGAATGTATCTAAAGCCTTCCACTGACTGTAAATGGTGAGGATTTTGGGTCCCTCCTGCTGCATTGCTGCACTAATACTTAGCTGGCTCAGGAAAAGATCACCACCCACTGCATCAGTGATTCTTCAGCAGCCTTGATTTTGTTAATCAGCCTGTCTTTCATCCTGGCCTTGTTTGCTGAGAGAGCAACTTCAGAGGGAGTGGTACAACACAGAAAAAGTAAAAATAGCAACAAGAGTTACTGCAAAATGTGGCACTTCATGCAATTATTTTTCTTCCTGTTTGCATCTCCTGAATTTTCTTTTGCTAGCAAGTTTAACCCCTCTGTAGAGACCATATACACACACAGAGACATGTTGAAACTAATATGAGGCTCTCCTAAGCAGCAGTGGACCATGAAGTTCGTTTCTCAAAGTAAACAAAAAATGGCTCAGTATGGTGTTAATGAATTTTAGTATTTTACACAACAGGCAATTCAGAAATAATATTCTTGGTTGGTAGAAAATAACACAAGCTGGCCAAAATGAAAACCAGAAACAAACTAGCGTATCCCTAGCAGGATAGGGCAGGCTCTTTCTTATAGGACAGAGCAGGGTTGTGATTGATCTAATGACCTCAACACAGGCTTCAAAATTGCAGAAGAGACAAGAAATTGGTGATAGCAAAGTAGTGATCTACAACAAGTGACAAAGCAGCTGTTGTGTAAGACACATTGGCATGCCCTACTTCATGCTCTCTGCACAGAGTGCTACCAAAAAACCTGAAAAAATTTCAGCGGTGGGAGTGGGGGAGAGAGTGTATTTTAATGTAAAGTTTGACTTCACATTGTCCACCCAGTCCTGGAGTTGTGCAAAGAGATGATACCACTCAGGGAGGGTGGTAGGGATGGAGGAGCCTGAGCAAGTACTGGCTCAGTGGATAGCAGCAGTCCCTGCCCAGGATGCAGCAGCTCATCCTTGCCATCACCATGGTGCAAGGCAGAGACTTAGGAAGAGACTCTGCCCACCTCTCAGTGGGTGTTTGCCTCCTGCCACAGCAGCCTACCCTCCTGCCAGACCCCAGGCTGGTGGGTGACAGGGATGGTACTCCTCCTCCCTGCTCCTCTGCATAGTCTGGACAGGATGGGGCTAAATTGCAAAGTCAACAAAAAAAAAAAAAAAAAAGGATTTTTTTTTTTCCCATCACGCATCTTAGCAACAGCACCTACACAAAGATCTAAGTATAAGGTCTTTTACCCCCCACCTTTCCAAGCAATTAGCATGCTGAAATACAAGCAGGAAACAGGATGGCGATGTCAAAACCAACACGTAGAAAGACCATTCCCTTTTTGCAAGGGTTTCACAGTGTGGACCAAGCTGGCTGACAACAATTTCTGAACCTTTCCCCTCCCCGTGGAGAATTGCCTCTGCAGCAGATTTGGTAACCATCCAAAACTGCCTGCTTTTGGTGACTGGCATTCTCGTGGTAGCTGAAGCCCAGAAGATCTCACATTTTCAAAGTAAGAAAGCCCAGCCCCCATGGACTGCTCTCCAGTGAAACTAGGTTGCTTAAAAACATCTGAGAAAGGTGGAAAAGGAAGGCTGCCTGTTTGAAGTAGATAGGCTGTCTTTTGGAGCAGAGCAGAGAAGAAAGGCAGCTGGTGACATATTCAGTGCAGCATTGGCTCCGTCTAAGCCTTCTTTCATCAGACAGATTTTAAATTAATCTCAATCTGGTCTCTGAATCTTGCTGGCAAGTTTTCTGGTAAATTTAAGACTTAAAAGAGACGGAGGAAAGATGCTAGGCAGACACGTTTATGTTAGGGTTTCCAGGTGTGGTCAGTAGAGCCTGGAAAGCTGTTTGTGAAAATGGAGGCTGCTGTGGGAAATGTGGGGGGATCTCCTCCAGCACCACACACCTCCTGTATGCAGGGTGAGCAGGAAAGTCCCCCCCAGTTGAAACACAGCCAGGCCTACACAGCTGGCCATGAACCAAACATGGTTATGCTCATGAGTTGATATTCAGGGCTTGCATCTTGAATAAACAATTGAGTTAATCCAAGCCCTTTGGTTTTGCTGTTTTCCTTCCTAAAAGCAAATGATGATGGCTTTTTCCTCTTAGCATTCAAGCAATGTTATTTCCACACAGAAAGTTTGCTGTTCCAACCTGCAGCTGATGAACAGAGAAGACAAACTGGGGCATTACCGTGCAGGGAGGATGTTGCTGCAGGGAGCAGGGAAGCTGGAGGAGGGAAGGAAACCCCTGTGAGCCTCCTCATCTAGGGGCTTAGGAATGAAGATTTCCATAAAATTTTAATTCTTAATTTTTTCACATTTATTGAGGTTTTCTCTTTGAGTGCCTTGTCTGACTGACAGCCTGAGTCTTTTTCTTCTCTCCTTGCTCCTTGAGGCTGGGACACTGCCTAGCACCAACTCAACTAATTACCTCTTTTCCAGACCTCTTCCCACTTGTCCCTGCACTGTGTGGGGACTCATGATTGATTAAGCAAGGAAAATGGTCTTGTCTTTAAGGCTTTAATGAAATCCCCTCTGGTCCCCACTTACTTTAGCAGTTAGGTAAGCAATCCATCACCACTGTTTGCAGGCCCAGCTCTGTAAGCGTGCCTGAATACGGATGTTTCCATTTTCAAGGCCAAAAGTAAACTTTTGAGGTAGGCAAGAAGCTTACAATTAGGACTTTGGAGTAAATTGCGCTTTAGAAGATACAATAACTTATGGAATGAATCACTGAATTTGAAGTTGCCAGATAATTTTTTTCCCCAAGCAGTCAAGGTCAAGTATAAGAAGAAAGAAACTCAGCGTAGGAGGATCACAAAATATGTTAACAGCGTTAACAGCAACAGAAGGACTGACCCAGCCCTTGTGAGTTTGTGGGTTTTACTTTCTTAATGGCTTTTCAAGAGAGAAAGAGAGAGAGCTACCACAGAAGCAACACACTGAGCTTTCAGCCCATGCTTTCCTGTTTCTTCATCTTTCACCTTCAGCCATAGCCAAGTGACCCTGCCTGGCCCTAGTGATCTTGAGCAAGCAGGGGTGAGGAACCCTTAGCCCTCTTTTCTGAGAACAGGGAAGGTGGAGCAAAGCTGTGCTGCCCAGGACAGCCTCTATTTGTAAGACCTGACAGTGGGTGAGCTCTCACCTCTCAGTTGCTTGCTCCACTACCCGATGAGTACAGCAAACACACCTGGGATAGGTATGCATGCTCCTCAGTGGCTGGCTCGTGCTGTGCTGTTGGAGAGTATTACTGCAAGAGCTGATGAGCTTCCATGATCTAGACCCCAGCCCAGACTGCTCTTTATTAAATGCCCTTTCCCAACACACACAACAGTAAAATTAGATTTGTTAAAAAAACTCACACTAGCCAGAAGCGAACAGGTCACCAAAACACTCCACTGCACAAGTTTGTCTCTTTGGGGACAGGAAGAGAGAAGAAGGGTTCTATGGCAGATGCCAGTCATGGTGCCTGGCACACCCCTGGAAAGTATGCTTGCGTGGGATGAACCCAGCTGTGAACCTTGGTGGAAAATGGAATACAGCTCCTTGCAGGCTTACACGGTGCTCATTTAACCTGAATTTGAGGAAAGCCCATTCAGTAAAGCACTTTGTGTAAGAGTAGCAGCCCATCCTGAACATGAGGGTTCTCTTTATCTCCCATTTCATAGCCAGTGCTCAGAAGATTCAGTAACAGGCATACCCACTGTGGGCACTACCCACTGTCTGTGGATAGCACTACCTCCTGGTCTACTTGCAGGAAAGGCATCACAAAGCAGAGATGAGCACTTCTCTTGCCTCAGCTGTGTTTAAGATGATGCTTTCTGTGCTCTACCAGAGAGAGGTTCCCAAGAGCATATAAATATATTATAAGGTGGCAGAATGCTCAATAATTAATTTTCAGCAAGGAGAAGATTTTATTTCAACCAAAATGACATAAAAAGCCTTTTGGATTCTCACAGTCTGCAAACGAAAAGCTGAGATCATTCACTCTAAAACCTGTTGTGAAAAAGGCTCAGACAACATGACCCAATCACCATGCACTGACATCCTCACTCTGTTTGGCAGCAAATGCAATTTTCTGTGCTATTTGTCAGTAATAGAAGTACAGAATACACCAAGCATCAGATCCCTTTTCAGACCTTTCCTCTTATTTTGCAACTAGGAATGGTCTTCCAGGTCTTTCCAAGTGCCAGAATTGCAGCATCCTAAAGGATCATCCCACTCGTTTTCCCTAGCAGTGAGCACTCTGCTCATATGTGGTGTTGCTCCCTTTTCATATAGTCAGCTGGTAACTGGGAAGTTGGCTATTTAAAGTGTATAAAGGCAGGAATTGTTGATATACAATATTGTTAATACTTTGCATGTGTTGGGAAAAGCTAAATAATTCCTTTGATTAATTACTCAAATACAAATAGAAGCTCATCAAGGATTCAGTGCCTTGGGACAACTGACTCAAATAACTCTAACTGGATACAAATCAGTGTAATGCACTTTTTCATCAGTGCATTAGGGGGCAGATGGCAGTGAGGCAGCTCTGCTCGTGTCAGGAAGATGCCTACATGCCACAACTAGTTTAAGAGAACCAACAAGAGACATGAAATTTGCTGTAAACACACAAAACCCTCATGAGCAAAGGAACTGCTACAAAGCTATTTACTCTGAGTACTTTCCTGCATACAAAGGTGTACAGGATTCTGGCTGAATGACTTACAAACCACTTATAGTAAATTTCACTCCTCATTTATTGTCTTTATTCATTTCACTGCTCAAAACCCAATGGCAGATATATGTCTAGCTCTGTGCAGTGCATTAATGTAGTTTCTTTTGTGACTGGCTTTTTAGTACTTCCACACTGTTACTTTGTCTGTCATCCCTGGCAAACCCTGCCGAGGCATTAGCTCAGCAGCAGGCTGACAGGCAGCCCACACAGCAGCCCTTCCTTGCACAGGCAGCAGCTCCTTGCACCACCCTTCCTCAGCTCTGCCCCACCAGACCAGCTGCCAGCAGTATGTTCAAGGGACAAACCCACTTGTCATCTAAAGGGCTGAGAGGCACACAGGAAAGCTGAAATGGCTGTGTAGGCCCCAAATCACAACCTTAAAATACCAATAAGAGCCAGGTGCACCAGCTCCTGGTGCCACTGTTGAGGTTAAAGCCAGGGTCATTTCTCGTCAGGTTGGCATTCCCCCACCAATTTACCCAGAAGGTGTGGAAATTAGAGATGGGGAGGTTCTCCTTTTCTGAGAATGCTGTAACTAGAACGTAGTAATAAAGGCCTAACTACTGCTTGACTGTCATCCAGCAGCTGGGCTGCTGCCTCACAGCAAGGACTGAAGTATCTGTGAGAACTGGGTGAGCTCGTACCCATCACCCAGTAAACCCACTGGCAGCACTGGGTGTGAGGTGCTCTTGCAGCACTGGCTGGCTCTTACTCCTGCTGTTTCTGTGATAGTTATAATAGGGGTTTTTTTTTCCATTTTCTAATAGCTTGCCGATGTTTCTGGTGGAAAGAAGCCACCTCTATTTCATACCAGCCTTCTGTGAATTTTTATGGCAGCTATTTTAGAACTCATTTCAGTGAGTTTCTCAAGTCTGAAATGCTATGTGTTCTTATAATAACGATGCCACTCATAGCTAGGAGGCATTTTTCATACATTATTTATTCAGTCTTCTATGTGATGAATGTAGGATGTGTTATGAATCCATGGCAGGAGATCTGGAGGTAAACTCATTTGCTCTTAGTACTATGAGATTAAAAAGAGACTCTCTCCTTGCGTAGGCAATGAAGGCATTGAATTTCTCTTATCACCAAGATGGTGAAAAACTTGATTCCTTTCATTTCCTCCATCAAGGAAGCTGTGACTACCAGCACAAGTATACACTGTGGTCTGTTCAGAAGATACAGAGTTGTTAGACCAGATCTGTTCTCATCACCTGCAAAATGAAGAGCCAGGAAGTAGGCATTTAAAGGATAACATCAAATATTTAGGAGATAAAATCTGCACAGAGTGTAAAATGAAAGATTTAATCTGAGCCTTACCTTAAAGAGCTGGGTTTGTTTTCCTGTCTACTATCTGCTGCCCAATTCAAATGAAATGTTAGAAGACATTACATTTGGGTACAGGCAATACAGAGTTCAAAGTTTCCTGGTCCAGGAATGTTGTCACTCAGGGTTTTGTTTCTGTCTGTGACAGAAGTACAGGCCTTAACAACCAGGAGAAATGGTCAGAGGTTTCACACAGGTTTAAAAGGGGATAAATGAAGACACATCTTTTTGGTTTCTTTACAGTCCTTCATTTTCATCTTACCCTTCCTACGAAAGACCCCAAACAAAAAAAAACACAAACTCTAGCCATTGGAAAAAAAAAAACCCAGCCCCTACTGAAGGTGAGCATGAGGATGGCATTCAGGAACTGAAGGGTGACAGATATGCAATAATAGAACTATTATTCTTCAGCAAGAAGGACATAGGCACCTATAGACAGTACAAAGACTTTTGCCTGGCCATGAAATACAGAACGAAAAAGATGGTGCTGCTTGGAGCACCTCCAGGACCTGCACAGTTGCTCAAAACCACAGAGATGGGAGGAAAAGTCAGATGGGCAGGACTCAAATAGCCAAGAGATGACAACAGTTTTAGGCAGAAGACAGTCCTTTTCCAGATAGCTGATGCACTCAGGGTGATTTAATAGTCAGACAGAGTGGCCCATGGAGGCACTGGAGGTGTCTTGGGGCACAAGGCCGTGTGAATGTACTGCTGGAAGCAAGGCTAGAAAATGCCCTGGGTGCCTTCACTGCTTGTTCAGCTCTTCTGTGCTCAGCCCTGGGCTCTCCCTCTGCTCCACACGCCTCTCAGCCTGAGCCCCACAGCCCTGCCATCACCTGCCCCAGGCAGAAATGTGCTCCATGCCCAAGAACTCAGCATTAGTTGTTTTTGCCTAGATCTTTCCTCTGCTTAGCTTGCATGGTTTCACTTCTGATTGTGTTCATAATGTTCTCTTTAATTAATTGTGGCACTTTGTTTCTCAAAATATTAGTTGCACAGCTCTTTTGTGGAGTGTCTTCGTTCTGAGGAAAGGGCTGGTACTGAAGATCCAGGAGTATAACATGTCCTTTATTCAGTTGTCCCTGGAGGCTAAGAAGGACCCAAGCTTGGCATTCCAAGCCACATAAGAAGACCTGCTTTTAATGGCCTGATGCACCAAAAGCCAATGTTGGCTGCTGGAGTTAGGGGCTCTCCTCTGCTCCCAAGCCCTGCACAGGCCAAAGAACCATCAGACACAAAACGCTGTGGATCAAAACGGGGACTTGAACAAACACTAATCCCACCAAGAGTAATGCACCATGCACACAGTTATCAGCGTTTTGGTTTTGAGCTACCCTCTTAGCTTTCTTCAGGGTGAGGAAGGAGTTCTGATCTCCCACCCTCTGCTTTTGCCCCAAGTCCATCCTGGAACTTGCAGACACTTATACGCAATGTAACAACAAAATCACTTATTCAGAGGCTTTTAACAAGGTCCCAGTGACATTCCTCAGGGCAGTCCAGCAGTGGCAGCAGCTGAGATAGCCACTGTGTGAAGCCTCAGAAGCCACGGTAATGAAGAGCAGGTGAGATCACCAAGGGTCACGGAAGGATGATGGCTTCATCCATCTCAGGTGCTTCCAGAGTAGTTTGTGGAAAGCTACAGCATCACACCCTTGACTGAAGCATCCACAACCACTGGGTGCAAAACAGCTTTGTATTCAGCAATAGACTGAAGGTGAGTGGAGAGCTTTTCCTCTTATGGCTTTTGATATGGTGGGGAGGGAGGAGTGAGGGCAGAAACAGTTGGGATGTGTGTATCTTTAATCACCCTAGAGTAATTAGGAACTGATGCCTCAGGATCAGCCCTATTAAAAGGAGTGAAGTCACAAACTATGTGAGAAAAAAAAAAGTATTGCTATTGCTTTCTGGGCACATCTCTGCTGGTGCAAATTCCCTCCCCTGATATCAAATACTAGGAGGTTTTTTTGTTACTTTGATTGCAGGAATTGAGCTCCAAAGACAAATTTTCAATTGCTACACTTTGAAAGGATGTTAACAAAAAAATTCAACAAGGAAGAACAGAAAAGAGAATGCCCAAAATGCCCATGGTGGAAATACAGAGCTGTACAACTTTTTGGTATACAGTTAATATTCTTGTCTAGGCATAGAAGACGTAATTTTTCTTTCCAAAAGGTCAAGTAACAGATCAAATGCAAATCCCATGAAATCACTGCTAGCCAAACACCAGCTAGTACTGGCTATGCAATCACTTAATCTGGTTATGGGCTGAAACATGGCTCTCAAGTAGACAATATATAATTTGTAGGTAAGTGGTGGGGCTACAGAATGAGAGAAGCAGAGCAGAAAAGACTCATGGGTACCCCAGCTAAACCTGAGTACCTCTGTGCCAACTTTTTCCACTGAAGGAGAGGAGTAAGAGAAAAGGAACAAGGAAGGAAGGAGTTTGGAGAACTAGTCATATGCCATCAGCTAAATAAAGTCCCTGGCCCAGATATGCCTCAGCAGCTGTGTAGGAGACCTCAGGGAGACACTTCCTGACAGAAAGAGATGCTGAAACCCTAAATAAAGGTCAAAGTTAACCTGAAGTTGAAAATTCCTTTCTCAGAGAAGACCTCCAGTAAGTTTCTGACAAGACATTTTGTACCTTACAAAACCATCTCAGTGAAGTTAAGCAACTTTCTGGTAAGGGCAGAAATGAGCATCAGTCATAATTTTCAGTTGACCTGAAAATTGTGGGGAGTTGGCAAGGCTCATTTCCCCAGCCAACACTCAGTACCCCCATAACATTTGAGAACTGAAAAAGCTCAGGCACAGACCAGGAAAACATTTACCCACAAATCTGTAGCAGTGAATGGAAGATAACGATTTCTTGCTGAAACAAACTACTACTTGGCAAAATGTCCTTTCAGGGCAGAAACTGAGCATGGTAGTACAATTGCCAGGAGGTCATTGGCTGA
>JAWWMO010000083.1:90812158-90858554 GCA_035047845.1 Dendrocincla fuliginosa | reverse complement strand
AGAAAAATCAAACCACACCTGATACTTGTTGCTGCCAGCAGGGGAAGTTTCGGATGCTTAAGTGTTGCCTCAGTCCTTATGCTTGGCACTGTTTCAGCTCTGCTTGCTGCTGGCCACTCCTGCTAGCAAGCATCTGGTATCACACTGTCCATGAGATGTAACAAGTGTGGAAGCTGCTGAGAGATACCAGGCAAGGTGGAGAGCAACCATGTCCGAATGAAGTAGCTTTGAATTGGTCTTGGTGGGAAAACTCTTTATACATGACATGGAGAGGTGAAACATACACTGTTTGTGGTGGGGAATGAGTGGGTTGATTCAGCTGAATAACAACATGTATCAACTGTTGCTGGTAGTTTTCATAAGCAAAGGAAGAACTTTATGTAAGTAAAAAAGTAATAAAGAAAATGGAAGGCAGGGTGGTTCATATCTAAGCCAGCCCAACATTCAGGGATGTGCAGTGCCTAGCTGTAAATATTAGAGCACTCCAGCTAAGTGCGGAGAGATGCTGCTATGTGGTATCACTTTCATTATCTGCTGCTTAGAAATGTCTCATTGGGAAAATCAAGTAAAGCCATAAAGTAACAATGAGTTTTTTATTTATGACTGCCCCAGCAGGAGAATGCTGGCTTGCATGAGGTTTGAAATCCATGGAAGGACATGGTATAAACCAAGGAATGCTTGCTCAAGATTGCAAAGTATGGCCCAGCAACCCTGGCAGCCCCCAGGGGAGAAAAACTCTCATAAATGAAAGTTTTACTTGTCTCAACAGTATCACAGGGAGCTTTGGACACAAACAAAGGCTTTCTGTGCATTATCAAGACTGTGGCTGATGTAAAATGCTTGTTAAAACTTTTTAAAAGCCATTCCTGCATGGCAGTAAGGGGTAGGACTCAGAATGTGTCCTCACTATGGACCTCACTGCTGCTGGCTCGCTTCACTAGTGTAAAGCTCAGTCTTTGTGAGAGAGGTAACTATTCTTCACTAGCATGTGGTATGGTGGAACTACTGATGTTCTACTGAATATGAGTATCTTCTTTAGCCTCTCACTCAGTGACTTGTGGGTCATGCAGTGCTCACCTTGTTATGGGGCAAAGTGCCATCAGCACTCTGGAGCAGCAAGCTCAGCTGCTTCCAAGGTTAAGCCCTCTGGTTTTACTGAGTGTTTTTGTCTGTGACCTCACCACCTCTCATTCCTGCCTGCTCCATGGGATGGTCAGAGTTGCCAAAGCTCTTCTCCTAAAGCCAGTTTTTCATTGGTTTATCAGTTATAATCTCTGTCCCCATCTACCTCAACATATCCAAGCAAGTGCACTTTGTGCATAGTACATAATTTTAGTGTTTGAAGTGTTTCATTAAGCCAAGATATGGATGTTTCCAAGCAGCCACACTAGAAAGTGTGCTTCCTGTCTTGTATGCCACTCCCTGAATTTAACTCAGGCTGTGGAAATAAGTCTCTGAGTGAGTGCAAATGAATGCTCAGTATATGGCCTGAGTCTTACCAGGATGAACGTGTCTTCCATTGCCACCGAATACTCTGTGCAGCTGAAGGAGCACCGGGCTGCAAGAGCCTGGATGTCCAAGAGAGAGGGCAGAACAGCAAACAGTTAAGAAAAGATGTTTAAATCATTAAAAAAAATCATCAAATATGTAATCATCCTAAAGTACACAAAGTTTTTCCTAATTAAGAAAGAAGAACCCCAGGATCAGCATAAAGATTTGGGCTGTTACATGATGTTCTCCATCTTTGATTTAATCTGTGTGCTGGAAGCAAAGGCAGCACAGCTGTGCCAGAGCTGCTGCTGCTGTTTCCAAGCCTTGTGGCACTAAGGAGAGCCATCTTTAGCAGCACAGCTGACGATTGACAGGCGAGTCAGTGTGAAGGGATCTCAAACCATCAACGCCCTTGCTAGACATGGCAGGCATTTCAACAACCACGGAAGAGCAGCTGCTAGGGGAATTCCCTCAGGACACCCTACCTCTAGAGAAAGCTTTTAGGAGTTGGGAAGGGACATTTATTACCCATTTGCATTATTGAGTCATTTAGAGACACTAGCCACAACTCAAAATTTCTTCATTTTTATACCTGTGTCAGCTTGGCTGTATTGGAAGAACTTTGCAGCTTTTAGACTAGAAAATTCTAGCAATCTTTGGTAAGATTTAAACTCCAAACTAGCTGAAGTTAGAGGGGTCACCTTTATGTGTAACATGTGAAATATTAAATTTAGATGAGCCAAATTCCAGCAGTTCAAACTGAAGCTGCAAAGTCTGTGCCTTCCCTCAAAGTGAGTTCCTGGAGCAGCCCAGGTAACTTTTTGCTCAGTCTTCACTAAGCAAGAGAGCTCTAGACAGCTCTAGACTGCATGGCCTGTGTTCACAGATCCTGAGCGTAATTGTATGTAATTTTTGACTGTGATAAAGAATCTTTAACGGTAAAATACACTCAGGAAACACAACGGAGATAAGATCAAAATAACTTGAAATTGGAACACTTGAAAACTTGGCAGAGAATTTGCTTAGGAAGTTTACATGGCAGGGAGGAGTGTGATCCCCCAAATGCTGGGGATTACATTTCCAAAATTACAGCAGGGATATGCAATAACAACTCCAAAATATTTTGATTAGGAAGGAAGCAAATAGCATACTGCAGGATCCTGCTGTCATAGCACACCCCTTGGCAACACCCTCTTTAAAGAAACAACAAAAAAAAAAAAAAGGGGGAAAAAAAGATGGGGAAAAAGGAAATCACACCACTGCTTAAAGATACATAGGGGTAGAAGTCAATGCTTGGAGAACTCACTCCTTCCTTTCCTTACCACCATTTTCCTCCTTGAACCTCTCAAAGAGCAATCCATGTTTACAAAAACCTAATTGTAGCCGAGCAGAAAAACTTACCTTCCAGTCTGCTGGTTTCTTTGGGATCTAACTATGCTAACAGTCTTTCTTCCCTTTTCTTGTAAACTCTCAGTATTCTTCTTTTCTGGTCAATCTCATTAACTTAGCACACACCTTTCACTGGCTCCAGACTCTCAAACAGTGCCATGTGGAGAAGGTGGCTTAGTTATAATGATCCATTTGTGATAGTTTTGGGATTGAGGACATTTGATATTGAGGTTTAAGATGCAGCTGTAACAGGAACCTTTTCTTGCTTTGTGGGCTGAGTGGTTCTTGAAACCAGGTTGCTAGGTGTTAAATAGCACTATCAGTTCCTCTCTCAAGAGTGCCCACCACAATCACCTAAAATAGAAAAATGTCCCAAAGACCATGTGTCTGCCCAGAGCACAGCAGGAAGGTGGTGTGCTATTCTTTACAATACTGCAATAGCAAGCACTCTCTGCACCTGGGTTCTGTTTTCATTCTGCAGGCACTTTCTTGATACATGTTGTGACATACCTTAAACATAAAAAAAACCCCTAATGTAGGTCCACAAAATGTTTCCAAATACTAGGCTGGGAAGTAAAATTCATAAATCTACTATTATTAAAAAAATAATACATGCAGCTGAGAAATTGATTTCATAGCAAAAATAATTGTCCCACATCTTAACCCAGTGAATCCCTTAATGTGATAGCTTCCTATTTCTTGTCTGTATAATGGGGCTAATGACTTAATCACCCTTTTTTTGCCTAGCATTCCCCAGTACTCCATAGTTACAAGACTGTGCTCTTCTCTTGAGATCTCTAAATGATTAGCATTGTTAGGGTAAAGTGCAGTATTCTGAAGCTGTTACTCAACTCCCAGTACACATGATTTGGTGTTAGTTTGCTGCTTCCAGACTGAAGAAGAGCTTCTGTGCCCAAAACCATGTTTTTTTGCATTTCTGGTTGTATCTGTAGGGTGACAAGAGAAGGTCTCCTGTGGTCTTGTCTCACTGAAACTATTGGTTTGATACTTTGAACTTATTAATTAGCATCGTTGTTAGCTCTGAGCAATTTTAATGTGGCAGTGACTATATGTCCTTATCTCCTGTGAGGAGTCTTATTTCAGACAGAGCTACTACCTCACAGTGAGAGAACAGACTCAGAAGGTGCTGGAAGTAAGAAGAACTGGGTTATATTCCTGACCTCTCCCTGCCGCCTCAAACCCTCCCCCCATTATACAGTTTGTATAATTAGACACAATGACAAACTTAGTACTTTGTATCTGGCATCTGGTCCTCCCACAGATTTCAGTAACACATTATAGCTTCATAGCTTTTCGAGGTTCTCCTCCTTGAGTATTCTTATTGCTAAATACTAAATGTCAGCAGTTAGCAAGTAAAATCACTCACAAATAAATGATATTCCCAGCAGGATGGCTTCCAATCAAAACCAAACCTTTGGTCTTATTCTTGTCACCTTAAAACTGTCTCTTAGCAGTAACTAATATACTTGTAGTAGGTCAGTAGATAATATAGAGATTAGCAGTTACGCTGTCTTTTTGTCATCCTCCAAAGAGAAAGATGCTCCAAAGTTAATTTTACCATTCCTGAATCCCTCATGACTATTGCTGCAATGCTGATGAAGTGGCAGAGGGAACAAAGAGGAAGCACTATTTTCAGAATTACAAGACTTGTTACAAACATAAATTTAGAAACATAAAAGGCAAGTGAGTGAAGTGCAGTGGAAAGCTATTGCAAAGATCTCAAAAAGTGTTGTCAAATCAGAATTTCATCTGATTTCTTGTGTGGTCCTGTGTCCTTGTGCATAATGGAAAGGCTAAGAAAACCCAACACCAAATGCAAACAAAAAAGAACAAAACCTGTTTGGCCCACTGTGCAACTCTGGTGGAATCTGACCTTCTCAGTCCACTGGCAGCACTGAGATTCAGGCTAGTCAAAACTCCTCAAGAGTCATAGACATCAAAATTTTCACCACTAAGCACAGTCCCACAAAGTTTCACTCCTGACCCCCAGAGAGGCTACTGACTATCTCAGCGCTTCTCAGATGTGACACCATTTTAAGTGCAGCAGCCTGGTGTCCCCAGGCAATAGGAAGAGTCTCCTTCATAGGATAAAGCCATTTATATGGGCTTTGTGGTGGCCCTGTCCACCCTGCTGTTGACACTAGTACTCATCTACTCCACCACGAGCCCTTTAATGGAGCTCAGTCAGGAAAACCTAAGGTAAAAAACAATTCCCCCTAGCAGCTGGGTCTTCCGGGTGGGTCGTGGAACTCCTAACATATGCACCAGCATGTGTTTTGGCACAGCATAAAACAACTGTGTCACTTTGTTATTCAACATTTACAATTGTCAGGGATGCCTGTCGCACCTAAATCCTCTTGTAGCTCTGGGCTTTA
Organism: Dendrocincla fuliginosa; assembly: GCA_035047845.1. Classification (NCBI taxonomy): domain Eukaryota; kingdom Metazoa; phylum Chordata; class Aves; order Passeriformes; family Dendrocolaptidae; genus Dendrocincla; species Dendrocincla fuliginosa. The sequence goes on along the minus strand of JAWWMO010000083.1, from coordinate 90,853,278 downwards.
ATTAGCAACATGTCCAAAATACTTTGAGTTCTTCTAGATGACAGTTATAGGTGCCTACAGACAGTGCTGGAGGGTGCCAGAAGCCCCAGCTTGTAAGGGGAAATGTAGCTGGGTGTTAATGAGTGTCTCTGGTACTTAGCCTCACTCAAACAAGCTAAAGAATTAATTTCTATTAACACCTCTATTTATAGCATCTCTAACTATTTAACAAAGGAACATCAGTGGTAAATGAATAACAGAAAAAGACAGGACTTATACTAAACTATTGTGGCTAATTAGCATGAAATCAGGAATTGAAGGTAGTGAGACCAAAGCCAGCTTCCACCAGATCGTGCCACACCTTGACCATAGTAATGAGGAGGTACAAATCGAACAAACATGGAGGAGCACTAGGCAGAATAATGCTCCAGTTACATACCCCAGTGCATTTACTTTTCACGTGTGCATAAGGCTCTTCCCTGAGCAGGATCAGGCCAGTGCCAACAGGAGATCAGTGACCCTTCCCTAGTACCCAGAGTTATTCATTGCTCCAATCAATCTACTTTGCTTCCCTCATGTTTTTCATCTTTTTCTGCCTTCTGAAAATGGGTATTTCTGGGATGTGAAACATTCCTGGGTGGTGGGGAACTGCCTGTCTGCCTGCACAAGTACAGGGCCAGCACAGAGCATCCACATGAGCATTCACACTGCAGCTATCTGCAGTAGCCCTGCTTCTGCTCTGTCAAGGAGCTGTTATGTTATAAAAATCACAACTCTTTGAAAAACATCTCACATGAGATGAGAAATACCTTGCTTAGAGGCTGCCACATTATCTGAATAAAAATACATTAAATTATTCTATCTTGAATTTTAATCTTATGTACTGAAGCATCCCAGCTTGGCTTTTTTTTGGCTTGAGTTGGTAATTGTGCTAATTTTTCCATCTATTTTTAAGCTGCATAACGCTTAAGGACAAAAAGCAGTGTATTAGAGAAATGTATAAATACTATAAGCAAATCCCATTGGGATGATCATCAGCTGCCTTTCTTATAGCAAGCAAATATAAAGGCATTGGGAATATGGCAGGACTTTTTTCTTTGTTGAGTGAGGAAAGGGAGCTCAGTATCTTGGAGCCTCATTTTTGTAAGGCTGCTGATGGCTTATCCTCCTGTTTTCTCCAAATGTGTTCCTCTAGACCCTACCTAATGGCTTGAGAAGAGCCTCACAGGGACAAACTTTTCCCTTTGAATTAGTGGTCAGGAGTTCACATCATCTGTGAGGAGGTGGGCATGAGTTTTGAGCCCAGCGGGGTGTAAGCCTGTAATGAAAGTGGCCTCTGTTGTAGCCTGTAAGCCTGTAATGAAAGTGACCTCTGTTGTAGCCAAACTTTGGTGATTCCTCTCAGAGATCTACTTCTGAAAGAAGAGTCAATGCAAGTTTTGAGAAGCATTGTGACCTTGTAATTTCTTATTTCATTGAGCTGCATAGGAAATACACCCAACAGAGAGCAGAAACCTCAGCAATAACAGACTGCAGCAGAACTAGCAGGGTTTGGCTTCATCTGAGGGAAGTTCTGGATCTCCTGTCAGTGGGCTTGATACACAGGCTCCCTCAAAGGGGTTGACTGTTGACTAAGGAGGACACAGCAAGTTTAACATTTGACAGACAGAGCAGGATGTTTTTACACCAGTCTTCCTCAGCTTCACAGTGTGTTTTTTTGTTTTGTTTTGTTTTGGGTTGTTTCACTTTCAAGGACATAAATGCCGGACAAATGGTGCCGTGTACATAATCTGGGGGTAGCTGAGCCCCAGATGTATCACACTGAAAGCCCCAGCCTCCAGAGTCCCTTCTCTTCCCCTGCAGAGAGGGAAACATTCAATTGGGAGACTTGAGGATTTTATGCTGCATTTTTGATGAAGTGATTCCAAGTCCACCAGTGGTCCCCATTCCCAGCACCTGGGAGGGGAGGATTAGGCCCTGTATAGGGGATTGTATGGCTGCAGGGTGGGAAGGACAGGCTGCAGGCATTCACTCTGCATCCCATCCTGGGAAAAACAAGCCTTCAGGGCGTCTGGTAGGACTCATAGGGACTGGAAGGAAAAGGTGGCAAGTTTATCTCACAGGGCAGGGGACATGTACCACTCAATCCCCTGATTGTGTGGTGTATCAAAAATGTGCCAAAAATATATCAAAAAACAGCTGTGACCATTGGGCTTGCTCTATATTGTGTTAGTAATTCAAGTAGATTTAGCAGCATATACAGGTTTATCAGGCATGCAATTTATTTACATTTATTGAGCCTTATCCTGCCTCAAATTGAATATTTGCAATACCCACCTGCATATTTCTGTTCAGACGTTCTATGTTTCTATGTTACTGAACAATTTTCATGAAGTAGCTGAGACAAAAAATTGGCCTCTTATTTTTGGCACTTTCTATGGAGAGCTTGATTAGAGAGGTCTGGCATAAACAACTCGGCATCTCTGCTCCAGCCACATTGCAAGGTTTCCGCACAAATGAAATCATAAGCTGAACACACATTTTTGCCTTGAAGGAATAAATGCCCCCCAAATCCCATCTGCCACCACAGCAAGAGGGTTTTAAGCTTCAACCTTTCAATAACTGCAAGTGCAAAACCTGCAAAAGAAATGAAAAATCAGAGCACAAGCCTTCTACAGGTGCATATGCTGCAGGATGGGCTCTTTTATGGAGCAGAGAGCAATTTCAGGAGAGGGGCTCCTTGTGATTGCAGTTCTTCCATTCCTCCTCTCCTGTGGGGCATAGAGCACCCTTCCAGATCAACCCCTCCCAAGGGTGTGCCCACCAGAGCACCCTGCCAGCCCTTGGTGCTCACACAGAAGCTGCTACCAACACATTCACCTTGCTCATGTTACTGTCACAGGCACACACCGAGCACATGCTGGAAAAAGTTCAGCTTGGAAGACACGTTAAATCTGTTCTTGCTGCTTTTTGGGTTTTTTTTCAAAAAGTAAATTACATTTAATGAAAATACCTGAGACACAAAGTACCTTGTTTTCATTTTAATTGGCAATTATGTTTGCTAATTAAAGCAATACCAAAATAATTGTGTCATAGTACAAAAGTAATGCCCATATTTATCTGTGCCAGAAAAATAAGAATATGATCTCCAGCCAAAGTTCCAGAAGAGAAAATACTTTACTAATAATTTTTGCAGGGCTTAATTCAACAAGAGAGAGAGAAAACTGTGTAGTTTTTGATGTATGGGTAGGACACCATGTCACATAAAGATGGAGGGAGAGATCACAACAGTCCCATGTCCTAGAGTTGAAACACAATTAGCCAAAGAATCAGCTTCAAGTGATCTCACATTCCTCACTCTTTTGTGTTTCAATTCTTCTTTGTATGTTAAAATATATACACTATCTTATATTTATATTTAGTATAAGATATAATTCTGTTGTACAGATTTTCTTTGCCTACTGCTTTCATATAGACACATCTTTAACCATTTGTTCAGGGAAGCACTCATTGAACAAAACAGATTTCCTGCAACTGACTAAATAGTTTTTTGTTTGGGTTTTTTTGTTTGTTTGTTTGTTTTTTTTTAAGAACAAAAGAAAGGTGTATATTCTACAAAAGCTAATTCATGCAGCATGACTCTACCAATACACGTGTTGGAAGTGACACAAAAGATCCTTGATTGATTAATTCAGCAGGGTAGCACCATGGAAATGATTGATTTTAGTCTAGCAGACCTCCCTCTGACCTCTTCAGAGCTTCTGTTGATGGGTACTTGAATTGAAAAAACTTAAATAGAAATGGCAATATAACAATAGCATCCAAATTCCCATCATTTTAATATATCAAATTGACTGCAACAGGTTAAGGATACCACAAAGACCAAAGCATTTTTAAACAAATGTATCATTAAAATAGTGACAACTTTATTGTCAGTAGTAATGACTGATCTCAAATGACTGATCTGATTCACAAATAATATGTGACTGTGTTCTTCTCAGATAATGATGAGGTGTAATAAACATGGTGATAAGGACTATCAGAAAGGGTGGAAAAAACCACAATAGGACATTTTTAGGTCATCAAATTAGCTTCCTGTTTTATCTGGATTTGATGCAGTGTTTGCAAACCAAACCAAGGGCATGTACATTACCAATGCTTACCTAAACTTCAGCTGCCCTTACTTTGCCAATCAATGTAAAAAATATAAGTAGCACGGGCTGATATTTCTACCACTCATATGGAATTTGAGGGCAAGAGATAGCTGCACTGAAGACATACCATTATGAAATACCAAAATCGGAAACAAGGACTATCTGTAGGTGCTTGATCCTTCAGAAGACTCAGGCAAGCTCCCACTGCATCTCCAGTCCACCTTGAGAAGCCATGCAGACCTGCTGCAAAGGAAGGTCTTTTTACTGCCCTTCCTTTGGCTGGACAATGCTTCATTGTATCTCATAGTTTTAGAAATAAGCATTTCATTGTGCTTCCAGAGTATGCATGTGAAATATTGATGTGTTGATGACAGAGGAGGCAGGCAGCAGCTGTGAAGGAGCCCCTTGCTCCATGGAAGTGAGTCACTGCTGCCTCCTGTCCTGAAATAAACCTCTTCTTGATGAACTTACAGCCTTTTGGAAGGCCCTTGGCTTCCCTAGGCCCCTGTCCTGAGCCAGGGCTGGGGGCATGACATGGATTTCACACATGGATGTCTGCTGAGGCAGCTGAGCAGTTGGGGGCTCACAACCCAGCCCCCAGTTTGAGAGGAAAGGCAACTTTTGTCCTTCCTGACATCCCTAATATGAGGTTAAATTCACATCGTATGCTTCGTGGGACCTTCCTAGATTAGCAGGTGCCGAAAGAAGGGGAAACATGCAAACTCATGCCCATCAAAGGTATTAAGATACCTTCTGCTGGTATTTGCAAAGGGATTTTGATACTTCCACATCTTTTGAGGGTCTAAATCTGGTAATGCAGATTCTAAATCTCCTCAAGCTTCCAGTGTTGGTTGACTTTGATCAGATCAGCTGTATTGTCAGGCCCAACCCGTGCCATCAGGACCTGCAACTGTGGAAAATTTCACTAAAGAAGTTACAAGTATTTTTTTCAGATAACATGGTTGCAGTTTAGTCAGGCTGACTGGGACTCAGTTTCATATGCATTTGTTTGTTTCAAAATTTACCAACTTGTTCCCTGCAATCTCAGCTCTAATTTATATATGTATTCAAAATCTCTTACCCTTGTGACTCTAACACAAACTGTGAAAATTATTCACAGAGTGTAACCAAGCAACATCTGCCAAGCTAAGAGATGCTTGAGGAAGTGTCAGTACAGACGTTCCCGGTACTCCCTTCCCTGTCCCCCAGAAATGCATAGAGAAGAAGGCAACAGTATCACCTCAAATGCACCTAAAAATGTTTCCAAGCAAATTACCTAAGCAGACAGCATTTCAGTTTGAAGTGAGGAGTGGCACCTCCTAGAGAAGTCCATCCTTCCCTTCTGCCAGCTGATCCATCTGCTAGGAGGGAAGGATAGAAGGCCAGGCTCACATAGGTTTGCTTTGGGCTTTGAACCAAGCATCCCCTGTGGAAGCACCTCCCTGTGTATCTGCTGCCTTTCCCTGTGGTTGTTGGTCACTGTGCAGGGGAGGTCCATGTAGCTGGCAAAAAGCTGTGATGTTTTCTCCCTACCCCTATTGACAGCTTACAGCTTTTCGGCTGTGTGTCAGAAGCAGCCCAGGCTGGCTGGGTTGGACTGATTAGCTCTGCATCCACCTGCATATAGCACAAAAATGGCATTTTTCTGCAATCCTCCTCTAGGTCTCTCCTGAGAGGGCCATGGCAGCACACCTCTCAATATTAAGCAGCTCTGTCTTCTTGGGCCTGCAATAATTCAATTCTTTTTCCCAGTACAGGTGCATGGGAAACATGATGAAAGTATGTGCCTGAGTCAAGCTCCCAAGTTGGTCCCTGTTAGCGGTCAGAGCAGTTTATGAGTTGCACAAAGGGCAATTGGAAATGGCTTAATCAAGCTTACTACCAAAAGCACAGTGTTAATGAGCAATAAATAGTTCACTTGAGCTGTGGGCTTACCTCATGTGTGTAAAAATGCCTAATACAATGCCAATTTTCATTACAGAGATATCCCCATCTACCACTCATCTCAGCATCAAGAAGATGGCAGGAAGGGGGTGGAACTAGGTCCTTTCCAACCCAAACCATTCTGTGATTGAACCAGAGGGTGACTGGGCAGTGGAACAGGCTCCTCAGGGAAGTGGTTGCAGCACCAAGCCTGACAGAGTTCATGAAGTGTTTGGACAACATACTCAGGCATATGGTGTGATTCTTGGCACTGTCCTGCTGGGGCCAGGAGTTGGACTTCGTGATCCTTGTGATTCTCTTCTAACTCAGATATTCTATGATTTTATGACAAGATTTGGCAGTTTCTCAATTCCTGCTGAAAAACTTGATGTAATGCTTCCGTGTTTCTAAAGAGCATCTGGGTATATTAAAAAGCCTCCATATGCATGTGTAGCTAAAATATTAATTAGTTCTGTTTTAAATGATACTGGATTTATCCAGCATTCGTGCACTAGAAAAGCAAAGGAAATACAAGCAATTATAGGCAAACTGAGTTGCTCTGTCTACATTCTTCTGAGAAGTTTATTTTTTCTGTTTCAAGGTGATCTGACATTTTTGGGTTAGACTTTAGGAACTCAGAGCAGGAGCCTGGCTTTGTACTGCCACTCCAAACCAGGAATAATTCAATTACACATCAGCCCAGCCCTTTCCCAAAACTAATACCACTCAGATACTGAACTCCCTTCAGTACAGGTTTTAAATAGAAAGGGTAAGTAGGGTAAAGCTGGTTGTGGGAGTTAGTTTATCTTCCATATTTTCCATAGCATGATGTCTCTGACCTGGCTAGACTCTCAGGACCCTGGCTGTGTTTTCTTCTTCTGGGAGATTTCAATCTTCTTGTTCTCTGTGGATGATCAGGAGTGGGAAATGGAGACATTTCTGCACTGCAGAGCTTTCCTCCAAACTGTGGATCTCTCTGCTCCTCTGTTGAGATGTCGTGAATGCAACAGGCATTGTTTTAATATAAGGGTTCAAATTTTATCCCAGATTTTATATTAAATAAAAAGAGCTAGCTTCACTGAAGCATGGCTGAGTGAAAACATTCCAAGACTGTTCACCTTATGCAAAAACATATAAAGAACTCCTACTTAACAGTTGTGAACTTGGTGGCAAGATTATTGCTATTATTTTATTGCAGGCTGTTTCCTTGATACCTGGAATATGTTAATCTTTTTTTTTTTTTCATTTTTTTCTTGGTTTTGAAATCTGTATGTTAAAAGCAAAACTGGAAATTAGAGCTTCATTACTGTTTATTTTTCAAATAGTTTGTATTCAGAGAATTTACCCCAGCAATTTGACTTCTGCATCAGAGCAACCAGTATAACATTTATGAAAGTGGAGAGCTCTGCTTGTCATAAACATGAGAGCACCTTTTAGTTGGGTATGTTGGAAAACAACTGATATGAATATTAGAAATGAAGCACTCATTTAAAAAAAATTTGGCAAATCTAAGTAAAACAAAAAGTATTTTACAATTTTAATACTGTGATGGTAATATTCCACTGGAGGTCTGTATTCCTCCCAGAATTTGTGTGATGTATGCTGATATTCCCTATAGCTGTCCATCACTTAGAAAGTAGCTACTTTCCATTGTTTAATACATGCTTTAAGAATACTTCTGTAATTCAGATTTTCCTCAGGAGAAACACCCAGTTCTTGCAGAGGTACTAGAGCTCAGCCGTGGGCAACTACAGCCCACACTGGCTTTTGAGGGTGACTTGCAAAGGGGACTTCAGGATCCGATGGCTTTTTTGGAAAGCTGTCACCAGCACTCAGAAGCTTTGAAAAATGCAACTGCTGCCTATAGTACAGGATCAGAATCTGCAAGGTATCAAAAACCATTTCAGCATAAACACTGTGATGGACTGAAATGCTGACAATGTCTTAAACATTGTCAAAATCGGAAAGATTTTTTGTCAAACTGCAAGGAAGCAACTACTTGTCTGTGACCACCAAAGCACCTGCCTCCCAATGCTTCCTGACTAGAATTTGGACTGTGACTGTGAACTTGAGATAGGACTATTGTCTAATCATTGCAAAGCTCAGGGAGGAATGTCTCTGTGTTAAGAATCCACCCAAGCTGAGCTCAGTGAGTGGTGGAGGAGAAGGGTTTTGGGTGTGTGATGGTGAAATCTCTTCACACCAAACCGAAAGAGTAGCCCCTGTGGCCCCCCTCCAGAAAGATCACATACACACAGGGCATTCACGTAAGGGGCAGCTGAGAAGGTGCTGTTAACCATCAAAGATCCCCAAAGTGCCCCTCTGACTCATTCCTGAGGCCTTCTACCACCAAAGGACTGCACATGATCCAAGTGAGGTAACAAATCCAGAGTCTGTCACAAGAGACAGCAAAGCTTCCCCCCTGCCAGGGGAGGTGCCTGGCATCTCCTGAATATATATTAATCTATTAGATTCTATATTTTGTGGGACCGTCACCACCAAGACAACCAGAAGAACCAGACTGATGGGTTGCTGCCAGGTTACACAGAGTGGTGATACATTTTCTATTTTAATCTGTCTCTGTCACTTTCTTTCTCCCTCCCCCTTTTCCTATTTCTTTCTATCTCTCTTTCTCTGCTTCACATTTACTATTAAACAAAACCCGTACTACTGACTTTGGCATCTGGTCTCATTTGAGTTTGAGCAGAAGCATTTCCAATAGTTTTAATAACCGGATCATAAAAACATCATGCCACAGCACCCACCCCAGTGATTAATTTATGCTGTTTAAGGTTAACTCTGCATGTGACAAGTGTTAAGTTTGGATCTTTCTCATTTTTTAAAATATAAGCTACATGCTTTTATTTGGACATCTGAAACCAGATGCTCAGTATGGTGACCACTGCATACCTGGTGATAGTATTAATGCTTTTAAAGCTCTGGGGTGTCTTTTGCATTTCTTGTGTCCTGATGTCCTCCACTCAGCTCAGACATAGTCTGTTGTTCCTTTTCATCATTTCTGTTTGCTTTCCAGCTTAGTTTTCCAATATGCTGCTCCTTACTCAGATGGAAAGGATTAACAGAGCTAAAAGGCTTAAAGTGGTCATTTTATTTGGCACAAGGTTGCTAGAGCCTATGCTGTGGACACTGTAACCACTCTGTCTAAATCACCAGCTTTGGAACAGCTCACTGCTAAATTCTAACCTATTTTGTAAAAAAGCTAGGGTTGAAACCCTCTTTAGGAGATCACCACAAGAGGGATTTATCTTGACTAAAAAATTTTAGTAATCTAAAAGTTTTGGGACTAGATTAAGCCCATACAGTTCTCAAGGAGGAGAGAGGAGAAACTAAGGCTTGTCAGTAGGGTAGTTCAGCAGCAGACAGTGATATGGCAATACAAAATGCCCAGATTGCTGCCTTCCCTTTGTCTTCAGAGCAGGAGCTGAAGGTGTTAATACTCAGACCTGGAGGTCATGCTGTGCCCACTGCTTGGGAGAAGATGCTGTGGGGCAGTTCCCATCTTCCCCATGTAGTGCAAGGCTCACACACTACCTCTAAGTGCAGTTTAAGTGGCATTTAAGTGACATTGGCCCTAGGCCCACTCAGGGATTTAATGCCTTTGAATTTATGTATGTATTTCATTTTACCAAAGCTACTTGGCACGAAGCATTAGGCAATGCAGACTGCTCTACACATATTGGACTTGTGGGTTTTACAAATGTTCAGCAAAACACTGAAGTTCTCTCTTTATGGACATAACAGTTTTAATGCAAAGAAAAAGGGAAACATTTGGCTGCTGGGCAGTGTTATTTCCTTGCACTGCCCCTAGTGTTTGGCAAGTGTGGTTTTATGCTCAGGTGAAACTCACCCTAAGTCCCACAAGTGGTGGGAGAAGTTTAGTGACTCAACACCTTCCTTTCCTTCAGCAATTGTCTCCTAAGGTCAAGGCATCCCTGACAAGGCTTCACAGGAAATCTCTAAGCTTGTGTCATATCAAAGTGAGGAGCAGTAGTGCTGTCCCAGTAAGAACGATTGCATCAGCACAATACTTAACTGATGCTGAGCATGAGCCCTCTGTCGCTCTGCATGAGAGTTCCCAGGTTTGTTGATAATTCAGCTGAGAAGCACTTTTGTTGTATCCAGAAGGATGAAATGGAGAATGGTTTATATATTAAGCATATAATAAGGCAGAGTATAGCCCTTCAAAGAAAGGGGTAAAACACAACAAAGTAACTATTGCTACTGATTTAAATTACAAAAATTTTTGTCTGTCTTCCTCAGACAATTGCAATTATCACCCATTTCCTCAGATATTCTTAGTATTGGTACTTGTGAATTATTGCATGTTATACAAATTTGTCTACTACATTGTCATAACCAACTGCCTTTGCCAGGGGTCTGCTGCAGACTCGTCAATAAGCTATCAGGTTCCCTGGTTGCAATGAACAGTGACAAAGCAGTTCCAGCTTTTCTGAAATGCATCAAAAAATGAGTGGCCAAGGGATGATATTAAGGAAAACAAACCAAACCATGCAAATGTTCTTGAGGTTGTTTTGAAAGACTTATTGATGTGGAATTCTCAGTACTTTAATTCCCATCCAAAACATACCTAGAAATCCATTATGATTTTCCAGTTACTGAAAGATCAAGTCTAAGCATTGCATGGGTACAGAACTAACAAAAGCTCTGTGGGAAGAGGTTTTGCACAGCAATGGGTGAATATTAGTCATACTTGCACATTCTTCTTTCCACGCGTCAAAGGTCTGAGGAGACAAAAAGCTGTGCCTTGGATGGTTTTGAAATCCATCAATCTCCACTAGTCCTGAATGGACCCCTGTGAGTGGAAAGGTTTTTTGCCCACGCAAGTATCACAGCACTGCATGGGGCACATGCCTTCAGGTACATTAGCATACGTTTTCCGAAGGACGTTTCCCTGAGGTAAGAAGAAAAGTATAGCTCTTGTATTCAATATTACGTAAGTCTACTTTTCTGCAGGAAAACAATCTATTCCTCTCTATCCAAAACAAAAACATAATTTAAAACTACATTATTTCCAGGAATTAGTAGGACAAACAGTGCACTCTTTCTTTATTGCCATTTAAGTGTAGTTTAAATCCAGAGTCACCTATTATCTTAGAGATTATTTCCATTTATGAGTATAAACAATATTTCTGTACTGCTTTCCCTAAACCTAGGGTTTAGGGGTATTTTTAGGGGTATGGGGTTTTTTTCCTGTGAAACAATTACACAAACCACAAAATAAAGTAGGTTTTCATACTGAGGCTATGAAGTTCACGTACTAATTGTGTTTTTGCCATTTTTCTTTTCCAGATGACATTTTGCTCCTGGTTTCTTGCTATGCTCTGATTTCTTGTGGCAATTGATTTTATTTTTTTTCACTTGGAAACAAATTGAACTACACAGCAGACCTTTTCCTGTCTAAATTGCATAGGCAGTTTGGATCAGAAATAATAAGGGGTTGCTCACAATATTAGTCTAGTTGGCCTTTCTTGTGAGGAGAAAATGTGCCTAACGATGAATACGTAATGAGATTTGATTGAAGCTTGCCATCGATTCCCTGCCCTAAATGTTGAAGGTTGTGAAAGCGAAATTAGCACCAGAGGATATAGTTTCCTAGGCCCACCCTTGCAGGGTAAATGCTCTGGTGGGATCCCTGATACCTGGCACTGCTCCACGATGAGTTTTTGCAGGCGACAATCAGTGCTGGCAAGGGCTGGACCCAGACTCAGACCCAGCACAGTGCCATGTGTGGCCAGTGCCTGTGGGGATAAGAGTGTGGATAGACACCCTGTGACTTGGCCCCCAGTCCAGCTGGGATTATGGCTCTAAACAAGTCACTAAATATTTCTGCTGTGGCTTTCCCAGCTCTTCCCCTTTACCAAATGCTTTCAGCAACATGTGAAGTGGTATGATGGGTCCAACCCAGCAGAATTGCAGAGACCACTCAAGACCAGGGATGCATCAGGCTGGCACGGTGAGCCAACAAAAGCTATCCAAACCACCTCTTGGCACACAGCCAGCTGAATTTCCCTATTTGCTCCCCTGCATCAGGGACACACAATCCTTTTTCTCTGTGTGAACTCTTAAAGTTTTCTGCACAAACTCCATCTATTAAGTTTCAGGAAAACCCAGAGAAACGCCCTCCTCACAGATCCCCAGGGCTTTAACATGCATCGATGGCCAGAAGCCAAGAACATTTTGGGGAGTAGCAACAAACAGCTGCTTTTCAGACTCTTTCCCAACACAGTGTTAAGACTTGCTCCATGAAGTTATTACTAGCATGATCCAAATTCAGCTTCCAACCTTGTCATGAGCAGGGCAGGGCCTTTCAGCCTGTTTTCCTAAGGAAACATTGTACATATGATGACACTGTGATCATTAACATTTTTTAACTCACTGGCCAGCTTCAACCAAGCCTAGCAGCGAGGCAGCTGTCTTGGAGACCCTAAGTTCATGAATTATATGTGCACCTGGGCCAAGGGAAATAAACTCAAAAGCAGGTCAACCTGTACGAGACCTGAGAGGGCCCCAGGAGACTAGATGCCCTGCTCCAGGAAAGCTTTACAACATTTTCCATCTGCATGGACACAGGAGCATCCAGCAGTAAAGCAGATTTCAGTAGATCCAGGATGTTTTTTTAAAGCAGTATCATGAACCTAACCTTGTCTGCCCAATGTCTCACACAGTATTGGAACCAGCCCTTGCTGTGAGGTGAAAATGGAGAATCAATTTTGTGAATGTCAGAAGCCTTTCAGAGGGCTTGTCTGGCGCCAGCTGCAGTTGCTTCCTCTTGGTTGGAGGGAGAGCCACATCCAACCAGGCAGCAAGGAAAATGAGGAAAGTGTTGCTTCCCATTTGAAAATGTGCCTTTGTTCAAAGCAGTGTTTTTGCCAGGAGCACACGTTCCTGCAGGGAGCTTTCTTCAGGGACTCGGCAGTAAAATGAGGCCACAAGGGCAGGCACAGAAGGACTGCAAAGTGCTCTGGCAGTTTGTTAGAGTGACTGCCTTAACAAGAAGGCACAGTGACAGCCTGTGCTCATAGGGGCTTTGGAAACCAGCAAGCAGGAGTTTCCTTACTAGAGTAATATTTTTTTATTTTCAACTGCACATTTTTAAACAGAAGAGTAGCATGTCTCCTGCAATAGCAGCAGTTCTGCTGCAGTGCCTCAGCAGAAGACAGCTAACAAGGGCAAGCTGAGTCCAGACATGAGGAACTTACAAGGAGCAAGCCCTCACAACTGGCCTGGACACGGAGAACACAGAAAGCTGTGCTTCTTCACTGGTGTAGGCTAAAGCAATCTAATTAAAGATGCCAGAAGTTATTTCTAGTAACAAAGCCAACAAACGCTCTTCTGAGTGATTAGCATTTTTCAGACTCATTAAGAAATAAAAATTTGTATTGCTCTCTTTTCCACAGCTGCAATGTTTCCCTAAGGCAGAGGCCAGCTAAAAAGAGGGGCTCTCAGAGATGTGCAAAGATAGCGCCATTGTCAACTAAAGAAACCTCCTTCAATTATTCAGAGCATTTGGCATTCTCGAATTTCCCATTCTTAGAGCTCCAGCTAAGTGCTGCTGCATGCATTTGGCAGTAGTTCTTATTAACTCAGAGGACAGTACAAGTAAGGAACAGATGTATTCACAAGATAATTAATGTTTAAAGTGGATGTTGTGGTAAGAAGTTTCCATATATATTCACAAACTATCTGCCAAATACATATTTTTGAAGAGTAGGAAACTTAATATAGAAAAGGAGAACATAATTCTAAGAAGACAGGAAACAAAACTGCTTCTATTTTTCTACTTCATTAGCAACCAGAAAGCTGACCATAAAGCTGTGGCACACCAAAATATTCGCAAAGGCACAAGCATTTAAAACAAGTGAACTCTTAGTACAATTAAGTGACAACTGGGAAAATCAGTCTTTCTGACATCTACCAGTAATATTTTGCAAAACTGAAGGGCAAACTGGAGTTGAACACATGACAAAACAATAAGAAGGTAGTTGTAAGGGTTTCATGTCTATGCTGTAACGTTAGAAAAATTCAAACAGACCTTGTAATCTCCATGTCTGAACTAGGGTAGTAAAGTGACATGAATTCAAGGCAGAGATGTTGGCAGACAGCATGCTTATTTTATCATATTCATCCTCCTGCATTGTGTTCTGAACAGTGTTCTCATTCCAAGATCCCTTTTACAATATGTCACCTGCTTGATGGGAAAGAGGGTGCTTTATCTGGCCGGCCAAGCCAGCCCATCTTCCCAAGCCATTGCATTGCATCTTCTCAGGAGTCATTAGGCACTACAGTTGACCAATCCAAAGAAATCTTGTTTCCCCAGTTAATCAGAGATGCATTACCCTTCCAGAGTCTCTGAAGAACCACTGGCAGCATTTGTCTCCAAGGTGCCAGCTGCAAGGGATCCTGAATAAATTAACTAGAAGTGTCTGGATCCCTGTATATATGGTCTGTGAGGGAAGGCAAGCAAACTAACTCTGATAAAACCATGGTGGAATGGCAAATAACGTACTCCAGCAACTTGCTATATATACATATACATACACACACGTATGTGTGTGTGTGCATATTTATATATATACACACATATATACATCAGTGATGTGCACGGCTTCTACCAGCCAAAGAAGCAGGAAGATTCAGAATATCATCTGTGGTATTTCACAAGTCACTGATCTACTTTTGTTCCTTTCAATCAAACTTTTTTTTGATTCCTTCGGCTGGTCGAAAAAGAGGGGTGGCTATTACTCTGCATTTTTCCACATTCCCGTTCCAATGCACAAACCATGCTCTCTTAAAACTCTCTTACAAATGTGAGAAAGTGCTTAGCCTAGTTAGGACGGGACCCTTACAGAGCAAGTGCCCCAGCCGCAGCTGGGCTCCTCCAGCTCAGGGCTGATGGGGACAGGCAGCCCGTCCCGCTGCGCCCTCGGCAGCCAAGCACAGAGCCCTGGCCCTGCGGAGGGAAGGTGGGCTCGCCCAGCCGCGGGGTCTCGCTCCCTGCTGTCCCACCCGCCTGGTGGGATGGGCTGGATGCAAGGCAGCGAGGGCGAGGGCACGGCGGTGGGAAAGGGGGAAGGTGCGCGGCGAGCTGGGAAGCGACACTTACTGCAGAACCTGCGCCGTCTGACCCTGCATCGCCAGAGCCGCGTCCGCACCCAGTGCAGGCACGGGGACAGGTCCATGGCTGGAGGGGCCACCCGGCCCCGGGGCCACCTGGCTCGGCCCGCTCCCCGCTGGGCAATCCTGCGGCAGCCCCGGGCCAAGCCCCGGGCCGCCGGCAGGATGCGGCGGGCGGCCAACGAGGCCCTGCAGTCCCTCTGTCGCCATGCCATGTTTTATGCATGAAGGTGAGGGCACGTAATTTCATCCTGATTCTCCGCGCCTGGTGTGTACGTGAGCTACCGCGACGTGGTGGAGCCGTGGCATCAGTCCCTGGGGACGGCGAGCTCAGGGGAAGGCAAGGAGCAAGCAGTCCCCGTGGGGTGGGAAAAGGTGCCCGTCGGAAGAACGGGGCCTTTTCCAGGCTCTGCAGAACGGGCTGAAGTTCATCCATCTGCAGGTCTGCAGGTGCTGTGCTGTGTGGACCCCTCGTCACAAAACCATGTCCTGTGTCCGAAACCTCAACCCTGCTGCAGCTTTCTGAGGATACAGGGGCGCCGAGAGTGTTTGAGGGCAATACAGCTTTAGCATGTCCATGTCAGTGCTGCACTGGTAGGGGCGGTCAGCATTTCTCAATTACATTCTAATTTCACTTTTGCTGTTACAGTAATCTGTGGAGTGCCACTTGCAACGCTCACTGGCCTCTTCTCCAATGACATGACAATTTGAGCCCCTACTTTCATACCTATAAGCTTTACCTCATCAAAAACATTTGTGGGTTTTACCGTAAATATTCCCTATATCACAAGAAAGAGGTTACTACACACACACACAGACACACACACACACACGCAGAGCACACTCTTTACCAGGCGAGAGCAAAGCTAAGAATTGTATGTGGAGCACATGAGCTGTGTTGCAAATGCACGAGCTGTGTTACAAATTCATAAGCTGTGTTGCAAATACATAAGCTGTGTCTTCCCCAGCAGGATTCCTGAAGCTTTTCCTATGGCAGGTCTTGCCACATGCAGCTGAGAGCACTGAAGGCTGGACTCAGGACAGCAAGACCTGCCACATGCGCCGGTGTAATTTGAGAGAAGTGGATGGCAGGGTTTCAGGTTTCCTTGCCATTTGAATCTCATAGTAGGGTCACCCAAAGGGCCATCATCGATGTTTTTGCTTCTGATGTAGGCAGGTAAATCTTGTGCTCTCATTGTAAGGATAGATAAAACCCAGTAGATGTATTTGAGCTTTATTTTAAAGCTCTTCGATTCATCCTTATCCGGACTAAATGTAGTCTTTTGAGTCCCTATTGGGAATAGGAAAAACTCAGTGTTCTTTGCCCCTGAACATGAATAGCTCATCTGCACTGGGAATTCACACTAGATTCTGTATGACAACCCCAAACAGTCTAGAGATTTAAAACCAAAACCACAAATCACTGTCAAGTCCAGATATGAAATTCCACATTCATCCATTACATTTTGCCAGGCAACAGTCAGATCAGATTACTTACTTGGAGCTGATCAGAAATGGAAGTAAAGGGTGGTACAGAAACTGAAAAATATGAAGAATTCACTTTGAGTCTTGTGTCACTGTGTGTTTGGAGACTGGTCAGAGTGAATTGGCCATATACTGTGGTGGACAACACTGCTGGTATAACAGGGTCACAGTCTCCAGTCTCACCTACTTTGGCAATCCCAGCATATTTCCAGTCTTTAATAAATCATATCTAAGAATTAGGTTTCCTGTCCTCTTTTACTTGAGGAAGAAGGAAATAGGAGTTGAGGAAGTTTTAAGTGGTGAAAAATCAATTTTTGATTAGAATTCAGCACAGCTGTGATCTCAGTGTCATCAGTTACTTGTACTGATGCTGATGCACATAATTTACAGCAATAAATGAGATATAACAGCAGGTATGTGTGGGCTGGAAATAGAAATTAGATCTGACGTGAGAAAGGTATGACGGTTTTGGTGTGTTTTATGCTTAAATAGTGCTTATAATTGTCTTTTTAGAATCGTATAGACAAATAGAATAATGTAAGAGATGGGCTATGTAGCATTCAATTTTGCTTGTTTAAGGAAAATACATTTTAATGACAAGTATATTTATGCTGATGATAGCTTGTTTTCTTCAGTGTTTGATGTTTGTCCTCCTCCTTTTTTTTTTTCTTTTTCAAATACAAACAAGCCTAATCTTAGAATAAGCTGTTTGTAGATGTATTTTTACCTTAAAGTAGGCAGAAGTCATAATTTTTGCACTTGATTGGTTACACTTAAATTTTATTTTATTTTCTTCATAACATTCTGACTGATTTGTGTGCAGTCCTGTGGCACTGAAGTGCAAAGGAGACATTCAGAAAAGCTTAATTATGCACATCGTTTTTGACATCACCACCCCTTCAGTTTTGCTGCAGCTCATTTTCTGTAAATGAATGGTGACATGTCAGAGTCACAAGGCAGGGCACCCAGTACATGTGTCTTTCTGCATTTTACTTTAAAATCTTGGTGGAGAGGAAGACACGTGCAGTTGCACAGAAGAAATAGGAACTGCTGAGCCAGTTCACAGCCATTCATGCTGCTCCTGTACCTCCAATCAGCAAGAAAAACCTTGGCCACAGTCAATGAAGGAATCAGCCAATAAAGGCAACATCCTTTAGTCATCACAGTGTTTCTAAGGTTAAATACAATTGCTCAATCTGATGCTCATCATTGACCCTCCAGTGCAATATGGTTTTCTAGTGGCTGCTGCTATTCCTTTAGGAAGACAGACCTCCTGCAGATCATGATGGCTTCAAATTGGTGCCTCAAGCCCTGACCTGTGGGTCTACTAGTTGCTTTCTTAACATGCTGCTGATAAACAAACACAGTTAATGAACCTTTTTCCTCAGCAGAAGGGATCTGTTGTGGGGCTACTTTCCTCCACCTCTTTAAAAGCCTTTGAGATGCAATATAATCAACCATTTTTCAAGTTAGCAAACTCCAAACTTGCTAAATGTCAGAGCTTTGTACTTTGGCTTGTCAGTTGTCTATTTTGATGTACACTGGCATTCAATCTTATTTAATGCTTGAAAGCAGTTGATGTAGTGATGTTAGAGGATGTCAAGGGTACACAATGCACTCAGGGATGGATTAAGTAGCATTTCAGGGAAAGCTTCCACTTAAGCCCTTCACTCAGTGTACTTCAGTGCAATGATTGAGTTAGTTAAACCACTGGCTAACAGAGTTTATAAATACTGTAGGGGGGAAAAAAAGGCAGCATTGTTGGCTCAGAGTAGAACTGCAGCCGCTCAGCTCTCTTACTGCAGTTCAGTCCTGTGCTCTTCTTGTGCCACCTACTGACCAGTTCCCTCTGGCTTTCAATCCAGAAAAGGAATTTTTTTCAGTTTATTTTTAAATGCAACTCTTTGATGTTGGATTTTACGCAAGAAATTAATAGCTAGTGAATACAATCAGTTTTCATTCCTTGATAACAAGCTCTAATTTAGAGCTGAACCACCCTATCCTGCACTAGTTGGCTCACTATAAGGGGATGGGATGGCGTGGGATGGGACGGAGTGGTATGGGATGTCAGGTTCAACAGTGGTTTCTTTCCTTAAATATGCAATTCCTTGCTGAAATCATTACAATTGCACAGATTTTCAAAATCAGAAGTTACTTGGAGAGTTTGTTCTCTGTCCATAGGCTCTTTTCATGACATGGCTGAGCTATGGCAAAGTGTTGACTTCTTGTTCCCAAAACAGGGAGAGGTATTGAAATGGAGGCCTTACCCACCCTTCGTGTTAACAGAGAAGCACTTTCCTTTTGGCTTTCCAGCCCCCTGAAATTAGGAACTACACTGCAGAATCAAGAAAATACTTTCAACTTTTTTTATCATAAGTCAAGGCAATGGCTGAATGGATGTGTGTAGGACACCTGGGACATTTCTGAAGTGCTTAAAAGTGGAAAACACATACCTTGTGTGTGTTTAGATTTAAAGCTACCTGTTTGCAACTATCTTGGGTAGATAAACCCCATATTGACCTCACACGGTCAGTTGCTCTGCCAGTGGAGTAATGGTGGTTTCAACAATTGTAGTAGGCTCAATATTACTATTGCTCTGTAAATGTTTGTGCCAACCATTGTCTTCCTCACTCTGTCTGTGGCACTTAACCTTCTGAAAAGGTTTAGGTTAAAAAGAGTTGCTCCACTCCTCATCAAAAACTGACTGAAACCCGTAAAGGGTAGCACACTGATAGGACAAGGCTGGGATTGGGAAACTTATGTGACTGTGGCATTGATAAATAATGTCTCCAGAAT
Organism: Dendrocincla fuliginosa; assembly: GCA_035047845.1. Taxonomy (NCBI): domain Eukaryota; kingdom Metazoa; phylum Chordata; class Aves; order Passeriformes; family Dendrocolaptidae; genus Dendrocincla; species Dendrocincla fuliginosa. The sequence goes on along the minus strand of JAWWMO010000083.1, from coordinate 90,833,785 downwards.
AATATCATTAGTGGACTGTGCAGACTGTAGCAGGTATCCCATCAGAGCAAGTGGTTGTAGGTCTAGAGTTTCTCACAAGGAAAAGGGTGACCAGAACAGCACCCTTTTCTACATACAATTTTACATGACCACTTTGCTTTGGGTCCAAAGCAGACTTGGCCAGGCCAGGGCCTGACACTGGAGAAATTGCTTCCAGCTGCAATTTCTACCTCCCACTTGTGCTTTCCTCCAGCTGCACATTTCAGTGGGGCCAAGACCTCAATGTGTATCTTTAAAAATATGTGGAAAATAAGCTTTCAATTTTCATCATTGTTAAATGCACCATCTCTTTCAACCCTTTATTCAGGGGAAAGGTAAAAATGGGAAGATGGGATGACAGGCTTATTCACCCGAACTTAAAGCATGATGGAAATTTCATATACTCTTAAAGAGAGATTTCATATACTCTTTAAAAGGGACGATGAAGAGACCATGGATAAATTTTATGTCTGGAGACACAGTATTTTCTTTTTAATTATTGAAAGTTCACTATGTGATCTTAATTAATAATTTTTAATTGCATTTTACTTGTTGGCCTGTGGGCAATTTCTTCTAAAATTAATTGGATTAATCATCCCGGAAATCTCAGCCGGATGATCTCATATATACAAAGTATTTTTAGAAACAATGTCAGAGATTGGCATGCATTTTGATTTTGTTGCCAATAAACTTGGCACACCATTGTACAGAAAGAAGGTTTTTTAGGTAGCTATGAGAAATTTCTTGTTCTATGCTCAGCTATCCTACAGGATCTGACACAAAGCATCGAGCACTTAGGATCTAGAAGTACCCCCATGCTTCCTACTGGTGTACATCAATTTGAGTCAGAAACACTGCAGGAAACTCACCTCTGACAAAACAAAAATCTTCCAAAATAGGTTGCTGGCCCAGAATAACAGCAGGAGACATGGCAGTCATACCTCTTGAAATATTTATCTTAGCATTTTCTCATCAAACATTGAAAATACAGCTGCACCTCTTATGGGTCAATAAATAAATATGGTACTTAAGGCAAAAATCTGTTGTTTCCTTAATCTTTTCCTAAACTTCCTTTTTTTTTTTTTTTTATTTTTTCCCACCTGCACAGAGCTACCCAGTGCAGTGAAGCCAGTCCATTAAGCCAGGCTTTCAGGCTATCCAGACTTTCATAGGTGTGAGAACTAAATCAGCTGCTAAACCCTTTCAGATGGATAAACTCAGGGTGGATAGGACTCTGTTTCTGCAAAGGAGGATGCCTAAAAAGAAAAGTGAAACTCAAAAGGATGCTCTAGTATGTCTTTACTGTAGCCTTCCTCCTTGAAAAGATGCACCTGAGCAGAACACCAGAAAGTATACAGCAAATTTGTATCTGTTAAGAACCTTTGGAACACTTTCATACTATGTTATTGTAACTATGCTCTGCTGGGAAGCAGGTTTCACTCTAAAAGCCTCTTAATCAAGAATAAGTACGCTTTTTAAGTGATATCCATTCCCAAATTTCCTCAGCTGCTTTCTGTCTTTTCTCTTGAAGCCTTACTTAGTAATTTAAAGTATAATTTCTGATAGTCTTGTTAATGATCTCTTCTATTAATTTCATTTAAAATATCCTGGTTTTATCTGTACTCTATATTCTTCTAACTACTTTTTCTCTTTTTATTTTTTTAAATATGTGCTGATGGTTAATTCATCACTCTTTTCTCCAAAAGTCATAATTTTTATACTTGTTTGGTTACAATTAAAAATTATTTTCTTCATAACATTCTGGCTGATCTGTGTGCAGTCCTCTGGCACCAAAGTGCAAAGGAGACATTCAGAAAAGCTTAATTATACACATAATTTTTGACACCACCACCCCTTCAGTTTTGCTGCAGCTCATTTTCTGTAAATGAATGGTGACATGTCAGAGTCACAAGGCAGGGCACCCAGTACATGTGTCTTTCTGCATTTTACTTTAAAATCTGACTGTATTTTTATTATTCTGTATTTTTCTCTTTAAAGTTACTCTTTGGCAATTGTGACTCCACACACAAACATATCACTCCAGGAGCTTTACAGGCCAGAAGTTCGTGTCTTTCTTTTGTACAGTTGTGCTTCTGTAAGAAAGCACATGGTATATAGTCCCATATCACAAAGGAAGCTCACACCCTGTTTGCATTTCAGTCTTCACAACTGACTTGCTATAAGTAAATTTATCTCCTTGGACTCTGATTTTATATTTATATAATAGTGATTATGACTATGTTTCAAGAATTTTTGATAATATTCCATAGAATAAGGAATGGTTAATTATCTCCTACAACATATCTCGTTGCCTTAAACCAGAGAAAGAGGTAGCACTTAGGCTAATAATAAGATTTTTAAGGATAAGTTATTGTTTACCTTCCAACTACCTCTTAAGATAAATTATTTGTATTAACAATCCTGTTGGAAGGTACAGCTCAGCTCTTGGAATGGACATAAACAAAGAGTCCACTCTGATTGCAGCTAAAATTATATGGAGTCCCAGTGCAGTCATTTGCCTTCATGATTTCTGACTTTGAAAATCTAGTGGAGACCCTAATGGCAGGACTCAAAGACAAAGAGAAGTCTAAAGCTGCATTCTAACCTGTTGTGTTCTCAAACTGAGGTTGCACAAGAGACCTGGTAGAAGACAAATGGGTTCAAATTACTCTGTAGTTTGACAGAAAAATTTCCTTCCGCTGTTTCATGACTCAGATGCTTTTACTCACTGACTGCCTTAGAAAAGCATGCCTGATGAAACATTTCTGGGCATTGTTTCTGCCCCCCGCCCCTCTCTGAAACAAATTACTGTATAAAAATAATCTTTTAGGCTTATTACAGAGAATCAAAGACTTCAACTCAGTGCGCTGCTGTGAAGGCACATCAGTGGTCATCCAGAAAATACAAACAAATCATTAAGTCTGCAAAGTCAAGTTTCAAAAATGGTTTGCCTCAATTCCATAGGCACATTCTTTTCCTCCTGAGATCCTGACACTTTCAGGCTTCAAAAGCTGTAACTTGAAAATTACATTCCAAATATTTGTAATAAAACTGCAAAAAGAGGCATCCCATGTCTCCAGCAGAGTGAAAGCATTTACAATATGATGTAAATAAACTGTGAGTTAGGCCTGAGTTTCTCTTCAAAGTAAAGACCCTGATCATGGCTTTATTGAAAGCTTTCTGATCTGAGGCTTGTTTTGACATGTCACGCAGCTTGCTCAGGGAATGATAGAAAATCGAGGTTGGAAGGGGCTTCTGGAGGTCACCTGGTCTAACTCCATGTTGAAATCATAGTCAAATGATGTTCCTTGAAGCCTTCTCCAGCTGTGCTTTGTAAGGTTTCCAAAGAGTAATCTAAGAAAGCAGTCCCAAGTACCTAAGGTCCTTTCAGTCCTGAAAATTATCAACTCCTGGTCCTTGCCTTAGTCCCATTTTCTGAAATGCTAAGGCTTGTCTCCCTTCAGGTTTGGTTGTAACCAAAACTGTACACAAACCCCACATCAGTACACTTTTCCCTGGGCTGGTCATCAAAAGGGGTTTCATCCTTTGTCCTCCTTTAGGAGCATAACCATGTGTGTGGTGGCACAGCCTTGAGTGCCTCCTGCTGCTGCCAGCTTGTTTGGCACATAATAAATCTATCTGACACTCTCTGGACAGACTGACACACATACCATTGTGTGTGCAAGCCCCACAACATGGAATTCAGCATATATGAAAGCATGTGCACAGTGTTGGAAACATCCAGTTCATTGCATTTGAATAGCCTAGTGCTGGGATCAGCCTTTTTCAGGGCCTCCAAAATGTTTAATGGATCCTGAGCACAGCTGGCTTCAGTCAGGAGGACTGACTTGGTTGATGCTATATGTGAGTGGAGAAAGAGCTGTCATCACCTAATAGAGAGTAAATAAAGAGAATGACATGCAAGGTGTAATGCACATGAGACCTACAAACAGAGATATTACTGCTACCAACCTGAAATGTGGTAGGTGTATCTTGGAAAACATGTGATGTCCAGAAGGGCTCCTGCAGTAGCTAAATGTGCATATAAAGCAAATTCTTCTAAAGAGCGAAGGTCAGAACAAACATTGCCCTTCACTTGTGAAGGAGGTTTGAGTGAGTCTGTCAGCATTTAGGTTCATAAAGTTGCATTCAAAAGTGATCCTAAAGCCCAAAAAGCAACACATCTGGGAAATCTGTGTCACTCTGACTTCATTTGTTGCACTGGTTAAAATGTCTTACATTGTCACTGTGAACAAATGGTCATTTGCAACATTAGAGTGGCCATCCATGAAAAAGTCAGTTATTTTTTTCCTGGGACTCTTCAAGAGATGGCTGTTGTACTTAGGGAGAAGTTGTGCTCTCTGCACAGGCAAAACAGGCTGACCTTGAGTCAGGTAACACTTTCATTGCCAGCCTCTGGACTAGCCCATTGAACTTTTCAAGAGCAGGAAGATGCTTTGCACTGTCTTTCTCACTATCTTTTTTTCTTTGTGAAAAGCTTTCAGCCAATACCTGCAGAAATTAGACACACCCTTTCTGGCATGTCTGCTCAAAAGTCACCTTTCCTGTGCTGTACAAATCATTCTCATCTGACATCACCTTAACATCATGGATGAGCAGGAATATCTGTTTTCTCCCCCTGTCACTCTTACTGTCTTGTCTTCCCATTCACATCACTGGTTTTAACCCATTCTGCCTAGCTGACACTTCTTTGTCCTCTATGCAGACACACAGGACATGAGATGATGTCTAATTACCTTTGAATACTTTGTTAGTACAAAGCCCAACACACTGTGCTCCTAGGAGTTAGTGCAATTTAAAGAATGTCACCACATAGGAGGAAATGCTGGGTAGGGATGAGGAGTTTTCCAAGCCCATTACACTTCCACTTCATTGGGCTAAAAAGATTTTGAGTCCTGTTTTTTGCTAATACAACAGTTGAGAAACCAGAGATTTAAGGAGAATCTCAAAGTTTATATGTAAATTTTATAGCAGAAAACATCCTAAAGTAGCCAGAACTCATCCTGTCCCAGATAATGATGACTCTCTCACACATTTCTTCTGCACTCTTTGCTGAGGTCTGTTCTGGAAGGGTCTGACGAGGGGTTGGGGTCCCAGAGCTAATAGTCTCAGCAAAGTCCACTGTGAGATCATGCTAGTCCTACTCATTCAGGTCTTGCAAATGCTTTCATCAAGAAAAAAATATTCCTCAAACTCTAGCAAAAGACTGGGAATGAAGTCTCCCAGTGAGATGAACCTTGAGTTATCTTTTCCCTAAAGGGTAGTCTGGCTGGAGTAGAAAACCTGTATCTGGCTGCTAGAGGAGCAAAGACTCAAAAGGTATTTTCTCTCCCTGGGAGACAGGAAGTTTAATCATTCTTAACCATATGAAAACAAAAACAAAAGAGCACAAACCCATATTTATATTAGCCCTTTTTTGGATCCTTGAAGAGCTAAAAAATGATGGTTAAAGAAGACTTTGCCCTGTAAGGAACGGCCAGACCATTCAAAATGTAATAGGACTGTTTTTCTTTAGCACATTCTGGCCACAAGGTGTCAATCCTTACTCACAGGAAGAACTAACAGCTGGTATATTGTTCTCAAGCGGAGCTGAAGCAAAGCTTATGGCTCCTCCAGGCGCAATGGTAGTTAGGGAAAAAGAGAATGAAAAGACAGTAATGCAAAGGACAAGCATAAAACTCAACTGCGAAGTCTTCTCGCATCTTGTAAGGAGATCAAGTACATGCTTTGTAGTATTATATACACAGCTGCCCCTGCATAGCAAATGGATTAAATCAAACTCAATTTCATGATTATTTTCTGTAATATTTCAGTTTTGATATGCTAAAAAGTTACACTCTCCTCAACATGTTTCTATTTAATAAAGATGTGAAGAAGATCAGCAAAAAAACAAGAAAGCTCTAGAGACACATCCAGAAACACTTAACACTTTGGAATAGCAAGTGACAGTAGGGGAAAAAAATGACAAAGAAAAGGAAAAGCCAATCTTTCAAAAAGCTCGGCACCATTTACATGTCTGATAAATAGCCAGATTTTTCAAGAGGGCTTTAGTAATGAAGCACCTTCTTGCCAGCTGATGCTGTACCAACAGCATTTTTCTCCTCAGAAATCCTAACAGAGCACAAATAGTCCAGCTGAAATATAACAAAGATATTTTTCCCTTTTGCCATAGCTGATGGACATTGAATGCCCTCTGGGTTCCCTGGGTAAACTTTGCTCCGAGTGGCAGTTCTGCCACTGAGTGCTAGTAGAAGACAATAGTGCTGATTTGCTGAAGAGGAAAAATATGAGTCATATGGCATGTGGTATTCTGAACTGTCTCTTTCAGTGCTGTTATATTTTTTAACCTGTGTGTAAAATCCTGTGTGAATATGGATGAATTTATGCTCCATGGTGTCATATTAGAGAGGAGGGAGGTGTTTTGGTCTTCCTTTAGGGATTTCTTCCACATTTGGAAAAATCTCTAAAGGGGAGAAAACTTCTTTCTGTCCAGTCCACAGAAAAATAGTATCTTAGTGCATCCATACTCTGAAAATTGATTAAAGGTGGTGTGTTTTTACCTTGGTAGGTATCTCCTGATCTTAGTCAGTTTGTCCTTAGTACTTTTTATGCCTCTTAGCACCGTTCTGCAGCACTCGCAGCCACCAGCTCTGCTGGCTTCATTGCAGTAGGTTCCCCTATGTGACTCTAGCAGAGCCACCAGATCCAGCAAGCTGTCACTGATAGCATCAACTGATGGCCACACGGTCACACAGGCACAGCCGGAGTCTGGAGCTTGTCAGCATGACCCTCGATTACTAGCAACGATGCTCAGGATGGAAGAAAGCCAGCTCAGCTGCTGGAGGCTTGACTGACTTGGCAGCTCAAGGAAACACTTTCTCTTTCAAATCAAGCCTATTTCATGGGGAAATCATCGTTGGACCGAAAACATCGCAAAGCTCTGTGAAGGGTCTCTGGGGAGAAGCTGCACTTCACAAGGGAATTAGTGAAAACCAGGTGGATCTTCCAAGGGAATGAGAAGCAAATGATAATGCCCTTGGAAAAAAGAAAGGAGGATCCTAAGCCTGATGAAGCAAGGGGTTGCTTCAGGAGAGGTTACTTTGTGAAAATGCTATAGGGAATTGAAAAGACTTCACTGGACAGCTTCCATCTCCTGCCATATCCTTCTACCCCTGTCTGGCCAGGGCATCCACACTTGGGGGAGTGAACATCTCCTGCTGCCTCACAGCTCAGCAGCTTTGGCACATACTGCACTCAGTGTGCTGGCATGTGCTACATTAAACACACTGGCATGTATTGCACCTCCCAAACTAACTGGTGTTTGTTATGTGTTAGTGTCCAGGCTGGTGCCTCTCTCCATGCAGCGAGGACATCTGGCATATTTTCCCTAGCACAGAGACAAAAGTTTCATAGCTGAACATCCTTGTTTTGGAAATACAGTATCACAGGGGCCTAATTCCTTTGCTGAGAAAGGAAATGAGTCCATCGGGTGTGTGCAGCTGGGAAGAGTGAGGAGGAGTGAAGTCTTTGTGTTTGTGTCAGTTTTTTCCCTCTTTTTGTTGAATCATGGCAAAAAAAATTAAATCCAACAATACAGGACAGATATGGGACAAAAATCTGAAGATCACTCTTAGGTGCAAGTAAAAGGTGAACAAGGTCTGCCAAAGGTGTAATTTGTATGTGTGTTCACCCTGAGATGCTGACAACACATATTTTGCTGTTTGTTAGAGAACATTAATTTTGAATGCTGTTTGATGCAAAATTGGAAATAGACACAGCTATTCCCAGGCTAGTGGCAATAAAATAAAGTTTCATGGAGCTCCTAGTTTCCTGGGAAATGTGCCTACAACACTGCCCTTGGAAAGGAGCAGTCAGCCTGCTTTGTGTCAGACTGTTCCTGCTCCACAAGGGGAGGAAGTGCCCTCTCCAGGAACACATCCAATGCTCTCTGGAGAGGCATGAAATGATGATGGCAATGGTGGCTGTTCTGTTTATAGCTGGAGTAAAAGAAAACTGGATCTCCTCAAGAGTTTCAATATACTGGTGGGGTTTTTTCTGTCATTCAGCTCTCCCCCAAAGGTATGGGTTTCTCTTCTCCAAACTGTCCTTTGGGAGCTATGGTTGCTGCAGATCTCTAGGAGTCCTGCTGGTTTCTCTGCCAGGGCTCTGACAGTACTGAGGTGAATGCTGAGTTAGCTCTTCAGGTTCTATTTTCACCCAAACCCACAGTTTCCCATCTCTGCTTCCTCCCAGCCCTATCTGCAAATAGTGCAGTATGCATATTGTACCATATACTCACTGTTCAGGATATTTTTAACCAAGTTGTTTCTATCTCTCATTTTCTTTATTTTGCTTTTGAATTATTCCAAGTTCTACCCTTCATATTTAAATGTGCTGCAATTAAAAGAGAGGTAGGAAAACCCAGGACCACATGTCTGCTTGCAGCATGAGCAGTGGCACTGCCAGCTTCACAAGTCCTTGAACTGAACTGGTCAGCTGGGCTCTGCTTCAGTGCCTGGGGATCTTGGCGAGGTCTGTGCAGCCTCCCACTCTGTACTGACCCCTCTGTCTGCTGCCAGGCTTACTTAAGGTCCTATTTGTAATCTGCCTGTACACTCATCAGAAACACAACTGTGCTCACTGAGCAATATAATGCAAGTTGGCTGACAAAGATTTTCAGTTTCTGTTACACTGAATGTAGATGAACGTGTGTGACACTGACCAAAGTTTCCTGTTATGAAGCTACCTGAGGATAAGGGAACTCATCTGTCCACCCAGATAAGTTCATCTGTACAGGAAACTGCAAAAAGTCATGCCATATATACAGAAATAGTGCAGGTACATACCTTTTCCTATTGGGAAGCATAATTATAATTTTTTACTGGCCATATGATACTATATCAAGTCAGTGTGTACCCTTCTGGAAGATACAGAGGTAACCTTTAATATTTGTGTAAAGTTAGGTAGATATTGTCTCTGATAGGATTTTGTGTAGATTGGTCTGGTAAGGTACAAAACCAGACCCTTTTTACTTTCAAAAAGCCTACAGCAACATTTAGCTAAAAAAGCATTTTAAAACTAGTAAAGCAATGCAAAGAGCTTCTGTGTGTATATTGAAACAAAGAGACTTTCTTAAGAGCAGGCAAAAAAAAAAAAAAGAATAAAAAAAGAAAGAAAGTAATCAGATCAATCAGGCAAGGCTGGTGGTAGATCACAGTCCCCTCTAGGAAAGACTTGTGGCTGCCTGTATCACCTGGTATCTCACAGCAAATCCCCTCTTCCATCTGTGCCAACCAAGACAACAGCCTAGCTATTTGACATCAGAGAGCAATGGAATTTTGCAAAGCACAAAATTTAATGGGTTGTTACAAAACAAAAATTGGTTTTGACCTCTTGCTGAAGAATGGGGAGCTAATGCTTTCTATCAGTAGAGAGCTGTTAACGTGTTGAAAAGATGATTCTGATTCCTTGATGGCGGCGCAAATGAATTAGAATGAGGGAAGGAAAATTGTCATCTTGCACTGAGCACCTCATAATTTTGCTGTCATTTGAAGAGCTAAGATTACTGCAAGCAGCAGATAATACACAGTGAAAGGAACCAAAAGCATCAAGTTGCAGGAAAAAAAAAAAAGACTAGCGTGAGTGCAGTGAGGCAGGGAAGGAAGAAAGGGTAATAAAAACCTGTTCTGAACAGTAAATTAACCACTTAGGGGCAGACTGAAGACTGCCAAATGGATTCTTTCTGTAGAAATGAAGATGCAAATAATTAAAGATGAACTCATCTCTGGCACTTTTGTTTTACTGCACATAATGATAATAATCTGATATATTTGTGCTTTGAGAAAGGTGTTACAGAAAATGACAGCCAAGGTTGGTGATGAGGGAAAATGCTTCCAAAAGTCTCTAATGAAATTTGTGAGTAGATTTTGATTCCACTGGGGAAGTAACCATTTCATAATTGTTTTCAAAGATCATTTGAGTACTTGAACTTGATGAGAACTGTGTGCTTCTATGCTAAAAGCAAACTTCAGGCTGATTGTGAAATACACTGTTCTTCTTGTGCTGGTTTGTTATGTAAATCATTCAGAGAGGCAACAGAAATAATACCATTTGACCTATATTACTGATTGAATAGCACAGTTTGCAAATTTGGGATGTTACAGCCAGCCATACAGTTCCCTATTTGCAATCTTTATGTCCTGGGTTAAATAATGCAGTCTTGTTTCTGCTCTCCTAGCTGGGAGACATCTGTAATTGAGATCAAAATGTTAGCTGGAGATTAGAAACTGCAAATAGTTATTCATAAACTTGTGCTTTGCAGATTGCTGATTATATTCTGAAGAAGTATGGGGGTAATTCTTTCCTAATAACAGATACATTCAGTTAGTGTATGGTTTTTCCAATGGTGATTTGATATTAGATAAATGGTAGAGTGGTCTAAAGCATTCACAGAACATTAAAAGATCAGCTGTGATTTTTCTGGAACAACTACTCTTTTTGCGTGTGATCTCAATATCATGATATACTGACTTGTTTTTCATGTGGATCTTCTCACCTGGGTTACAGAACAGCCCTGCAAAGAGTTGCAGCAACCTGGTGTCATGGGTTAACCCTAGTGGTCAGCTCAGCCCCGCTCATGTGCTTACTCCCTCTTCCGGTGGGATGGGGGAGAGAATAGGAGGATCAAAAGTGAGAAAAGGTATAGGTTGAGATAAACACAGCTTATTGAGTAAAAAAAAAAGGACACAAAGTAAGAAACAAACAAAAAAAACAGCCACAAAACAAACACCATGTAAGCACTGCTCAGCAACAGTTAACACATACCCATGTTATTATCAACATGATTTTCACCAAAACCCCAAAACACTTACAACAGCACTTATGGGCTGCTATAAAGAAAGTTAATTCTGTCCCAGCCAAAGCCAGTACACCCAGTCAAGTGACTACGAAAAATGTAATAGGGTGAGCAGAAATGTCTTAGGTTGTTTTTGCTGATGGCGTGCCATGGAACTTTGAGGCAGGCTTTCCTTCTGCAAACTCCTCATATTTGTGGCTTATCTCAGGAATTTTAGAAGTGTTTTTCCTTCTACTGTTCCCAAAGTGTTCCTTTGGTGCTGCGAGCTTGAGGTCATTGCCTCTGCAGCAAAATGTCCAGTGATTTCATCATATTAGAGAAGTTCTCTGAGCTCCCTTCACCATGAAGGGGAGGAGAGACAGAGCATGCTTAGGTTTAGTGTATACTCCAGAAATAAACTGTGCCAGGAACACTATTCAGACCCTGGAAAACAAGTATTGCATTAAAAAGCTGAACCTGGGTTTGAGCTTGCCAAGTGCCAGCTAGCAACTTTCCATCACCGCATAGTGACTAAAATGCTCTATGTACCCCTCTGAACGCTAAGGGAGCTCATTAGCAGAGATACAAGCCACCACAGGCTCATCATTCTTATCATGCAGCATGGTTTGGCTTGGCAGGGACCTCAAAGATCACCTAGTCCAACCTTCTGCAATTGGTGAAGATGCCACCCACTAGAATAGGTTATTCAAAGCCCCATCCACCTGGCCTTGAACAGTTCCAGGCATGAGGCATCCACAGCTTCTCTGGCCAACATGCTACAGTGCCTCACCGCCTCACTGTAAAGAACTTCTTCCTGATATCTAGTCTCAACCTACCCTCTGTCAGTTTAATGCCAGCCTTCCTTGCCTTACTATATGTCTGCTAAGTACCCTTGTAGAAGGCTTGCTTTCCTGCAAGCCCCCTTTAGGAACTGGCATGCTGCTATATGGTTTCCCTGGAACCTTCTCATCCTCATGCTGAACAGCCCCAACTGACTCAACCTGTCTTCATAGGAGAAGTACTCTAGCCTTCTGATCATCTTTATGGTACTCCCTTGGACCATGTGGACTCCAGCAGATCCACATCCTTTCTAAGCTGGGGGACCCAGAGCTGGTGTCAGTACTCATCACTAGGCCATTCAATTTACTAATAGAAATACAGCCTTTCTCTTCACACATGTGGTGTAGCAGTGTTTATTCTGCTGGTTTAAAGCTACTGTTGTGAATTTTATCTTTATTTTGCTGGTGAGCAGGACACCTAACTGGGGTTTGAAATGAGGCATAGCAGTTGTTGGTGGGCTTCCCTGCAGTACCCTAAGAGCCACAACAAATGGCAAGAACTGTTGCTTGCCCCTGTAACAACCCGAAACCTCTCACCACATTTGGTTCGGTTGTGGCATTTGCCCCCAGATACCACCCCTTTTAGGCGTAAGAAATAGAGCTTGGAATTAATAGCCTGAAGACACTATTTTTCAGTAAGACTGAAACGGCCATATGTGGAAGCAAAACTACTCAGAGGAACATATGCATGTACACTGATGAAAGGAGGTTGTGTGTGTTGGTAATAATCCTATTGCGCAGGATTCTTTTTTCAGATCTGAAGAGTGATGATTTGAACAAGAAAAGTAACACTTTTTAGATCATTTGCTCCAAATAATTGGTGACATATATCCATCCAGAAAACCTGATGCTCGCTTTAGTGACCTCAGCTTTAGTGTATTAGGCAACTCTTATGTCAATATCCTGTTATAGCCAAACCCGGAAATAGCAATCTCATTTTGCCAGTAAATTCCTATTACATTGTAATACCACATCTGATGCTGTTTTATATTACGAACATGCAGTTAGGACATTCTTGCTGTTTGTTCACATTACATTCCCTGCTTGCTAATTCCCCTGTATTTCATTCGTAAATCTTTCATAAGTTATCCAGGGATGACTGATGTTCCTTATTTTATTTTACAAAAGACATAGGACATGGCACTATGGAAATGGTAAGGAAATTCTCTAGAAAGATCATATCCTCACAAGGAGTTCTTCTTAAGCTAGAGATAACTGGATTTTGCAAGGTGGGTGCAAGCCTGTGAGCAAAAAAAGTGAGCTTCCCCCCCCCCCGCCCCGGAATAGTACTGTACTGAGCCTAGCAATAATCTGGTCTGTGAAAAAGACCAATGCATTTTTAGTTTTTAGCACCATTCTTCTAGAGTTCTGTAAATGGTTTACCAACATAAGTGTATACAGGTTCTCAGACTATTCTATTCAAGCTACTCCACAGGAAAAATCATATGCAGAGGGAGCAGAAGTACCATACAAAACACTCGTGCCACAGCCCACATCAGAGTTCAGGTCTTGTCTATGAAAGGACCAGACTCTTGCATATTCTAGCCACATTCCAGACTTTTCCTAAAGGTGGCTGAAATTCCAAAGGTTGTTAGCTCAATGTAGCTAGAAAGCTTTTTGCATTTAAAGTTCACATGTAATTGCTGCTATTCTTCTTGTTAGTCACTATATATTTGACTTTTTCTGACCCCAAAGCAGTGTAGTCCAAGATAACTTTTCCTCCACACTTCTCATCCTCTATTGCCTGTCTCTCAGGCTACCACAGTGTGAGCTGGAGGGTTATGTGTGTCACCATTTAGGCTTAGCAAATTCTCTTAAAGGCTCTTGTTGACACACCATATGGTCAATGATCTCTCCAGGATCTGTTGGTTCTGAGAAAGCTTTTTGAGATTTAAAGAATGTTTTTTTTGCAGCAGAGGTTGCTAGGCTGAATGAAAGGTATTGGTATTGATGGAAAGGCTGTTAGTAGTTTCTGCGGGGGAAGAAGTAAGAATAGTAAAGACTGAGAGAGAAGCTCAGGCTTCTAAAAAGGAGAGAGAATCATACTCAGTTTGAAATTCAGGTCAGAACTGCTTCAGTTTTATTTTTATACAGGTTCATTTCATCCGCTTCACTGCTAAAAAGCTTTGTCTTCTCCTTCAGTTATCTCAGCCAGTACAAATAATGTCTGTGTAGTATGTTTCACCACCTCGATTGTGGGGACTAGTTAATCTCACAGGGCTGATGGAAACCCAATCAAAGAATGTTGATAGATTTAGTTGGAGTCAATGATAAGAAAAAGAGGCTTGCTGAGACATCTGACATGACAAGTCTCCAGCAGAGGAGAGATGAGATTTCACACACACTAAAAATGGTGTAGTTTGACTTAGTGACAGGTCACCCAAGGAGCTGCAACACTCACATACCTATTTTAAATGCTTTACAATGTTACATTTCCATTCAGTATCCTGGTAAGTGTTTTCCATGAGCTGGTAGTTGCTTGCACAGAACAGAGAAAAATGAGATGTTAGTACAGACTGCGTCTTTAGGAATCATCTGCTTTTGCCCCCAGTTCAACATCTGAAGTTATTAAAATTGTGAATTTCTAACTAAATATGATGGGATATGCAGAGGATTATGCTTTCACTTGAGAGCTAAGTAGCAGAAGCGGATGAAATTTGAAGCAACAATGACCCTGGTTTTATATAAATATGCTTGCTAAAAATGAATGAGGGAAGAGGAATATGGAAATAGATGATAAAATAATCAGAGAATCATTTAGGTTAAAAAAGACCTCCAAGATCATAAAGTCCAGCTGTTAATCCAACATAGTCAAGTCCACCACTAAATCAATCCCCTAAGTGCCATAACTATATGTCTTTTAATACCTCCAGGGATAGTGACTCCATCACTTCCCTAGGGAGTCTGTTTCAATGCTTGACAACCCTTTCAGCGAAGAAATTTTTTCTAATATTCAGTCTAAACCTTCCCTGGCACAACTTGAGGCCATTTCCTCTCATCCTGTTTCTTGCTACTTACCAGAAGAGTCTTGCCACACACTCCTTTCAGATAGTTGTAGAGACCAACAAGGGTCCTCCTGAACCTCCTTTTCTCTAAGCTAAACAACCCCAGCTCCCTCAGCCACTCCTCGTATGATCTTTGTTACAACCCCTTCACCAGCTTTGTTGCCCTTCTCAACATCTCAACATCTTTCTTGTTATGAGAGGCCCAAAACTGAACCCAGGATTTGAGGTGTAGCCTCACCAGTGCTGAGTACAGGGGGACGATCACTGCCCCAGTCTTGATGACCATGCTATTTCTGTTCTGTTCACCACAACTCTCTGGGCTTGGCCATACAGCCAGTTTTTTACCCAGTGAACAGTGCCCAGCCCAACCACGAGCAGCCAGTTTCTCCAATGCTTTGGGGAATGGTGACAGAGGCTTTAATAAAGTTCAGGTAGATAACATCCATGACCTCATCCAGTAAGTGGGTTATAGATGGAGATTAGTTTGATCAAGCAGAACCTGCCTTTCATAAACCCATGCTGGCTGTGCCTGATCCCCTGGTTGTCCTGCATGTGCCACATGATGTCACTCAGGATGATCTGCTTCATGACCTTCTCTGGCACTGAGGTCAGCCTGACAGACCTGTAGTTCCCAAGGTCCTCCTTCTGGCCCTTCTTGTAGCTGGGCATTACATTTGCTAAGCTCCAATCAACTGCTATCTCTCTGTTTTGCCAGGAGTGCTGGCAAATGATTGAAAGCAGCTTGGTGAGCACTTCTTCCAGCTCTTTCAGTACCCTTGGGTAGATTCCATCTGGCCCCATAGACTTGCATGTAGTGGTGTAGCAGGTTACTAACCATATCCCCTTGGATTTTGGAGGCTTCATTCTGCTCCCTGTCTCTGTTTTTCAGCTGAGAGGGCTAACACTCCCTAACATACAGGGCTACCCCACTGCCTCTCCTTCCTTGTCTATCCCTTCTGAAGAGTTTGTATCCATCCATTGCAGCACTCTAGTGTAAGTCATCCCACCATGTTTCACTAATGGAAATTTATCATAGTTTTCCTGCTGCACTGTGGCTTCCAGTTCCTCCTGTTTATTGCCTGTGCTGCAGGCATTGATGTAGATGCAGTTCAGTTGGGCTATTGTTCTTGGTACCTTTTTGGAAGGAGAAGCCCTAATTCCTACCTGACCATTCTTGGTCACTTCCGTGGTTTTTAACACATCAATGACCCTTACATGGATCTCCATCCTCTACCTCCACTGAGACAGCAGATAAGAACCTCGCTAGTGCACTGTCCCTCAAACATTGGTGTGCTGCCCCCAGGCTTATCTCCAGTGGGCCTGGTTTTATCCTTTTCCCCTTTTGAGTACAGTAGAGTAACCAGAATTTTTCTGAATACATTTCTTTCTTATTAAGATTTTCATGAAGCATAAATTGCTCTTTGTAATTATCTTCTTAACACTACCATCAAAGTATTCCTTATTAAAACATACATATTTGCTGTATTTATATTCACCCTATTTAAAATCAAGACAAAATACATTTTTGAGTGCCAGGTATTGAAATAATCCTAAGAGCATACCGAATAAAGGGTTTGAAAAGACTCAGTCACAGATAACAACAGGAGACTACTTACAAGTGTGTCATTTCCTTTGCCAAAATAATGGTTGATTTAAGACACACATTTCTCCCTATCAATTTTGTGTCAATTGGTGAAATCCAAAGAAGGCATCCAATCATTCATCAATATGAGTCATATTTATCACTGTGCAATTAGCTAGCTGCTTGTTTTCTTCTCTTTTCCTAGCTAATGTTTTGTGCCAAAAGATCCCTAGGTCCTGAAACACCCACAGGTTTCTGAACATATGTGAGGGGCCTAAATAATAACATTTAATTTTGTCACCACACATAGACAATGAACAGAAAGATATGCATTGGGTAAGAATTGCAATAAACAAATTAAAACTGGAGAGAGCCCAATGTTGGAAGTGCTATAAATATTTTTAGGCTGAGTGGAAATAAAGCTGGCATGAATGGGTAGATTTAATGAACTCCTGAGCTCAGACATAATTGGAAGTGTCTTAATTGTGCTTCATATACTTCCATAGAGTGGCAGATTAGCTGCCTCTTGGTCTTTAAAATGCCCATAATAATTGTGGTGTTTGAAAAGAAATATTTCATTTCCTTAAATGACAGTGCTCTTGGAAACACCTGACTGGCTAGTACTGTGATACATGAGGCCATATGTCCCTGTTCTGTCTGCCTTCAACCAGGGCAGTAAACAGTATCTATGGGGTTGTACAGGCAGAACTGTTGAATTTGTTCTCAGAAATGCAGCTGGCAAGGCTGGATCACTTATAACTAGAGCTTTCTTTTATGAGATGTTCTGCCTATTATGAGATGTCCTAAGCTTTTGCTCCAGGCTGCAAGGCAGCTTTGCAAAGCAGAATGGATCACCTGGTTCCTCCCACCAGGATGTTGCTCGCAGAAGGGTGACTCTAGGGTGTGACTTGAATGTTAGGCCGACACTTTGCTATTGGCACCTGAAATATTTCCGCTGACTTCCACTAGATCATGCAACTGATCATATCATAATGTTGATGACATCATACTACTGCTTCTTAGGAAAAAAGTCAAAGATTTGTCTGTGCTAAAGCCATAATCCAAGGTCCAGAGAGGTTGGCAGGGAGGACATGCAGCAGCTGAGACTATAAATGCCCTACCATACAACAGTGTACATGGCTTGGCAACAACTCATATTGACACCTGCCTTATCTGCAGGAGAAGTTGGGATTTAGGCAGAGAAGGAGGACAAGGGCAGCCAACAGGCTGGGAAGGAGGAGTATGTTACAGTGTATGTCAATACAGGGTGTAAGGTGCCATAACAATATAGACCTGCAGGAGATGGAATAAGAAGACCCTCAAAAGTTACTTCATGCTAATCTGATGCATAAAGACTGCAGTTTTGAGGACATTTCCCCTCCACATCCCTTTCTGCGTCAAATGTCTCACTGATCAATGTCTTCTGAAGCTCCTAGTTCCTCCCTGCTCTGTTACTGTAGGTTAAATATAAGCTGTGGATGCTGCAACATTCCCTGAAGTCATCTAACTCACACATGATCCAGCCCACTACTCTCATCAGCATTTCTATCATGCCAGAAACAGCCTTTAGAGAAAAAGTATCTTCAATAAAACTGCACAGATCCTATTCCTTTGGCAGGCAAATCAGTCACCCTGTAAATGACTTTTAAAATTGCTTCATAGATCTTTCGCTCTGACAGAAGACAATGTAGCCTCTTTACATTCTCCATGTGCCTGCTGTATGTGTGATACACAATTTCGCACTGCTACTACAACTACCTTAAAGGAGGTTGTTGAGGCTGGGAGGTGGTTGAAGTGGGAGCTAGTCTATTCTGCCATGCCTACAGTGGGAGGACTAGAGGTCTTAAGCTGAGACAGGGGAGATTCAAATTAGATATTAAAAAAAAAAAAAAAATCACTCTTAGGGTGAATAGGTTGCCCAGGAAGGTGGTGGAGTCACCATCCTTGGAAGTATGTAAGTGGCATCTGGATGTGGCCCTGGGTGATATGGTTTAGGGGTTACAGTGATAGTGCTGGGTTGACAGTTGGCCTTGATGATCTAAGAGGTGTCTTCCAACCTTGATGATTCTATGATTCTACCGGAGCACAATCCTAGCTAGGGCACCTAAGTTGCAATCATGTGCACTAGTGCCAGTAATAAGAGGTTAGAAGGCCCTGCAAATACAGCGAGGACTGCTTAGGAGCAGCTCAGAGTATGAAGTGCACCTGAGAGTTAGGGGAATGCCACTGAGATCAGACAGAAAACCCAGCTGCATCTGCTCCTGTTGTTGCAGTTTAAATTGGGGACCTCTGTTTTCCTCAGCTGTGACAATGTGCCTCTATTGGTGGGCAAGAAGGGGTAAAAGACAATTAAAATTCAGTTACTGAAATGACAAAAATCCCATTTCTGCCCCTCTTCACTGATTCAGGTTACAAGACAGTAAAACATTTTCTCACACTGGCACAACATGAAAAGAGGTAAACAGCTGCAAGCAGGTATGGATGACTTGCTGAATTTCCTCAAGCATCCTTGCCACTGGGGAAGATGCCTGTGACAACTGCATTCCTGTTGAACTGACAAGTGGAGGGTAAGGATCAAGATGAAAGGATGAAAATCACACCACCTTACAAAGCCAGCAAACTGTCCATGGTGTGGCTTTGCCTGTAAACTGCAGAGAAGAGTGTCTGTTTGGAGGCTCTGGGAGTTGATTGTCTGGGATCTCTGGGATGGTGGTCCAGTCCTCTATGCACTGGGAGGTGGACCCTTGGGATTGGAAACATCCTTCTTTTCACAGGCCAGACTGATATTGTGATAGTGTCAATACCTAGACATTATTGTAGCTGGAGGAGCAGGAATCAGCAGCCTGCCTGAGCAATCACATTTTACCTCCTGTCTAGGGAAAAAGGAATGAGAAATAATGCATTTTGCTGATTGAACCTGGCCTTGGGAGTACTAATCCACCCAAATTTATTTTCCACCTCCCCTACCTTGAACCAGGTCCAGTCTCCTAAGTGCCAAAGTAGCCTTGGCAGTGTTACTTCATTAGCCTGTAGTGGTGGTAATTAACAAACACAAACGAAAACAAAAAAACCCTGCCTTTTGTTATCATTTATTCTTTGTCTTTTTTTTTTTTTTTTTTTTTTTTTTCTTCTCCCTATACAACCTGGGCTCATGATGCTGCTCAGCTCCTGGTAGGAAGCCAGGATGGAGGAGGTGCTAGCAGTATTCCAGCAGACCACTACAGGCAGGACCACTACAGGCTCATCATTTTTATAGCTGATGCATGCTGAGAGGCCTGAGGTTGTCTGTCAGCAGCCAAGGAAGCAAGGCCCATGCTTCAGATACTGTGTCAGACAGAAACAAGGCAGTGGTGTAGTGCAGCATGAGAAACTATCACGCTTCATGTATAAGAGGTCATAGATAAAAAAATATACATTTTTTTCCATAGCAGATGAATAGTGATGGAAGAGAAGTTATCTTTCTGGAAGTTTTAGCTGAAGACAGGGCACTAGACTCAGTATGAAAGTAACTGCATGAAATTACATGGTCTTTCTTACACAAATTTGATGATCTTTCCCCTCCTGGGTATTAGAAAAGATGTGAAATTCTCAATTTTTGTTTTGCTTTGTTTGTTTCCTTACAGAAGATGCCTATGTTTCTTACTTACAGTGTAAGTAAGCTTCCATGTATGCAGTGAGCAAGAAACAGTTTTACGCTGAGATGAGAAGAAAGATTGGCAGAAAGGAAAGGAAGAGGTCAGCAGATATTCCACGTCCATCAGAAAAGGATGCAGATACAGTGAGGAAAAGAGAGCAGTGGATCATCAATGGAAAAGGAATATTGTGCCTTTCATTTATATATTCAGATAAGATTTGATTGACATTGCTATTTATTAAAAGTGCACAGCTTACTAGATTCTTTTACTAATATATTCACTCTTTTTAGTTTCTTTAAAGGGCGTCCTTATTTGTTACATGTAAACAGCAAACAGTGAAGAGAACAAATTGTAGCCATCGCTGTAGCAATTGTATCTGTGTTGGTAAAATCATCTCTGACATTATTTAGAGATCTGGTTGGTGTCATGAGGAAACGCAACGCATTTATTTGACAAGTGACACCAATTCCAAAGTAGTCAAGAGTCTTCTGAAGACCACAGTATGCCGTGGTCTGTGAGACACAGAATGCAGTGGTATGGTACTGTACCAGCAAAATAACTCTTACTGGATTCACACTGTTGCTGTCACTGAAAGCATTTCAGATTTCCTAAATAGACGTAATTGACTGTGATCTCCCAGATCCATCACTCACTTGTAGAGTGCTCGAAATATGAGGTTTATGCAGTAATCCACCCCTTCAGGGTGGAGGGCGACCAATCACAATCCTGCTGCAGTGAAAATGATACTTTCGCTGAAACCAAGCATCGCTACCAGAAGCAAGCTGAAGGATTTCCAGGGCTGCCGAGCCTCCTCCTTTGCTCTCATCCAATAAGCATCTTTCTGTGCTTATATTTATGGGTGCAATTAGGCAGCTCGCGCGCTGTGCTTCTATAATGTGGCTGTTAACGCGTGACAAAAATTCTCAATGGCAAAGTGCAACAAGTAAACTGCTTCAGTTCGTGGATTTTAATTTGGTTCTGAGAGAGAAGGCGTGTTCCGTTCACCTTCACACCCTAGCACAGGCTCAGAGACACTGAGGTTTCCTGCACAAGGAGTTTGCTAAGCCGTCTCTAGCCATGGCGTTGTCTCACAACAGGTGCCGAGGCAGCCGCCGTCCCTATGGAGATAAGGTGGGGGAGCGAGGGAGAGGCAGACGAGTTCTGGACCAAAGGTCACCCTCTTCCACGGCTCGAATTGATCCAACCTTTCTGTAAAGAAATTGGGCAATCCCTTTCCCAGACGGCAAGGACCGACCTGTCCATGGCAACCACCTCCTTGACACCATACACCTGTATTAATGAACCCAGAGGCGAATTCCCTGCGGGCAAAGCCTGACGGTGCAGCTGCGGAAGGCAGACAGTGTGTAGTGGAGGGCCGGTGGTGCTGCAGCCTCAGGTGGTCCGTCTGTGGCGGGGGTGGGGGGCCGGGCCGTGGTATCCGCGCCGCCCGGGGACGCCGGCAGGTGGCCCCCGCCGCAGCGCCGACAGCGGCCGAAGGAGGGGCCGGCGTCGCCGCGCTGAATCTCCGAGCCCGCTGCCCTCCTCCTTCTCCACCTCCTCCTCCCTCGCCGCGATGGCTTCCTAAGGGCGATGCTCCGGGCCGCCACGGCCTCCCGCTCCGTCGCCGGGTGTGGGGTGGGCGCGGGCGGGTCCCAGCGGCTTCCGCGCTGCTCGGGGGCCGGGCCGGGGCGAG
>JAWWMO010000083.1:90794390-90811405 GCA_035047845.1 Dendrocincla fuliginosa | reverse complement strand
GGGGGCTGCGGGGCTGCGGCGGCCAGCGCGTGGGCGGCCGCGGGCAGGGGCTGTGCCCGCGGAGCCGCGTCCGGGCACAGCGGGTGCCCCCGCCCCGCAGGGCTCTGTCGCGGCGGGGCCGGAGCGATGCGGGTGCTGGAAGAAGGGGGGTGAAGCTGCCACGGCCCCCTGAGCTTCCCGCACCGCCGCCCGGCCGGGGCTCGTCTTCGGAGCGCCTCAGCCTGGCGGCACGGACTGCGGCTGCTCTCGTTAATTTTTATTTATCCCCCGGGGTTTTGCCTAGTTTAGGACTCGTTTTCCTGTGTGGAGTGAGAGTATTCGTAATTAAAGTTTTATGGCCGCATGCACACGAGCCCCCCTTGCTGCATGGTATGCGCTTAGGAAATCACAGGTGATGGCGAGAACCCCTGAAAATGCAGTCATCGCTTTTGGGGAGCTTCCGATAAACGGGGTAAATGGATCGTCAGGGCGGCACGTGTGTAACCAGTGTCATTTGGGGGTAACAGATCGGATGCTCCAAGTCCTCAGCCCCCTTGCTCAGGCCAAACTTCCCTTGGTTGTAGTTGTGGCTTTGCCCGTTGAAGAGCTATCTGAGGATCTTGCCAACATTAGAATAAAGTGTTGCCTGGATGATAGACGGAAACAGAAATTTGTTAGGCAACAAAGTACACGTTGAGTTGAATACAGTCCTTCGGCCCTTACCTAGTTAATTTACAGTGTTGCATTTCCTTCACTTCTGTCAGTCAGCCGCTAGTTTTAGCATTTACAAAATATTGGTGAAAATATGGATGGATGGTTGCAGCTGCCACTGAATTTTTTTTCTGTACTGTCAAAATAGCTGTATTTTGCAGTCATTTTAGTCTGCAAACCACGTGGTTTACTTTAGTCTATAGCTTTTTACTAAGAAGTAATGATTTGGGAAGTGTTCTTGGAGTAGCTATGGTCAAAATCATGGACTTAGGCTATTTTAAAATGGCCAGGCAAGTCTGAAGTGCTAATACATGATACTTCTTACTCAATGTTGGTCTGCACTGTAGTGTTGTAGGTGAGATGTGGGGCGTGTTACAGGGAAGAGTGAAGTGGGCATCTTCCCATTCCCTCCTCTGGTGGCTTTGGACAATTTAAAGAATTACCCCTCAGCCCTGGTACCCTGCAACTATCCAGCTTGCTTTGCCAAGGGCTCTTCTAGGGTGTGTGGATCTCCTCATGTAGATTGGTTTAATTTCTAGCAGTATTTTGGTGTCTGCATGTTAAAATGTAACCTTTAAACAGACTTCGTAGTAACCATGTTTTGAGAACAGGATGAAAGGATGTGCTTTAATGCTGAGTGATTGGAGTGTGAAGATTAAACTGAGGGTAGGAGTGTTTGAGCTGTAGTTTTTGTTCTGTTACTCACTTCCCGTGTGACCTTTGTCAGGTCTTGTAGGTCATAGTCTGCAAAAAAACCCTCTCTCATTGTTGGCTTACCTGGATCTGCTCCTCCGAGGTGTGGGTATCTGAAGTCTCCAGCATTGGAAATGGATGAACAGTTTAAAATATGAACTTTAATATTATGTTTCCATCTCTGAGTCTGAATATCTACTTTGCAAGTCCACTTGCTGCCCAGTGTGGAGGGAAGTGTTATCGGTCACATGAAGAATATCTTAGCTCTTTGAAGAAGCATTTCTAACCCTTTCAAGCAGATAGAGCCTTGAAAAGAGCTGACATTCTGATGCTGCCTTGCGAAGTCTGGGTTCCCAGGCCCTTTCTCTTCCTGTGGCTTGTTGGAGTAAGAATGCTGGAGATGAGGGCTTGCAGTCACTCCTACTTCTGTGTGGCACCTGTGGGACAGCAAAGGGAAGCAAGTGGGTCTCCGCACACTCGTGCCTCAGGAGGAAGTCCCTTGCTAGATGCAGGCACTTGGAAGTGTATGTGGCAGAGGAGAAACTGAAAGGCAGAGGATGCAGGTGGAGGTAAAGTAGCAGAGACAGCAATAATACCTTTCCTTCTACAAGGACATAAGACTTCATGAAAAAGACAGTGTGGCCAGCTTGCTTCTGGGTTCCCAAGCAGGGGCAGAAAGACCAGGATTAGGCCCAAGAGAGGAAGCCTTGCAAGTACAGTTCACATCGGGCTGGACTTTCCCCCGGGCTTCGCTTACCTGGCTGCTCCGGGAGCTTGCAGGCTGGCGCCTGACCAAGCGGTTGCTCGGGAGCCGGCTGTGCTGGCTGTCTGCCATGGGGCTGCCGCGGCTTGGGACAGCTTCTCACTGGGCAAGCCACTGCTACCGAGGAGCTTTTGTTTCCTGATAGGAAAATTAAAAGCCCTGGGGGAAAACATGCCTATTCTGCAGAAAGAGCTCTTACTCGTGAAGAGTCTTTCCAACCAGCCACGTTTCTGACTTGCACACCCTTCTGCCCTGCGGGCAGAATGCTGTGGCCTGGGCTAAACATCCAGGCTTAATAAATGGTGTGTTTGCGCTAACCATCTTCTGACTCCCAGATGAAAATTGTGCAGAAAAGCGCTATACAGAGCACTATAATTAAAAGCCTTAGAAGTAGTCCATTATTTTCAATTTTAGCCTTTAAACTTCAGCTTGCAGGAGGGCAAAGTGTATGTGTTCGGAGGGGGTGGAGACTTGCCTTTTACAGATCCCACTTGTCAGAGTGGAAATAGAAATCTTTTAAACACATTAACTTTTCTCATTCACTTTCAGTGGGGGTTGGAGAGTGAAACTTACTGAAAGTGTCAAATTGGCTCTTCTAGATGAACTCCTCTGTTTATCTCTCAGTTACTCCAGTTTCAGTAGTTGTATGTTCCCTTTAGGCTGGGGTGCAAATGTTTAGGGGAAAAGATGGTTTGTTTCATGCTTGTCAGAGACTGTGTATGGGTGTACATGCTAAAACATTTCGGCAACTAACATAACTTTGGTGTTGGCACCATGAAGTGGCTACATTGTCACTGGGGCTTGGACCAAGAGCAGTGTTGCTTTCCATAGGATCCGCTGCAGAGCTGTCAGGTGTTACTCTCTGGAAGTCTGCTTGGTTTGCTTTGCAGCTTAAATGCGCAGAGTGCAAAACGTGTGAACACTTTGCTCTTCGGTTGCCTGACCCATTTAGCCTCCCTGATATTAACAACAGGCTAAAATTTGCGCAATGCAAGGAGCTCATTTGCTTGAGCAAACTTTTCAGGTACAAATAAAAGCAAGTGAAGAATTTGTTGTATTTTCCCAGAGTAGAGCTAAGCAGTGGTGAGGCTTTTCTTGGGAATGCTTTTGATATGTAAGTAGTGCTGGTAAGAAATACCAAATTGTATTTAGAATCCTGGCATATAGAATCGATAATCCTATCATAGTAGACATAAATTATTTGTGGATGGCATACTTAAAAGAGTTGTACTTGTGTTAGGCTGTGTTTACTACTGGTGCATGTGCATGAGACTCTCATGAGTGCAAGCAGTTGAACAACATGGTTCTGAGTCCTTTTGAAAACGCAGCAGTGGCACCTCTTTCCTTCTTGTGTTGACACACTGAAGGTATTTAATTAAGGTATTTTGTTTTGTTTCAGAAAGTGTCAGGGATGTTATTGGGAGGAAAATCAAAATTTCTGTCAAGAAGAAAGTAAAACTGGAAACAAAGGGAGATAAAGTGGATAACAAAATATTGGTAAGTACAGTAAAATGACTCTGATTACATATGTCAAGGAAAAGCCAGTTCCTTTTCAGAAGGCATTAATTTTCCTCTGGAAAGATTCTTTGAACTTTTGTGTGTCATAATATACCCATATAATTTATTTTCTTACTTTCTCAATAGCCCACGTAGCAAGTTGATGTGCAGATTTGCATGTGTACACACACATTTATCACCAAGTTGTTTTTCAGAGTTTAGGGTATTGTGTTGTGGACTGATGATCAAGCAAGCTATTATCAGAACCAGTTCTAAAATAATTTGCTGCCTTTGCTGGTGAGGTTTCCTGTTTGCATCTGTTAGAGTTTTAAGTGGACAAGAAATGTAAAATTATCTTTCAAGAATCTTCTGAAACTGTTATGCAGTGAAGAGTAACAGTAAAACTATTGGGCTTTTTGAACTCAAATGACTATTTGTACTTTTTAATATTCTCTGTTAAGTCATACATCTGCATTTTAAAAGAAATTCATAATGTGTGGGATTCTAACTTGTTGTTCTTAAAACTAGTGGAGAAAAGTGTCAAATTAATCTCACTTAAGTATGCTTTCCTGTTTTCTCAAGAATAGTTTTGCTGGCCTCTCTTGATAGGAAGAAAGTTGTGGTAATAAGCTGCTATGTTTGCATACTATCTTGAATATGCAAAACAACATGGAACTGTGTTTCTTCATTCTTTTGATACCTCTCTATCAGGAAAACTCTTAGAGTAACAAACACAAATAAGTACAATGCTGCTATAATATTTTGAAAGATATTTGAGATTTGGTGCCTTGTTTTAGTGCTGTTCCATATTTGAAAGTTTCATTGCCCAAGCTGTTGTTATAGGTATTAGGTACATTCCCCATGCAGATACTCTGTTTTGTCTTTTGAAACCACAACTTCTTAATCACTTCTGAATTATCATTTGAAAGTACATGTTGCTCATCCTTGGGTAGTAATGTTCACTGTTCAGTAAGAGCTGCTACTTAAGGAATTTGAAATATTTTCTGCATAATATCTACCCATGTTATATGTAGCTTCTAGGTTTACAGTTTCTGTACTGGAAATAGATTGAATATGTGAATGTTGATTGATTGTCTCTATTTATTTGAAAGCCATGTTTATAGGGAAGGCTGACAGGTTTCACTGAAGTGGTTACACTTGATTGACTTTTTGACTTGCACAGAATCATTACTATTATCAATAGTAAAATATTGTAGAAATACTGTTCTGAACTGACGGGACCAAGAGAATGTTAAGCTTTAAATTATCAGTGAAGTTTCTGAGGGATGTACTACTTAGCAGTAAAATGCCTAAATGTGATGACTCAGGTGTCAATTCTCTCTCTAATCTCCTAATATCTCAGGTGCGGGACTTTTACCTTTAATGACTGAAGAGTACTGTAAGGGAGAGAACCTGTTTAAGGGGTTCATGAGTTAGTGAACACTTCTTGTGTGCATGCATGTTGTCTTCAGTGTCCAGGAAAAGTCTTTCAAGGTGATGAATTGGTGGGTGCTGTCTGATAGAACCATTTTTTCTTCAATGCAGAAATACAGGGGATTTATATTGGTGAAAAAAAAAAGAAAAAAGAACTTTTTTTGTTAGAGAAATGGATTATTGACTGCTGGGGCTGGATTTCGTGTTTTCTTTTGCCATAGAAGAAAACTACCATGTGTGAAGTGGTTCAAATCACTAACGATTCTGATCTTTACCTGTCTCTCTGATTGCATGTGTGTATTTTTAGGTTGGATTGGGTTTTCTTTTTTCCTCCCCAGACATGCTGAATGTTATCTGCTGTGGCAGAGGCCAGTAGAGAGTTCACTTTGAGGATGCAAAGTTTTCTGAAATGCAGAGTGCTCTGAAAAAAATGACACTAGTGACACCTTAAGTTTGGTACCTCAAATTAGTGGAGACTTATTGGCTTTAGTGTGTCTACACAGTCTCATTTCTTACCTGTGAAATAGAGGACATATATGCTCCTCTCCTCAAAAGAGTTATGATGAAAATAAATAATCTTACTTCAGAAGTATGTAAGTCTTTAATACTAAATGCCACAGGAAATCTGCCAACAAAATTAAGAATTTTTGAACTCCAAGCTGGTTCTTAACTGTATTGACTAAATGTATATGGCCACATTCTGACCAGAGTGGGTAAAACTGAATACTGAGTTATGCCTTGAGTGAGCCTGTCAAATGGAATGCTGAATAAAGTGTTGGCAGCAAAAGCAATTCAGTAATTAAAGACTATATCCTTAAGTGAATGCACCAGAGGGCTCAAATGTGATTGCATGGGCAGCCTTCATGCCAGAGCTCCTCGACTCCTGAGAGCTTAGGTTTGAAACATTAATCTTCTGAGCACTCTCTCTGGAATGCACGTGCAGCAATGAATTGTTTTGAGATTTGTGTTTGAATTTTATTAGTATTTGGGTGTTTACAAGCAAATTAGGTGGCATACATTGAGTCCAGCACTTAATCAGGAGAAAATGCCAGTTGCTCTCATCCAGCTAACCCCAAAGCTGTTGTGAAATGTGCTCATGGTTTTAAAGCAGGTTGATCACAGAGCCCTGACACCTAAATCTGTGCTTTAATTAAATGATCTCTCATCCTTCCATCCTAGGGAAATCCAGCAGAATCAGTGCCACTTTGAGAAAGGGAGATTATTTTAAAATGACTGCACTTGGCAGGTAACTATAAAAACACTTGACCTCTGGCCCTGTTGTTCACTGTGTATTCAAGGTACAGAGTACTAGAATATGGATGTAAACCTCTACTTAAATCACTCTGCTATAGGAAATTTCTCTGATAATTAAGATGGAAATTAGAATCTAAGACTAAAGAAAAAACAGTGCAAAACCCGTGGTTTTGCTTGGAACAGGATCTTAATATTAAACTGTTGAAGTTGGTGGATAGAGTCAGCGCTTGCCTTAAGATAATCTAGAATCTCAGCCTGGAGTGCCAGAGCTTGGAAATTACATCTAGGAACTTTAATGTAAAACAGATTTTTTCAGTTTTGACAATGAGTTTGTTGCCACAGTAATCTCAATCTGCAGTTACTTAGTTTTTCTGTTAGTCATAATGATGCAAACCAGTAAACATCATGAGTTTCTCAACTGCCTCTGGTCTGCTGGCACCAAATCTCAGATGTTCAGGCAGCAGACAATCCTGAGAAGGCAATAACCAGCCTGAACAGGCAGAAAATCAGTGCTCAAGTGAGTAGGGCCAAACCCCAGTCCCATCCAGGTCATCTGGGTACTCTGTCAGGGGAAAACTGCCATTAGGGAAGGTGAGGAAACACCCAGGCATAGAGAAAACCTTGAAAGATGGCTAGCTGCCCCACAGGATGAGGGGAACGGACATCGCGGACAGACAACCTATTGCTCCCCAATAGGTTGCAGTGCCACTGTGGGGTGGGGAGGCACATAGCAGGGCTGGGGGATGTAGCTGGGGGCAGCTGAGCTCCACTGATCACCAGCAATGCTGCAGCGCTGAGGCAGACCCGGGGTCAAGCCAGGCAATTGGGTTGGTGGGGCAGGCTCAGCCGGGAAAAAGACTTGAGTACTGGCATAGCTGTGGCATTGCTCAGGCTGGAGTTGAATGCCAGAGCTCCGAAGCAATGAGGGGGAATCCTGGTCAAGGCTTCTTCCTACTTTTGGGGTTACAAGCACACAATATGTTAGGTGCAGGCAGCCAAACTCTGGCAGAGCTCTTGAGCAGGCTGCCCTAGCTGGCTCCATGCGGCACTCAGCCGGAGACAGGGTACTGCCACAGGAGTGGACCCAGTTGTGTTTGGCTTCAATATGATTCTCAAAACAGCAGTCTTGTTGGATTAAAGAAGGTAAGGACCTCACTGTTTACTAATCAGTGGAGGATTTCTTTGGTTTTGTATGATTGTTTTGTTTAAACCTGGTTTCTTAAGAGGGCAAAGTTTAAGGCATCATGGCTAGTGCCTGCGGTGCTCCCCCTCACATTGACAACTTCTGACCTCTCCAGTTTCAGGTTAAGCTGATGGGTATGTAGAGATCTCAGTTGTGATGATAATAGAGTCTGTTGGGGTGGGGGGAGGCAGTCAGAAAAGGAAGATAATACACCTTCTGCCTCCTTGAGGTCTCCACCTTTTGCCACCATAAAGGATAAGGCAGAATGCCCTCTCTGTGTGTGTGTGTCTGTGAGTCTGTGAAATATTTCAGTGTTTCCTGGTTTTTTTTTCTTGGTTGTTGGATTTTTTGGTTGTTTGGTTTTTGTTTTGGTGGTTGCTTGGGTTTTTGTTTGTTGTTCTTTTGTTTGTTTGTTTGTTTTTGATAAATCCAGAGGCCTCAGAAGATTATCACTTACAGAGAAAATTGGCAGGGGACTGGACTTCTTAGCTTTGGTGTTTGTGGCTCTGCTTTACCCCCCTCAAAAAAGCCAAGATATATAATTTTGCTGATTTTTTCCCATTGCTGTTTTTTCCTTTGAGATTTATTGTAATTTGTAGCAACCACTGAGAATTTGAAATGTGAGATAAAGGCAATATGTTAAAGAAATTTGACCAACTCCTTATGAAATATGAGTGTTTTCAGGACTGTTTCATGATGGGCCAGAATTCATTTTACTTTTTGGTTTTTTACTTGTAAGAAAAGAGAATGCTCCTAGCCTTGTTGCCTTTGAGATTAGTTTTCTTTTCCAAAATAATGTTATTTGAGACATAAAAGATAAGGAAATATTGGAAATGGCCATGCTCTCTATGTGTCTGGTCTGGGTGTTTTTGCTTTGTTCTTTGGTTATTTTGGTGATTGGTGTGGTTTCTGTGTGTGGTTTTGTTGGTTCACTCCCCCAACCTTAAGGCTATAGAATAGTGTGATGTGGTGTAGTGACCAAGAGCACTTTATTAGGAAGTCCCGTTGAAGAGTCTCTGTTACACTTTTGCCCCCAGTCATTTACATTCTCTTTGTTAAAATACCACAGTGCCACTTCTGAAACTGAAACAGTTGCTTTGGCAGGTGGTTCTTCTTAAAACGTACTGTATGCCCAACATAAATTCACTGGGAGCAATTCATATGTCCTTGTCACTTTTTCTCTGACATATGTTTTCATTGGCTTTTAAAACAAAAAATCGAGTTAACTCCTGTCAAGTAAGTTTATAGTTGTTCTGTGCACATGGTCTAAGACTTCATGTTCTGCTTCTAAAGACTCACTTAAAAAGACTGAAATTTTATTTAAGAAAAATCTGTGTTTACTTTTAAAAGGAGCAAATATGGCCATTTTGTGCGCTGTCCATGTGGCTTCTGAATGCTGCTCGAACAACCTGGCTGACTCTACTCAGGCAACTGAGAAAAGCTTTTATGAGCTCTTGTGCCTCTTCAGCTGTAAGGGTGGCAGTCTCTGGGTGGAGGCAGTAATATTTTGTACTGCCAAAAGTGTTTTGGGATTAAAAGCTTTAGTGCTTGTTTTCCATTGCTCATCTTTTGTCTTGATCCATCTGCGATAGTCTGTTCAAATAGAGATGAATTTCACATCTTGCCTTGAAAAATATGCACTTCTATTAAATCACTAAGAGCATGAAGCTCCCAGGGTTGTCCAAGGTTAGTTTTATATAAATATGTGCAATCTCACATGTTATATCATGACAGCTGATGTGTGATAATGATGTTAAATATGGACGTTCTTTTAAAATAATAGTGTTTCCTCTTCCCTGCCCAGAACATCAACTGTTATGACATATATCTTAAGTGTGTCTTTATGAAGATGAAAGGAGGTAGGTGTTGGTGCATCCCTCATGTCAGGAAATCTAAATGAAGTGAGGTAGAGTAATCAAAAAATACTTACATGTGAAAATGCATTTTAATACATTTATGAGGTGCCTCTTAGAAAACAACTGAACTGTGACCAATAAGATTGCTACAGAAAACTGAAATAAACAGAGTACTGTTGGAAATAGAATTTATTAATTCAGTCATACAGTTTTATATATTTCCAAAATAGGAAGTGTTTAAAAAATATTCACGTGCAAGTGTCACTGAAATTTACATTTATGTTATACACTGATCCATAAAGTTACTTATGAAAACCCAGCATTCTGGAGTACTGTGTCCTGCTCTGGCAGCCCCAGCATAAGAAGGATATGGACTTGTTGGAGTGAGTCTAGAGGAAGGCCATGAAGATGATCAGAGGGCTGGAGCACCTCTCCTGTGAAGCCAGGCTGAGAGAGTTGGTGTTGTTCAGCCTGGAGAATAGAAGGCTCCAGGGAGACCTCATTGCAGCCTTCCGTACTTAAAGGGGACTTACGAGAAAAAATGGGGTCAGTTTTTTAACAGCTGACAGGACAAGGGGGAATGGTTTTAAACTAAAAGAGGATTGATTTAAACTAAATGCAAGGGAGAACTTTTTTATGACGAGAATGGTGAGACACTAGAACAAGTTGCCCAGTGAAGCTGTGGATGGCCCATCCGTGGAAGTGTTCAAAGACAGGTTGGATGGGGCTTTGAACAACCTTATCTGGTGAAAGGAGTCTCTGCCCATGGCAGGGGCTTGGAAATAGATGATGTTTAAGGTCCTTTCCACCCCAAACCATTCTATGGTACTGTGATAGTGCATGTGAGTGTTGAAATCCAAGATGATTTCTTGCATGTTGAGAGTGCAGTGTATACTTTGCATGCTCGGTTGCGCTCCCTTTTATAAGTTTTGGGCACCTGGTACAGGCAGGGAAAGGTAAGAAAAGGGAACTTCTCTTCTGGTGCCCTACAAGTACCTGCTGTTGTCCTGGCTCATGTATCTTTGCACACCCACATGCACGTGCATATATCTTTATTGGTGTTTGGAAGGAGGAAATGTAAACATTATCTCACTCTTAGCAGGTTCTGGTTTTCTGTTCACAGCTCTGACAGTTATGGGGGTCAAAAAAAGTGGCGGCAGGCAGGAATCCACTACAGCTCTTAATTGTTCTTACAATCTTTCCTTCTGTCAATTTCTCATAACGTAATTAAAAAACATTTCCTTTTCAAACTGCCTCACCCTTTTCACTTCTTTTGCTGAATATATAATGTACCAAAGTGTTTTGCTAATGTACTTTTGCTTTGAGAGGGCCTGACTCACTGCCACCATTACTTGTGAAATGGAGCCTTCCTAAGCAAGGATTTGCATTGAAATGTGTGCATAAAAGAGGTAGAAGACTGATTATTATAAAGAATTTCCCTAAAGCTGGAAATAAAAAACAGAAAATGAGCATTAGGGTCAACCTCTTGTCTCATTCACTTTTTGCCACTGATGATTTTTTTTTCTCCAACAGTGAGAGGACTTGGAAGGGAACAGATTATGTGTTATTTGGTAGCCCAATAAAACTGTATCCATATTTGTGTGGGTTCCCCCCCCCACCTCCTGAGAGCTAGTTTTATCTGCCTGACTTTAAGAAAAGACTTCTCATGCAGGCAGTGTGGTTTATTCAGTGTAAGTAATGTGGAGGAGGACACAGTAAGCTTGAAAAAGGCTGCAAGGGCTGCTAATTGAAAAGTTAATGCAGTGTACTGTGAAAAATGCTTCTTGTTGCTCAGAGTCCCTCTCTTCAACCATTGTTGTGGTGGAAAATTGGTGAACATCACTGATTTGTGTGATTATTGAAATATTTAGCTCACCTACAACTCTGCTTCTTTTTTTTTTTTTCTTATGGTGGTGGTAATTTAATTCTATATAAAGTAATTACAGGCCCGGGATGTAAAATTATTCTTTAAATATAGCTGCTGCTAACTGTGCTCTGTACTGCTACCTGAGTCCCCAGGCTGATTTCTGCCCTTGTTCCTGTCTCATCTCTCCTGGTTTCTGAAACACCCACTCTGTGTCAACCCGTGAATGATACCTTTGTTGTAGCAATAGCTTCCCTAATTTGATTATTTAAGGTGACAAACTGTTAGGATGCAAAATATAATTGTAAGAACCAGAATCTGATAATCCAACGCTCCTGAAACAGACCTAATCAAATTAATTGGTCTGTTGGGTGAGGGAAGAAAGATTCTGCTCTTATTTGACTCCCCCAGCCAGGGTAAGATCCAAATAGCTGTGGGATGGAATTTTTAATGTTATCAAAACAAGTTTCTGCTGTTTGCTAGCAAGTTCAGAGAAGGAATCACGTTGCTGGTGTTGAGTGTGGGAGAGGTGGTTGCCTGCCCTGTGTGGACCAGGGCAGTGGCTTCAACTGAACAGTATTTGCTCATTGCTGTATTACTGTCCCTCTTCAGGGGGTTTTGGAAATGAAACCTGACAGCACTCACCCCTCTGAGCAGATACAAATTAAAAGGGTTCGTGTGTCCTGTGGGGCTATTGCAAGGGTGCTCACAGGATAGAAACTGTGAGCAAGTGAGAGCAGCTCTTATTTGAGTAAGTTCTTTCTCGATCTTTTCTGCAAAGTGACCTTTAGAAAAAAAAAAAATGGACAAAAATACAAGAATTGTGGTCTGGGTTTGTGGCTGCAGATGTTGTGCAGCTTATCCCCTTGGCTGACCAGTGGCGTTTGTATCCCTGCATATGGTAGAAGGCCTGCATGACAGCTGGATGGGTTTCAGAAAGTGTGTATGTGGAGATGGAAAATAAGAGGAGATGATGGGTCTCTTTTCCCTTTAGGATTTTCATCATGCATTGCATTTTCAAGTGGTGCTTGTTTCTGTGCTTTTTAGGTAGTTGATAACTAGATTTTATTTTTTTCCCCTTTTCACAGTTGAAGCAGCAGTTAGCAGCATGCTGCCTGTGAGGTGGACAGTGGTCTTTTTGGGATGTCTGGAAGCACTCTTAATAGCCAGAGCTTAGGAGGCTGAGGTCATTTGGAGCAAACCATTTCCATTTTGTGCTTCAAAGACGCTTGCCAGAGGCTTATGGAGTAGGCACTTCAGGTACACATGCCTCTTTATCTGAGCGCGTCCTTAGTTCTCTGATTGTTCAGTCCTCCCCTTGCACCTAAGACTTTGTCAAACCACTGCTTTTGTAGAGCTCTGTGAAATTTTGAGGATTTGAGCCAGGTTATAGATAACCTACTTATTCTTTGGGCCAGGGAGCAAAACAAGAGGGTGAGATTTCTGCTGCAGAGCAGCTTCTACTCAGATTTGATTAGAGGAAATGAATGACTGTTGACCCTGATCTGAATTGGGTGACAGGGCACTGCTGTGTTTGTTCAGGGTCGACCTTTGAATGAAAGGGCTTCTCCCTCTCTGCCTTCAAGGCCATTAGCAACACTGAAATTATTCACACAGATCTATTGAGAAAGGGGAAGCCTTTCCGAGGCTCATCTCTTAACAAACACTAGAGCCTGGTGTTTGAGAATGATACCTTTTAAAGCTGTGCAGGTGAGCTTCTACTCCGCTGTGGAGCTCCAGGAGCCTTAGGTGGGGAGCAGTGAAGTTAGGTCAATACAGATGTTTGGATTTTTAGTGCAGCTATCTTTAGCTGTCAGTCTTCTTTTTGGTGTTTACAGTGTTGCCAGTAAATATTTGAAGAAATACTTGCTTTGTTAGGTCCTGATGCTTTGATTAGTAATGATTTTTGCCACCTTGGTAAGTTTATTCATATCCCAAATCTAAAATATGCATTTTATATTATTTTTTTAAAAAGTGTAACATAAAAAAATAAATATAACAAGCAGTTTTCTTGACTGTGTCACTCCTCACATCTACACTTTGCAAGTGTCAGAAAAGCACGGGCTTTGGCTTTTCTGTTCTCTCATCTCAAGAAGGTGCTGAAATCCCTGCATGTTTTGTAAAGCATGTTAATGTATTGTGTGTACAATTGTTGCATACACTCTGGGTATCTTTATGCTCCTTTTCTTAACTTTGCTATCTTCCTCTTTACTGTCCTTTCATATTCTCTGCCTCAGAAAGTCCCTGGAATCTTTCCCGTGTGTAAATTGCTGTCAGAACTGGGGTTTGCTGTTTAGTCTGCCTCTTCTTACACCAGTGCCCCTGTTTTTCCAAGACCACATTCCCCCACTTCTGTGTCCTTTTGCTACAGAGATAATTTGAATATCCCAAAATTCCATATTATCCCTGCAGATATGGGGGTGATGGACAGAATATAATGCTGCTGTGCTAAAAAATATTGCAGGCTGTCATAGACTTACTCTGTATACAGTTTTATCTGATCCTGCTAGGCAAGTTCTTTGCTTCCTTGTTCTCTAATTTCATCAAAATTTATGCTAGATCTATGTTATTGGTGTCATGGAGGTGGTTTAGTTCATGCTGGACGTTATGGTGCTATTAGTATAATCTGGCTTTGACTTCTTTCTGCCTTTACCAAAGTAGCTTTCTTTGGTTAAAAAACAACAACAGAACCCCAAAAACCAAAACCACCACCAAAATCCAAACCAACAGCTAGCATCTCAACAAGGTGCTGTGCAAATTATGCTTGTCCTGAGGGGAAGATAGTATGGTGGACATAAGTCACTTGCATTGCTCTCTCAACCTCTCTAGGTACACAAGCAGTTGGGTTGAGAAAAGGAAGAAAGCAAAAAGAAAACAAGAACTACCGCACAACATGGCAATTTAAAGGCAGGCAGCTGATGTGGACAGTGCCAGAGCAGTCTAAAAGATTGTAATATGGATCTGAAAGGGTTTCGTCTGTAAATGCAATGCTGTGTACCCCAGTTTTATAGTCTTATCTTTACTTTGGGAAGACATCTTCTATGAAATTTGACTCTGCTGGTGGAACTTAGTTGTATTTTATGTTGTCTGTAATATTTCCTTCACATGCTGTTTTCCTTCACAAAGCTGTTTTTCTACTATTTGTTCTACTATGTCCTTGCTTAGCTACACTATGTAGGCAAACTACAAGAGAAACTGTCTCTTGAGATTCTAAGTAGGGATGTCCACTAAAGTTTGGAAAAGCTGCTTATCTTGAGAAGAGTGTGTGTTCAGACTTTAGTCAAATGCCAAGAAAGGTCTTCAGGAGTAACCTAACACAGAAGGGATATATGTTTTTTTTTCTCAATTTTAAACTGTTGCTTGCTTTTTTGCCTACACTGAATACTACTAAAAACAATAAGATGTGCAGGTCTCAACTCTAACAAGTTGCGTATTCAAATTAGAAAAATTTTAGGTGGTTGCAGGTTTAATGGTGACACTGAAAACACATTGTGTTTCCGCCTTCACATTGTTAAACTATGATCCTTTCCAGCTGACAAGGATTTCTGAAACGGAGTAAATGCTTATTGTAAGCCCTGGAAATACATTTCTCTGTTAAATATTTTGAAAACATTTAGCAAAAAAATGCAAAACCTGAAGATGTTAATTTCATGTGATTTTTCCAGTGTAATGATATCCCTTGAAAGTATTTTTTGTAACACTGTTAGATGGATCTGGTATTGTTTGTATGTGCATGAAATTGTGTGAAATTAAAATGCTGCAAGTTTTTATATGGTATTAATTTGTCACAATGTAGCCTTAATGCAATTTTAGTAGGTCTTTGTTCAGCTTGAGTGGTTAAGTCTGCCCCAAATACATTATTCTTCCATATTTTCTATCTTTATCTGGTTTATTTTTCTATTTTTGTCTTCCATTTTAGAATATTCCTTCTGCTGCCTTTCTTTTTGGAGTGTCTGCTCTCACTATAAAGAAAATATTGCAGAAAATTGTTTGATATCAAGACTGCCCTGAAGGATGTATATATAATTGATGGAAACATTGGGAAGTCAGCTTCTTGGCCTCCCCTTTCACCTCGTAAACTGCTCCTGTCTCCCACTGCTCTCTGTGATGTGATTCATATGATACTGATGGTGCCCCTGCCTTCAGCATGGAGCAGCATTAACCTTGTGTGAAAGTGGTCAGTGAATTGTGCTTGACATGGGTTACTGGGAATCTCCTTTCCTCTGCCTTTCCAGGTGCTGCTTGCTCAGGAGCCAGAGGTGTCTGGTGCTTGTGCTCTCTGCCTCAGAGTAAAGACTGCGTAGTGCCTGGGAGGGGAATGCTGTCCTGCTCACACTTTGAGATGTGCTGCAAAGAAAGCTTTGCTGTGGAGTAGCCTGTGTGTTGCAGGTCCACAGTGTGGCCATTCCTTGTTTAACTTTGTTCATGCAGGAAGGCTGGAAGAGGCAGGACTGCACTGTGGGAGGAGGTGTCTCTGCTTGCACAATTCCTCCTATAGTGCTAGACCTCTCTCTTGCCAAATGCAGAAATCTGCATGGCTTCAGAACACGATGGGAGGAAGGGATTTACTAGCTGTACTGCTTTCAGAACACTGAAGAATGAGATCAAGGGATTCTTAATAGCGAGACTGCTTGCTCTCAGCAGCCTTTTCACCATACATGTTCTGTGAGGGGCCAGCCTGAGAAATGTTTTCCCAAGTCATCTTCACCTGTTCGTTTTTTAGCTTTATTGGTAGTACATCTGAAAAGCCTCAGCTTGTGCAGAAGGGGATATACAGTGTGACAGAACTGGCAAAAAGAAGAGGAATAACTTTCTCCGCCTCCCTGTGTCACTGTTTTTGAAGTGGTAATAGCAGCTTTTCCTGGAACATAAAGAGGAAGAGCTGGCAGAGACATGAGACACTCAGTCAGAAGCCTGGCAGGAATTAAACAAGCTGCCTTAGCTGTTCATATATGTTTGTATTGTCTTCAGGTGTATTTCCCATGGACCTCACAAAGGAACAGATTATAACTACTGCATCAATCTCACTGGGCATTAGTTATTGGTAAAGTAATTTAAGAACCTTTGCTAAAAGGTTTTATTTTCATGTATTTATTTATTTACTTATGCCATTGTAGTTACCTTTGAAAGAAAAGTTGTGGTATCACAAATTACATAGTTTTTACTTTTATAGGAATAAACTTGTGGTAAATGCAGCAAATGGACAGTGAATTGCAGAAGTGTTTCAAAATACATGGAAGACTTGCTACAGTGCACGGACATTGTTCCCTGCTCCTCCAAAACTGTTTCAAGCTGTGCATTAGCCCTGGGGTTCAGTTCTCTGAATTAATATTTGATGTAATAAAGTAGGCTGAAAAAAATTCCTAAATGAGTAGGATCCAGATGCATGTTTGTGAAGCTGAGTTCTTTGTTAAGGTGTGGTTCTTGCAATTTAGTATCTTGAAGGACACTGAGTAAGCTGAGTAATGGACTCTACATTCATGGGTATTGGATGATCCTCCCTTAGGGAGCAGAGGAGTTTTCAGAATTGACTTTTGTATAATCTAATGGCATTGTCTAAGAGAACAAACAAAAATACATGGTCAGGTGGAATTTGTCTTGTCACATCATTTAAACTTTGGTAGTGAAAATCCATTAAACGCCAATCTGTTACATTTTTAGTCTTTCTGAATAACCCATCTGTTCAGTTATGTTAAACTGTATCTACTTAAGATGTGACCAAAACATGATTCTGTTTGGGTTTCTTTTTTTTTTTTTTTTATAGTGCACAGACAGGAGAAC
>JAWWMO010000083.1:90761568-90794290 GCA_035047845.1 Dendrocincla fuliginosa | reverse complement strand
TGCAAATGGTCCATTGTTCTTAGGAAATGAATAGAGGGGGTAGAATACATAACTTTGATCACCCCCACACAGTGATAGCTGGCCCCTCCTGTTGAACTAGGACACATGGACCTCTACCAGGCATCTCAGAGTCATGGAGAGAGGCTTAGGAAAGTTGCTACGTATGAAACTGAGTCTTGGTTTCTGCTACAGAATTTTCCTTGTGTAAGTTGTGGTCTGTGTTTTTGATGTGGTATGACTAGGAGGCAGAATATACCCCTGCCAGTGCCCATGGCAGGCTCTAGTGTGTGAAAATGATAGCTTTGCCAGTAACTTGAATTTTTTGGTGTACTTTACTTTCTGGATTGACACATGTCAATATGAGGAGGCAACATATATTTAGTTTAAAAGCTGTTTTCTAGTTTAGCATGTCAGTATGAATCTGGTTTATATTGGATCTCTGTAAGCCATGTAAATGAGTGGATTTAGCTTTAGGCAATTTAAACTCTATTCACTTTCCCAGTGGGTTACTCTTACACAAATACAAATGGTTTATATTTTTAATGCATGTATTCATTGATTACTGGAGTTCTAGAGGTACTGAGAATGGTGCTAGCTGCAAACCGGTAACAGAAGAGTTCCCATGTAAACAATGGGGGTGAAGGAGGAAGTGTATTTAAACAGAGATCCGTAGAACCATGTAATCTGTGCACAAGACTTCGAATCTCTTGAACATCCAGTGTACTGTTGGATGCTTCCATGATTGTTCCTTTATACCAATACAAGACGCTGGTATGGGTCTTTCACCTAGTAATGTTTATTCTGGTCTGTGACTTACAGCTCCCTTTTATGAGGTTTTAGAATGATTTAGGAAACATATCCTGTCTGATGATGGCTTCCTCAACGTGTTGAGAAAACAAATAAGCTAATCAAAAAATTACACTGAAAAGGTAATGAGAAATGCTGAGGTTTGTGTGCAGTCAGGATATGAGTTCTGATACATTTGGTCACTCCAAGGCAAATTAGAACTGAGTAGCAGGCTTGAAAAATATGTTGCTTTAGACAACTTTTCCAGGGAATTATTTGCTATGTACTGCTGTTGAGAGTAACACAGTTCAATAAAAGAAATATTTGATTCATTATTGATAAGAGTAAATGGCATACTATTTTTTTTTTCATGTTGAAGTGGGTTTTCAGGGGATTTTGTGGGGGTGGGTGTTTTCTTTGGTTTGTTTGGTTGTTGGTTTGTGAGGTTTTATAACTACCCTGGATTATCATAGGATTCAAAAGCTTTTTTATTAGAAGTGTTGTCATGTACTTCTTGCAGGGGTTAAACTGAAGCTTTTTGCTGTACTGGACTCTGAATAAGTCATGTAATCTTCTGGAAGGAAGTTCTTATATGCTCAAGGACTAGTGCTATTAACTGAGGGTTTAGCCAGCCTTTAATGAAACCTGAGAGCAGTTGGAACTGAGCATTTAAAAAATATTAACAGTCTATGTTAGAGGTCATTGTAGAAGTCTGGGAGAAGCTATAACTCAGAGCAGTTTTTTAAGCAGCTGTTTGTGTTTAAAACAAAGACATAAAGCAGCAGAAAGTGTTGCCAGGTTCCATCATTCATCATAAATTTGTTTCCCGTTTGGAAGCTCTACAAAGTGTTCCTGAGGCTGCAGTGGTAGAACTTCAAATCAATAAGGAGTTAATGAAGAAACGGAACTGAATTTTGATAGCAATCTGTTCAACCGTGAAGTTCCCAAAGTACTGAAGTTCAAATTAATGGTATTGAGGCTCAAATTACTGAGTTAAATATGGGAGGTTGAACATAACTATGATATGTGAAACTAGAGCAGGAGTTATATGGACCTTCTTGGAAGAGCCCAAGTGCAAAAATTCAGGATTACTGAAAACATGCAGTTCCTGAGAGTAAATTCAGTAAGATGCAGAGATGTGCATAGGAAAAGCAAACAAACAAAAAAGACAGGCCATTGATTTTATATTTTTTATATTTGAATCAAGACAATGCAGGGAATGTTGATATATTTGAACTGGTATTTATTATTTTTTTTTGTAATTCTAATATACCTTTTTTACTGAATTACTAGCCATACTGTGAATCTCATATCATTCTTATACAAAACACAAGAGTTATCATCAAATTATTCCTGGCACAATTGCTACCACATGATCCACTTTAATTTCAGCAGCATTTGTGCTTAAGTTTGAAGAATGTTCCTAGTTTATACCCAGTATAACAATTTTAAAATTACTTAGGCTGCTGAAAGTTATCACT
The DNA here is from genome assembly GCA_035047845.1 of Dendrocincla fuliginosa. Taxonomy (NCBI): domain Eukaryota; kingdom Metazoa; phylum Chordata; class Aves; order Passeriformes; family Dendrocolaptidae; genus Dendrocincla; species Dendrocincla fuliginosa. Next base: position 90,792,023 of record JAWWMO010000083.1, on the reverse strand, counting down.
GATTACTTCTGCTTTTATGATTTACCATTAAAAACTTCAGTCTCATGATTTCCTATTTACTTCCACTTGTGAACTTTCACTCTGATATAACTTGAGTGAAAAATGAATTTAATCCAGTATTTGACTTCTAATTTTCTGTATGGGATTTAATGTTCAGCTCAAGTGTGACTTGAGATAATATCTGGAGCTGTATCCTGTAATCAAAAAAAGTTAACATTTGGGGTGCTAGATAAGGAAAAGTGAAGTAAGGGCATTTGTGGTTAAAAAAAAAAATAGAGAATCTTCATTAGAGTATTTATTTTTTTATTTTATAAGCTTCAGAGGTAGCCTATCATTATTTTTTTTTTAAGTTTTAGAGCTTTTTGTTAGTGAGGAAGAATATGCAAGCACTAACATTCATGGGTATGATTAATGAAAGCTATTGAATGTTGTGCGAGGAAGCAAATTTCTAGTAATCCAATTCTTATTTATGGTTCATACTTGCCCCAGTAACTAATGACTAATGTTAAATAATCAATTTCATTACAATTTTGTGAATTTTAAGCTTTCCTTTCAGTTGCATCAGCTGTGACACCTATTTCTGTCCTTGTATTTATGTATAATTTTTCTTGAAATTTTAATCTTAGAGAAGGCTTCAGATCAATAGTTTTATGTAATTCGGTGTTTTGTTAGTCTAGTCCAAAATCTAGTGTCTGACACTTTTATTTCCTAACATCCAATATAGTTTATAACATATTTTTTCTTTGTTCCCTATCTGTACTTTATGAGAACTTCAGTTTTTATAAAGGAGTGTAGCCTAATCACAGACTGAATAAAACAGAAGAAAGTATGTTGCTTCTGAATGCCACTTCAATGTTCTTGGTGGAAGTCTATGTATAATAAAAGTAAAAATAAAAATCAGATCAATGTGACTCTTAAGTTACTTTGAATAGAGAACTTAATCATCAAAATATTGTAAATAAAGAGGAAAATTCTTACATAGAAATAGGATACTTCATGCTCTCTCTGGATTAGCTGAAGAAATTCTTTACTGATAAGTTAGAGAAATTATTACAATTATTTGGTAATTAATTTCTGTGATTTTCAGTTTATTTCTGGGGTTGCTAGAATAGCCTGTCTGTAAATGTCTGTCAGGAGTTTTGTTCATCAGAGTGCAAATTCAGCCTACTGTTTGTTCATTCTTTAGCGAATGAACATGAAAAGCAGAAGGGAAATTTGTACTCAGAAAGCAGAAGGGAAATAGATGCTCTAGGTATGATTAGTACTCATGAAATCAGTGGATCAACTGCTGGAATATACTGGTTTTTCTTTTAATTACAATGTCATGTGTGACACATTTGCCTTGCAGTTAGGTGCTGCAATGCAAATAGTTTTCCCACTGACCTTGGAAATCAAAGCCGGGGTTTACCTGCGGTGTCCCCTGTAGTGAGAGGGGAGTGAAAGGCACCTCGGACTGGAATCAAGGCATGGTTATTGGATAATCTCAGCTGCTCACTGCTAGGCACTGAGCATGCTGTAGGATGGTGATATATGCTACATTTCTAAGTTTTTGTGGGAGTGCAGCATTTCCTTTGAACCTGCTGCTGAACATGTAGCTGTGGGAGACCCTAATATATTTAATTTTAATTTAATTTATAAATGATGGATTAAATCTCATCAGAATAAAATATCAGCTGTTTGTTGTAACAAATTATGTGTTTATGTGATATTACACTTTAATGATTTCATGATTACTCTGACAGCTGCTTTCTCACAATCTTGTCTCATTAATGTCAATGTAATCTGCTCATCTCTTTTGCTCATTTGCTCTTTTACTTTTGCAAACTTTAGGATTTTTACCCTGTTTTTTCAGAATTGCCAGTCTTTCACATCTGAATTATCAGAATTATTCAGAATCTATATTAATGTTTTGAAGTTCCTTACAGTTTCCTTAATAGTTTCAATGCTCATTAAAATTTAAATTTCTCTTAACAATATAGCGTCAAACACCCTTGCAATAACTCCTGGGATTAATGCCCTTCTACTGTTTTAATAGTTAAGATGCTATTTCTTATATACTTAAGTATATTTCCCTGATCAATTTCACCTTTCCTCCACCTTTATCTAATGGATGAAATTATAAAATAGTTACACAATTTTAAAATTATATGCTAATTGAGTTCTGGGTCATGACATCATGTACACAAGGAAAGAATTATGAAATGTCTATAGAAAACGTATTAGTTACAAAAGCATTCAGCCTGACTCGTATGAATCATATTTCATTTTATGATTCTTTTTTCTTTTTGATCAGCAGTATATGTATAGCTTACAATGAAGGGCATGTGGTTTTGATTAGTTTTCTATTTAGTTTTCTTGTGTTTGGATGTTATTTTTTAGCCCTACAAAGATGAGACTGAGAGACTCCGTAACAGCAAAGGAATAAGTTACAGCTCATATCTGCTTTTTTCAATTGCAGTAATATAATTCTGTTCCCATTGCTAAAAATCTAGGAATCAAGCATTTTAGCTTCTATTCAGATGTCTAATGAAAATCTTGCAGAAGTTAATAGAAAGACTTTTGGATTAAGCCTCTGCTTTTAAGTTTCATTTGCTGATGCACTTTAGGATACTTTCACTAGTAAAATTCTTCATCTATAGTGGATTTGCACCCCCCCCCCCCCTTTTTTTTCCTCCTTAAGCTGGAACAGTTGTCACATTTCTGTTGGTGAAATACAATGCTGCATTTCTGTGGGCTTTCTTTTGTTTTTGGAAAGTAAAATTCCTGACCTGCTAAAGAAATGTCAGTTCCCACCAAGTACACATAGAACAACTTGGCAAGACTTACTGGTTTTAATCATGTTACCATTGTTAAGAAACCAGTAAGGTCACATGCCTCAAAACAGGAAAACTTACCATGTACTCGGAGAGCCAAAAGCTTTCATTGTTGAGTTAATACTGATAAGTGATTGAGAGGTGATTCAAAATGAATGTGTTTGCAAAAAACATTTGAATAAGGCATAGATGCAAGCCACCTTCAGTCAATGAGAGCTGAAAATAAAACTGAAAAGTTCGTGTGGAATGAAGAAAATGAAACTTACAGAAAAAGGAATACTTAGAATTGGAGAGTAAGCAAAAGATAGTCATGGTAAGAAGGTGTCAGTTACAAAGATTTGAGAAAGACCATTTGATGAAGTCTTGGAGAGTTGTGACCATCTGTTCTTTAGAGATTTCTAGAAAATTGTCAAAATAAATAGCTTTAGATAGATTTAGAAAAAAAATCAAGAAAATACCCAGACTTCTAAGAGCCTGTAGGAACCTGTTCTGGTATTGCGGTCAGAGAGTCTCATAGCCTGCCTTAATAATGGCTTCAAAGAAGTGGGATATTGATGGGAAACCAACCTCCTTTTTCACTTTACCTTATCCCCCTATAAAAGGTTTGCAAAGGACAGAAATGTAAAGATCTGCGATATTAAAACGAAAAAAAGAAAACAGCTGGTAAGTTTCTAAATAAGAATTCAAACTCATTACCACATTGCAGTGTTTCTTACTCATTTAATCCTATATTCTATATATTGTTTCTATACCTTTACATTTTTTATTGTGCATACAGAATATTTATATGTATACTGATATTTAGTACAGATTATATTTGAATTTTCCTTCAGGACTCAGAAAACCCTTTGACTAAACATATTTGGAGGTATATTAGGACTACTAATGCCTTTTTACTACTGTTTTAGTTTGTTACAGTATTCTACTTCCTTAGTACAACAATTTTGGGCATTTGTCACAGAATGATTTGCTGAGAGAAGCTTAGTTTCTCTGCATGGATCATGTGTTGTAGCTGGACAGTGAGTGACACTTCCAGAGGGCAATACATCCCAACTTAGAGCTGCTTTACCATGCCAAGGTGCTTATCTCTTTCTGTAATAGAGAAAGCTTTCAATAAACAGGCTGTCAATCTGAGAACTCATTGAAATGATTGATTTGCACTGCTGAGCTAGATGTGAGTATGGTTAGTGTTTGTGTGTATGCGGGTCTGGAGCGCTTTTTGAGTCTTAGTGGACAGGGTTTTTTACCCTAGGGAGAGATACCAAAAATGTCTGGGTAATCATGTGGTTGTCTGCTTATTGTACATTGTACATATTGTTCAGTATACTTACACAAGTTGATTGACACAAATCAGGAGCAGAACTGCTTTGCATTTGTGTCATGGGTAACAGGAAAATATATACCCTTCACCTCCTAAACTCCCCTCAAAACTTTGCTTGGAGCTTCTATGTAGATGGGAGTGCAGTTAACTGCAATACAAAGGAACAGAAAACTCAGTAGTAATTGATGTATTTTAAATTAGATGGTGATTATTATTATTTATTTATAGATTATAAATTTGTCTTTTTAATTATGTACGCTGAGAAAACTGAATATTACAAGTAGGTAAAGGAAATGAACACTGAATGAAGAGTTGCCAGCTTTTAATTATGCAAATGAGCACTGCGGAAGAATTATTTAGTAATCTTTTTGTGCTTAGAATTGGAAATCTATCTCTGCAATTGTGTTTAGAACAAATGAAACTGGATTTGTGTAACTCCTTTTCTGTAGATACTTGCAGTTAATGAGATTGAACAGAAGTATCAATAGTCTTAAGAGAATCTATATAATGTGCAGCGGATCAGGGTAGTAGAACTGTAATATTATTGCCAATATTCTTCTTGTAAGAGATCCCATTATATTGTACTATATTACTTGATAAACAGTAGTTGCTTATTTTTCCTGATTTTTTTAATGTTACATTTTTATTAAATGTTTTATTAACTTTTTATAGCTGAATATTTTTTTCATTCTCTTTCTTCTGAGGAGCCCAGTTTGGTATCTAAGCTATGACTCTTCCCAAGTGTTCTACTTTTCATTGTGTCTCCAGCTCTTGGAATACCCTAGGTTATTTTCCTGGGTGGCCTCTTTTTTTTTTTTTTTTTTTTTTTTGCCTAATCTCTCGTAAGTATAGAGCACTCCCAGGTGGCTTTTGGACTGCACACTTGCAGGGTAAAGAGTGGATTGGATTGCCCTGCTCAGCGTTTCTTGCACAGCCTGAGGATTAGTGGATCTGTTGGTGCGTGATGGAGCCAGGCCAGTTGGACTAGGCATTAGGTTAATGCTTAGGGCATTGTGAATGCATTGACATGAGGAAATTTAGTAACTGGGTTACAGTAGCCTCTGGCAGTAACATTTAGCTGCTACTGTAAGAAAAATACTACTTTTCTAATTTTTTTTTTTAATTCCCCTGTAACGTAAAATCTGTCCTGAGCTGATTTTAGCATTAGATGGAGGTAAAAATTCATAGTGATTTTCAATTATCACTATACCACTGAGTAGTAAGGTTGCTTTCAAGCATCTATAATGGAGTTATTGATGTTTTCCTGTTCCTGTAGGTAGAGTTCACGCATAAAATGAGTGTTGAGCTTTTATGTGTGTTTAACAATCACCCCTCCCCGGAATGTATACCAATGCATATACTATTGCACAAACTGATGCTTTAGATAGGTCTGTGACTTAAAGAGACACTTTGTTATATATTGCCTAGTATATTATACACAGATTATAGAAATTTCAAAGATTGTAATATTATACTCTTATTTTGGCTAGTAGAGTGACCAGAAAAAGAGGCAATAAAATCAGATCTGAGCCCAGCATGCTGCCTCTTGCATCAAGATGGTGTTTAGTTGCTAAATGTGTTTTTCCTCAGACAGTGAGTGCATCTGCAGATTCTGCAATGCCCATTTGTTTCAGCTTGAGCATAGTTCTGTCGACACTTGCTGTGAAATACCATAGCCTGGTTCACCTTCTGTGCTGCTGAGCTCCTGTAGCTTTATCTGCTTCGTTTATTCATTATTAAGTGCATGCTTTCTGCTTGACAAGTACTATAAAATCCCTTTCATTGTGGCCGAACCCAAGAACCTCCACTGAGAGTCTAGAAGGATTATTAATTTTTTTTTTTTTTAAATGCAAATACTATGCATTTCTACTTTCTGCTGAAGTGCTCTTCAGGCCAGACCACTTAACAGGTTGGCAGATACTCCTGTCCTGCTCTATAAGCCCTGTAGTCATGTAAAAATAAATGCTGTATTTTTCCAGATTCCTGCTGAAAACAGAAACAAAATAGTTCATGTGTTTGAAAATGTTTCTAGAGGTGTGCTAGCATATTAGATGCACATTAAAAAGAATGTTCATACTAACTAGTTTGTATGTTATATGAACTTCTGTATTAATGTAGCAGGTATGTGGTCCCTACTATGAACACACACAGCATAAAACTGAAAGGTATGCATTTCTAATGTGAGCCACAGGAGTTCTAGATTTCTAAAGTTTTATTTTTAAATTAACTCAGTGTAGATGTGCAGTGTTGAAAATTTTTGGTTAAGTTTTATGATTGAAAACAAAAATGAAATCAGCGCTTTGGGTTTCATTCCTAAGCTCTACCTTGTGTCAACACTAGTTTGTCTTTCAATTCTTATTAAACATGTTCTGACTCGTTTTTATTAAGTTGTATTTTATTTATCCTTTCTTAGATGAGCTTTCCAGTATTTGGCAGCTATAAACATACTAAATCCAGGACAACAGCTTTTCCTCCAAAGGGGGAACAAGAGAGTCAACCACTAGATACTGGTTTGTTAGGAAGGTATCTTTCCAAATACAGGCCTTTTGTTTCTGATTCGTCTTAGAAATTACAGTCATGGTAGATTTTTAGCTCAGTCATCACCTGTGTGTATTTCTTTGTTTGCTTTGACAATAACCAGTTTGGGACTGTATGATTCATCTCTTGGGTCAAGTGAGGTAGCCTCAGGATTTCTCATGCAGTTGGATGTGACACCAGCAGTGACCTGGGCCAACAGTTTTGCTCTCCAAGATAGCTAACAGTGGAGGAGATGACTCTTCCCCTAGAAAAGAATAAAGAAGCAAATAAGAGACTGTCTGAAGAAGATTTCAAAGAAAGGCCAGGGAGACTGAGATCAAGGCCAGCGAAATTACTCAGACTGTTGAGTGAGCCTCCTTCTTGAATTGTACTTGACAGACCACAGTTGTGAACCTTGTCCTTCTCCACACAGCAGAAGGCTGTAAGGAAGGGCGTAATTTTTTTCCTCAGAGTACAAGTAAACTACTGTTTCTTTAACTGGGTGAACAGAAGCTGAAAAGAAAGTGATGGAGCTCAAGTGGCTTTGGAGAACTCAATCAGTATACATACTGGATGGTTTTTTTATGGACATTATTAATAAAGATGTCTCAGTAATTGAGCCTTCCCATACCTCAGACTTGAGGGTTTTATCTGGTCTCAACTGCAATGATCTTAGCTGTCCCATAGCTTCACTCTTACCTGGGCAAGGGCCAGCTGTACATCAATCCCAAACACCACAGCTGGTGAAATAGCTGTCGAGTAGGCTGTGAGCGTGGCAGATGGTGTGCAACCCTCCTGAAAATGCTGTACACCAATCTGGCTACTAGAAACCAGTTTTTCCTGACTGGTAGGCTCTTGGTTCTCCGCTCAGCATTGAAATGGCTGCACAGTTCTTGTTTGTAGCATCTCCTCAGAAGAGAGATGCTGGATTCCAGGATAAGTGTGCCACTGATGACCCTGATGGGTAGTCAGTACTGGTTTGGTTTAGCACTGGATGTACCACTACCTCTTTCTACTAAGGTGTACTGGTTCAGTGCCATAGGTGTGATTATCAAGTGAAAGCTGTTCTTTTCAGTAACACTGGATGTGCTGAAGTTCTTAATTTCCAAGGCGTAAGATCAAACTTTCCTTTTTGTTTTAGTGCCACAAAATGCATGGAACTAACTGGAACTAAGTGTGTCATCTGTAATGAATAAATAAATGGATAAATTTGTATCCTTACCTCCTCTGTCTGGTCATGTATTTACAAAAATGCCATGGTGTTTGTTTTCTAGGTGGATTTAACACTATTCCTTGGAAATCTCAGACAGATGTGCAGAGCTCATTCAGAGTTCACTGTTCAGAGGTTTGAGCCTGGCTTGCTGGGTATTGGTTTGAATGCTTTTTGCACACCCAAACTTGTGGATGCTGGAAACATTTCTGGTGTGAATATTATGTTTGTCTCCTTTGAAGGCGTATAGGGGCTAAGCCCAACTATCATTTCTGTGAGTGGTTTTTCAGTAAACTTTGTTTCTCAAACATTTGTGGAAGGAGTGAGCGCTTGTGTGAGAACACGAGCTTATAGCTGTTGGCGCTTGCTGAGAACAGTGTGTGGTTGTTGGCTTAGCCTTGCTCTCTAAAAACAGTGCTTTACTGAGGTTTCCACTGCTTTTGTTCTTTCTACCTTTTGTCATTTTTTTTTAGAATAATTGGGAACAAATCGAAACTTGAAAATAAAAACTTCCCCCAGCCCCGCTTCTGCTCTCTGATGAGGTAACATTGTATCAGAGTACGCAAAGATGGCATTAACTCTGAAAGGCACTATATTTTAGCTGTTTTTGTTGGCGGAGAGTCAGAAAGTTGGGACCTGGCTGCTTTTGGTGACAGAAAGCCAGAAGGAAAATTTGTTGCCTCAGGACATATTGACAGTCATGTCTGGTGTCAAGCTCATTTCTTTAGATTTACTCGTAATAAAAATATGAACATAAGCTTGAAGCAGTATATTGATAACTGAGAGAATGTTAAGTATGATTATTTAATAGCATTAAATCCTGAGATGCAGGTATATAAAAACCTCTAAGCAGCAGCATCCAATAATCAAGTGGGGCTGTCAACTTACTGTAGCCATCACATTAATCATCTTACACCCATTCATGCTGAGTGTGTACCTTGGGTCTTCCCCCATACCCCCAAACCAAGAAAAATCAAATCAATTTTGTTTATTTTTCCCCACCAGATTCAAAAGGTAATTATTTGCATGGAGTGAGTGGGATGATTTAGGGACAGGAGAATAAGATCTTGAATCCTGGAGTCATAAATTATATTAGCAACTTTCAGCAGCTGTTTTCATAAAAAGGCAAACCCTTTTGGAAAGACTCCACTTTGCAGCTGGGGAAACATGTATCATGCAAAAATGCAGTCTGAGTTGGGCTTGATCAAACCAAGTCCTTTTTAAAATAATAGTCATCTTCCAATACATTCTCTGTGCTCTGATTGTCTAAATGATTGTGGTGTAATTTTGGTGCTTTCCAGTTTGTGCTTTCCTGGTGAATTCCGTGTGATAAGCTCTCCAGGACAAATGTTTTCTTTTCAGGGCAACTTAGTGTCCTTGAACTGTATAAAGAGCTGTGATATTCTGGAAGCTTTGGTGTAGACGTAGCCACTGACTTGGATAAATAAATAGCTGTAGTTAAAAAATTCTCTCGGTAATGCAGGCTATTCTTTTGTTTTCAAAATGCTAATTTTTTTTTATGATACATGTATAATTTGCTTGCACATTACAGCAAACTAAGTATGTTGCAATATACTATCAAAGGGAAAACCAACGAGAAGAGAATTGTTTTGGAGTCTGTGAGTTTTGGAAATATCACCTGTAAGTAAAGCTCTTCTCTGAGATGAAACTCCATGCAGGCATATTTACTGTAAGTAGGGAAAAGAACATATTGTGGGGCTAAGCAAGTATTTAACAGATTTTAATAAATACACGGTATGCAAGGACATGATAAAAATATTACAGGTCTGCTAATTTTTCAAATGGCCTTGAAAATATGCAAGTGCAGCTGTTCTTGTTAATGCAAAATGATGCTGCTTAGGAAAAATGTGAGTTTGGTACTGGCTGGGTCAGATCCTTGCAATCAAAAATCTTGAAGATACTGACTGGTGACTTTAGCATCTGGTTTGACAGAGTTGTGCACAGATTTGAGGCAAACATTAGGAAGGTGTGTTAGGATATGTGAACCATTCCTGAAATAATTATCTAGTTTTGACTAATCAGACTGGAAAATGATATCTTTCTTTTCAAGCTAGTTTCTTAGCAATGCTGCAGCTTTTAAAGAAGAGCTGTTGGTAGTTAAATAGTGGATATGAGCTGCATAAATTGCTGAAGAAACTGGAGGTTCTCAAACTTTTTAGGCATAGTTTGATCTTGGGATTTATTCCTGAAACACAGGGAGTCTAGGATACAGACTGCCAACTTTTTCTGTGTTTCAGCAGAAAGAAAAGACAGTAGTTACATAGCCAGAATGGCTTTTGCTGTTGAGGTGAGAATGTTGAATGACCATGTTGAATGACAACCATGAAAGACCATGTTGAATAGACTTCAAACGTTTAATTTCTTTGCACTTCTCAGTTGTCTATATGTGTACTGAATAAACTGGCTGACCTTTATTTTTCATGATCTTCTAAGAAAAGACTGTCTGGTTAGGACTTGTCAAATGCAAGTATGTAATATAATCTTTTCTCTAGAAGTTCGTTAGTTTCTATTTAGAAAGTCATTAGTGCTTTAAATGTATTTGGAAAGTTTGCTACTAACTTTGAGAAGTCGTATACTGTCAGAATTTTTTTCCTAAGCTACATGAATCACTAAACCAAATTCCCTGGGCTCTGTGACAGTTTTATCTCTTCAGTGAAGGAGATGCTTCACTCGGTTTGTTTTCCTCTGTAGAGATGTCCACTGATCCCTTGAAAACTTGATACAACAGTTACTACGTTTCTTTCACTAAAGAACTATTCCCTTTCTGCTTTTCATTTTCTGAGTGCTTTGTTCCTTCAAGCAAGGTATTGCACTCAGGTTTACCTCTCCTTTGATAAAGCATTCTATGGAAATGTGGATGGTTGTACAATTGCAAAGGAGCGACCTAATGTCTTTCACAAGCTTGGCTTTTGTGGCTTTTATCTTACCTGTGTTTAAAAACCATCTGCACCACAGCTGATTTCTTTCTGATGCCCCTGCCCTTAATAGAGAGAGCAGCAACAACCGATGGATGTTTTGAGCAAATAAACCCACAGTAATAACTTTGAACCCTCTCTCTGCCCTGAAATGTCCTTTATTATTTAATATGTTTGCCATAGGTGAGACACCAAGCTCTTTGTGGTGGGTGTTCATGTTTCACGGGAGAAGAAGAGGGGGAAAGACTTTCCAGCTAAAGAGCAACTGCCCAGTACTGTGGTCTGCTGTGTTTTCCTGGATGAGCTGCTGTGATGAGCAGAGTGACAGCCAGTGAGTAAGCTGAGCAGACTCGGGCTGCTGCAGGGCAGTTATACCTGTTCCTGTAAACAGAAGCCAGGTATCAAATCAAAGCGTGCTGGAATAGCTTGTGAGCCATAGCTAGCGGGCTTTAGGGTGTCGAGAAGGAAAAAGCAGATGGAAATGCTCAAATGCATTTCCTTCCTCCCCTTCCCTGCCTCTTGGATCTTTTATTTCAGTCAGTAATGGAAATCTGTGCTCTGAGTTTTGAATGAATGGCTTACACTGCGCTAGTGTTAAGTACTTAATGAGCCTCATTTCTCAAAGATCTTGCAGTCTGCCTCAGTTAACCCAGCTGCTTTTTTTAGGAGTACTTGTTTTGGCAGAGGCTTTTCTGTGTATGTGAAGAATGCACAAATAAACCGTTGTGCAATTTGCAATTAAAAATAAGGTTGTAGGAAATGGAAGGTTTTTAAACTAGGAGATCAGAGGCTGCAGAGCCAAGGAAAAAAATCGCCCAGCATCACTTTGTAGACCTCTGTCTCAACAAGATCCGTGAGTCTCTCTTGCCTGTTGAAGAGAACAGAAATGTGCATCTGTGCTGGAGGAGTCCTGTGGTGCTTGTGAGGTTCAGACCCCTGCAAAGGGATGTGGAAGTAACCTGAAAGGGCTGGGAACTGATTTGTTTGGTGTTATGGTTCCCTCACCCCTCCCAGGAATATTTGCAGCATTGCAAAATTCTGCAGAACATGTGCAGTGATAGTGGTTAGGATTATTGTGGTTAAAATGAGGGACACTAGCAACTCCAGAAGTGTATACTTTCAAGGAGTGTTTGAAAGGATACAAATACATAAATCTAGAGCTCATCCATATCTGTGGAGTTATTTCAATTCATAGGCATCAGTGATTAGCCATAAGAGTAGCTGTCCTGAGGTTCATCTTCATGCTAAACTCAAATTTCTGCATTGACTGTGTTAGATTTTAGCAGGAGTAGTTTGGTATGATGTCAGTTTTATTTGGGATGGAAAGGGAGGAGGGCTGTTGCCTGGGTAATTGCATCACATCAGCAGTTTCAGTGACAGCTTGGTATTGGATAAAATTTCAATTAGAAATGTTGTTTTAAAGATGGACTTCTGTTTTTCGTCTTCCTTCTGTGTAGGGGTCTTGAACAGCTGTCTCCTGTGTGTGATGCTTAAAAAAAATCCTCTACCTTTTAGAAGCATGTGGTATATTAAAGCAAGTGTAACGACAGAGGTTAAAAATGTCAGCTAGGGATTGCACAAACATTTTTCTTGAATTGTTGGAGCTCAAATATCTGAAATATTTGTCACAGGTGGTGTTTGCATGTGTGCCTGCTCTCACTCTATGACAAGTCCTGGGTAACCTGCCTGCTCTTGTGTGGTGGTCAGCTTACCACATGTGCTGCCATGCTGCTAAGATCTGCTGCTGAGTAAGGAGTGAGCTCTATAGCCAGGTCCTTGTGATGGTGTTTTAACCTTACTGTCTCCATCTTAATTAAGAGAGCACAGCTCAATTCTTTGCAAGACAGAACCTGCGGCACATTTAGCTGGCTAAAGGCAAAGGATTTGTTATTTAAGCTAGTGAAGTTATTGGAGAACAACTCTGGAACAGGTGGGGTGAATCTCCCTCTGTGACTAGAGAGGAACCAAAGGGGGCAAATAGGCTTCAGCTTAGACTAAGTGCCTGTCTTTTAGATGCCTCATGTGAAACAAAATAATTTTTCACCTTGCTTCTTTGTGCTTTGCTTTTATGTTCATGAAATGGAAGAGTGGCTTGGTGCTGCCTCTCATAATAACCATCTTTTTGCCTGAATGATGTATCCCGCTGACATGTTCTTACTGTGATGAGTTTCCACAAGTGTGTGGTACTTGGTCATGCTGTGGATCACTCCATCTATCCTGCTGTGACATACTGTAATTGTGGCTTATGGTCATCTTCTGAAGCCTGTAATGGTTTGTAGGGATTCCTGCTGTGGGCTGTGGCAATGCATTTAGCAGAAGTTTTGTGGCATCTTCTAGACACCTTTTCTACCTGCTTGTGATCTTTGATCTACTTTTCCACTCTCAGAAAAGGAAGCTGTTGGAATTATATTCAGAGATGTTGTAGAGCAACACTGAACAGCTGTGGATTTGATCATGAAGCAATTTATTTGAGTTGCAGATCTCTTGAGTTGCAATGCTCTCCTTACCATCTCGATGGAGACCTTTGATATCTTACCCCAGTATATGTGGAAAGTGCTTTGGCAGTCCACTTCCTGTGGCCAGTCTGGGTGCATCTTCTGTGGTCCTGGTGTGGCTGAAGTCCCACCGAGTGCTGGAGGAGGGAGATGTACCTTTCTTTTTGAGACAATTGATTCTCATCAGGTGTGTCACAATGCCTTTGTAATAACCATGATACCAGAAGTTTTCCCTTTGTTTCTGAGAACATTTCTTCCAAAGAGCCAAAGATCAGAATTACTTTAAATTCAACCAATTCATTTAGAAGAGCTGAGGCAAATGCTCTTAAAGATGATCAGAATGAAGTATTTTCTAATCCATCACAAAAAACTGGCTGAACTAGATAGCAACAGTCTTGAAGGGAAAGTCTTACAGGAGCTGTGAAGTCAGTTCAGGGAATAACATAAGCTTGTCTTCCTCTCCTCACACAGGATTTTCTTGTTATAATGCTGATAACAGACTTCTCAAAATGCAGCCTCTGAACTGGTGACTTGCACTGCTCTGATTTAATATTATCTTGGCAGTATTTGAAAGTCCAGCTGCGAGTCTACTTTATTATATTAGCCATGGGATCCTATTTTGTATTCACAGAATGTTTGCTTAAACACAATATCCTGGGAAGGGTAATAACCCATGATAAATATATGATACAGCCTTATTTCACAGAGCTCCTGGTCTTACTCCCTTCCCCCAAGAACTCTTAATTATTTTTCTAGTGCCTTCATGCAGTTACTCTCTGTAAACATGTGGATTTATTTCTGTCTTCCCTCCCTCCTTTCCTACTGTTGTTGGTTGCACTGTGATGTGTGATTGTAAATTTTGAAAGCTTTTTTTTTTGGGTGGGGAGGGGTGTGCAATATCTGTATTCAAGTAGAACAGTGGGCTCTCGCTTTTAAAAGGGTTTGTAGGTACTGCCTGAGCAGAGTTAACAGTGAAACGTGAACTATTTTTATTAATGTGTTTAGCTTGGGGTTTAAAAAAAAAGACAAAATGACTATGGAAAAAGCCAAACCTACCCATGATAAATCTCAAAATTTCTGGAATCCACACTTTTTTCTTGTATGAACATTTCTGGCTTATGTTTCATCAGCACCAAAAAATGGGCCTTGACCTTTCCTGTTGTCCGAGGTGGTTGGTCCATGTGAAAGTAACAACCAGAATTTCACAGTCTTCTGGTGAACAGGGCAGCTGTGGTCGTCAGATGATCAGTGTGTCTGGATGACTGGTTGCCTCTGTTAGGCAAAGTGAGCCAGGCAGTTATGAATGGTCACGTCATTAGGGTCACTTAGGGTGATCAAGGTGATGGGGAAGAAATGGAGATAATGTGTTGTCTGGGATTCTACGTACAGGGTGTGAGAGGCACCTGCACAAAGACACTTCTTTCTGTGGTTGAACATGGTCTGCAAGGGTGCTGCATGCATAGGTAATTTATGCAGCTTACTCCTTGTCTCTTCCACGTGCTTCAAATAGGTGCCTGTTTCTATAGAAATACTGATAAGCAGCTTTGCTAAAGTTTCCTTGTATATATGACCTGGTCACAGGAAAAATTTAACACTCTACTAATAGGCTTCTAAGACTTTTTGTTGGCTTTTCCTTTACACTCAAGGGATAGATATCATTTTCTTTCTCAGCATTTTTACTTATGTCTCAAATGCAACATCTCAGCAAACCACGTCCCAGTACTTCATCACAAACCCAGAGGATTTGGGCTAGAATCAGCAGGTATTGAAAAACTCCAAAATCCTTCAAAACCCCCTGAGCCCTCTAAACCGTTGCAGAAAAAAGAGCACACAGCAGTTAGTGCGAAGGATGCTTGGCTGATTTTTGCCTGGCCTCTACCCTAACAGGACTGCAGTCCAATGGAGAAGCTGTTTCTTGTTTGCCTTCCTTTCTTTTGGAGAATGACTTTCTAAGAGTAGGTTTGTAATGGCCTGTATACTCCTTCTCTTGAAGATTCCTAGGATGATTTGATCTTTAGGTGCCATTCTAACTGTGAGAAAAAAAACTTTTGTTGTCTTTCTCGGTATTTCTTGTCTGTGTTGCATAGTTTTGAAGAGGTGCAAGCTGCAAGTTGTACTTGATGCAGTTTAGTAGAAATGGTAGTCAGTTTGAAACTGAAATGATGGCAAACTTTTTTCATCCTCCTAGTGTAAACATACCTGAGATAATTAACTCTGTAGGAATGAGCCCTGAGGTATGTCCCTTCAGTGTGACTGCAAGTGTACCTGCCTCTTTGTGGTTGTGTCAGGTGTGATGATTTCTAACCCACTGTTTGTGCTCCTGTTACATGTTAACATAGTCCTAACAGGACAGGTGTCAAATAAGTGCCTGGGCATGGCAGGGCAAGAGACAGTGGCTTTTATTTTCGCCGCTTTGCTTCTGTGAGTGACGCAGAAGGTAAAAATGAAACCAGGAACCCCGTTCCTTCTGTCCTTGAGTCCTCCTGTATGGCTCCTGTGTTCTGTGCGGCTCTCCAAAGGGATACACTGGAGCTGAGGAGCACTGCTGCAGCCCAGGGAGCTTTCCCCAGGGAAAGAGCTACCAGGTGAGTTACAGCATATAAGCAGAACTGGGGGGAGCTTGATTAAACCTGGCTGCAGATTAATATGGGGCCAAGAGGCCGACCTGGCAGGCAGGTGGGAAACAGAAGTGCTGCCCACCACAGCAAACTGGGATGACAACAGGGGGCTGCTAAAAACTCCACCAGAAACATTAGATGTCCAGCGGCTCTGTTGCAGCTAGGCCTAACATGGCCTGAGCAAGCTGGGATTTGTTGGCACAGGAGTGGAACTGAGAAGGATTGAGGCTGTTACACAATACTAAGTTGAAAAAAAAAAAAAAAAGAAAAGAAAATAAGAGCATGTATGCTGTTAGCAGGCCTCATGTCTGCTCTAGTGTCTGGCTACTTTAGTGTAGTCCCACTAAAATTACTGGCCACTTTCTGTTGTTTTCTATGATGGAAAATTTCATCTTTCAAAGTTTTTATACAAAGGCACTGTTTTTAAACCTGACTTAGAAACATAGTAAATATCTCCCATTCTGTTTTAAATCTGGAATATCTCAGGAAGAAAACTTTCAGGAAGAGAGTGTCCTCAAAAAGACTTAATTAGGAATGAATAAGAGACAAATACTTTAATGTCTCATGTTCCACTTATTTGTCACTATTCACCCCACAGGAAGACCCTAAAGTGTTTCGTTTTTGTCACTTTACCTCTCTGAGTGCTGGTTAAATCCTGATTTTTCTAATTTATTGACATGCTATTTTCAAGAGATAGACATATTAAATTTTATTAGATAGCCTAGTGGAGCAAACAGAGAGGATAACTACTTCTGTTAAGTGTTTCCTGAAGAAAACAAAGGGCTACTAATGAAGCAGTGACATTAACTAGGTGTGGCAGTATGTGTCGCTAGAACTTTGATAGCAATTCCACATGTTTCTGTCTGCTTTAATTTTTTTGTTGAATGTAAAAGTAGAATTTTCAGACTTTAAAATTTTTCAGATTTTAAAGTAAAGGGCATTCTGGACCTAGCTTGCCTTGAAAATCCAGCTTGTTCATGGCTGCATTTATAAACATACTTTTGAAGAACACCTTTGAAAACCTGCTTGATAACTGGTAACTGCTGGAAAATTAGAGAAGAAATACCATTTATTTGTATTCTTTGTGAGGATTAACAGAATGAAAGGTGCTGGGGAAACCAACATTTTCTGAATTATTTTTACTATGGAGCTTTGTATGGAAGTGGCATGAAAGGTTATTTGTAGTGATAATTGTGTAGCCAACACAGTGGAATCAGATCTTGCAAACATTTTTTTATTACCAGTTATTTGTTTATTGTTTCTTTAAGATATTTTAGAAAACTTGGACCTATTTCTGAAAATGTTCATATGACTGTCGTAATTAAAAATCTGATAAGAAAATGTAAGTGTTTATGATAGAAGGCTAGAGCAGGAAGGGCAAATGAAGCCACTCAGCGTTGTTCTGGTGAAGCTCCTTCTGTTATCAATGTATAGATACAAGGGCTTTTCCAGACAGTGATTGAGAGAATCCAGATTAAGCTCTTCTTCTGAATCTCTCTGTGGAGACTTCTGTATCTTTCTGTTGATTATGATTTACCTCTGAATTCAGATATTAGTTACCTGTCTGCACCTAAGCAATATGAATATCCTCTGGGGCCATGATCCCGAGGAACATGATTTGAAAGAGGTGAGGTTGGTTGTGAGGGAATAAAAAAAAGGGGGCACTGCAAAAGTTCAAAATTTTGGTATACAGTAAGTGAGAGGAATAGGTATAAAAAAAAAAGTCATATGGTGTCAAGTGCAGGGACTTTAAACTTTCCTTGGAATGTGTTGCCTTGACAGTTCATTAGTTTTATTGCTCTACTTTTGGCAGAAACCCAGACACAGCAGTGTTACGTTTGCATGGATAATGAAGATCCCATTTATAATTGTTAGAGTAAAAACCTATCAGTGTGATTTAAATGGGGTCCATTGTAAGTGCAGTTCTCCATTACTGAAGCTGCTCAGTGGATTTATGTTAACCTGCCCATCAGTTTCTTCTAGAAATTGTCTTTTGCCTATCATTCCATATTGCTTCCAGAGGGTATCCTTCTAAATTTGGGCTACAGTATAGGTCCTCTGTAGAGAATGTTGAGGGGCCATATATGTTTGGTCTTGCCACTTGTTGCACTGTCAGTTGACATAATGGTTACTCGTGAGTATATTGCTGAATGACCACATCAGACAGGAATGCCACCGTGGGGATGGGGGAAGGATGTTCGCTAACTAGCAGTGGCAGAAATGTGGAGATTTCAGAACTGAAGAGAAATTGGACTAATCCAATGTCCCCTTTTCATGTTTATCATATCAAGAATTGAAGTGGTAGCTGCCAGAGATTGTAGAGAACATGAAATTTCTTCCCAACATATTAAATATTGTTTATTCCCTCTCCTTTTTCTTCTTTGTGGTTTTTTTTTTTTTCCATGATTAAAAAAAAGTAAATTGCATGGACTGGCTTAGTGAATATATAATGAAAAAAAATAATAGGTAGGTCCTTGTTTGGTATTCATAGTATGGTGTTTTCTAAATAATAAGATGAATCTATTAAAGCATCCAGAGAAGCATTTTTTCCCTTGGAATTTGTGCTTACATTTAATGATGTGTTTTTATCCTTAGAGCTGAGCATGTCTTACATCTTACTTCTTAAACTGTATCACATGAAAGATGAGTTGTTCTTTCATGGCTGATGAAATCAGCAGAGGCAGATTCTCTCTGGCTGTAGAAAATGGATGATGCTCCCTGCCATTTGTAGGCAAGGAGGCTGACCTAATGATGACCCATCAGTATCGTGACAAGGTGGTGTGTATCCCAAAATCTGATTTTTGCAGCTGGACTGTGTGACTCATGGAATGTGCTGCAGGGTTCCTCTCCTTTCCCAGGCTTTGCCCAGGAAAGAATCGTGCTGACTTACCACAGTGGACGTGGTGGAGAAACCTGAGGCTGGGATGCTTGTTTTTCTTCAGGTGTGGTAGCTGTTGTTTACATCTGATAAAGGCTCTCTGGAACTGAAGGTTTTGCAGCTTCTTGACAGTGGTGCTTCTAAGTCCTTTTTTTCCCACATTTAATTAATTATAGGTAGACCTTGAAACACTGCATGCCTCTAGAGTAGAAAACTTAATAAAGATGGGAAAACATAGTAAAAGGAACAACAACAAAAAATGCCCTTAGAAGGTGGAGAAAGTTCTCAGTGATGTTTGGGAAATAACGTGCTACTGCCTTGTAGGCATGGTTGAAAATAGGAAGGATGATTGCAGGTATCCAAAAGGATTGTGTGGTGGTTGGCAAACACTCAGGAATCCTCTCCTTGGGTTCCAGGGAGGGCCAGCAGGGTAACAGGAAGGGAACCAGGTGTGCCATGTATAGGAACAGGTAAAACAAAGTTTTCCAGGAGAGCCCATTGTGTTTTATCTGCACAGGGAGAAGCAGCACTGTGGTTGTTTAAATATTTATTTTTTTTTACCGCTGAGATATAAATTTATCCAAGTTGGAGAAAGGTTGGATGACACTCTGAAAGGAGTATGATGCAACTGACATTGTTTCCTAAGGCTTTGCCTTTTCTAATTCATATGAGTATGTGTTAAACCAGCCAGCTTCCCCGTAGACCTTGAGTTCTGTATGTCTTGTTTTTCGTAGCATGTCTCTCAGTTTACTGCAGTGAAATAAAAAAGATTTTAAGGCTTTGTTTATGAAAGGTTTGCAAAAATTGTCATACTGCAGAGGCAATTTTGTATCCTCATGATTATAAGACTAAGCTGTACAATTCAGAATTGTATGGGTTTTCACTTGTATTGAAGGTCAGCTCTGATGCTGAATACCAAAGGCTTGCACATGACAGACGTTCCACGAAATGGGAGTGTTTCATGTCCTGTTTTTCTTGCATTTTGTAGAGTTACTGCCTTATGTTTGGAGGGGGGGGTGGTGGTGTTTTTGCACTATATTGGTTCTATTGGATAAAGATGTTTGTTCAGAAGTTTATGTGGGCTGTGTTAGTACTTTGGGTTTGAGCCCCAGAGATCAACCAGCGTCAAGTACTGTATGGCTATATGCAAACCTGTGAGAGTAAGATTAAATAATCCCTCAAATCACATCTGCTCCTGTTTTGTCCCACCTCTCCTGGCAGCTGGGTGCAGAATCACTGCCCATGTTGTGGCATGAGAATGACAAGGAAGTGACGTATGCTGGTGATTAACACCAGGCGGCAAGAACAGCATGTTCAGATCACGAAGGAACATGAACTTTCCTACTTTTTTTTTTTCTCCAAAACTGCTATTGTTTAAAACTGACCTATTGCTTTCTTAGCTGGTGTTGTTTTTCTAGAGGAATGTGAATTCTGTGATTGCAACTTCAAAGTAAAGAAACAAGCAAAAATTTCATAACTATGAGGAATCAAAACATATTCGTTAGGATGAGGAATTTTGCCCTGACAAGGGGGCAAAATGTGTCAGTAAGGTGGACAGTGATAATGTATTCACTGTCAGGTAACTGAACTGAAAGCAAATCCCTGTTTATGCTTTGGTTTTGTATTGCTGCCTTGGCTCCTGATTTTCCTCCTTTCATTCACTAGGATGTTAAGCCAAGAGAATAAACTGTTTGGTAGCTAACTCTCTCTTTACCATCGCTTTAAAATATGGATGTTTGTAATGCTCTCAGAAAAAGCCTGTTTCAAGGAAGAATTTCTCCATTCTTAATTAGCTTTGTAGTGAAAATCACTACTTACTTATTTGCAACCCCTGTTCATCAGTAGATATTCTTTTTCTCTTCGAAAAAATTCCATATTTGTATAGGTTTTCACTTTGTATCTTTGCAGATGCCTCACTGTTAAGTGTTTAAGTTGAAATGCATATGAAACTCACCTAATGAAAAGAAACTTGTATTTGTTTTATAATTATTTCTGGTTTCACATTTAAAATGGGACTCACACTTGGCATTTCTTTTTTACTTTGTCAGTAATAGAACAATTTTTACCTAACATTAATACAGCATGACTAAAAGTGATACTACTGCTCTAGTTTCAAGGTGTTTTAGTCATTGGACAATAAATTTGTAATGTGAAAGCCAAGTGTTTATGAATTCTGTAGTTTCAGCTCTTAAGTTGTGATTTAATGGCATTATCTAGGGTGCTGTGACCTACTTCTTTCAGTTTTGCATGATAGGTGATTTCCCTGCCCCATTTTGCAGAGGAATCTCACCCGTGCTGTGAGTGATATGGCTGCTGCTACTTCGTTATCAAATCTGTCACTGTAAGGTATTGTTGGGAGGTAAACAAAGACACAAAGTTTGAATGACTTGCTCAGGGACATGTGGGTGGGGGAGAATTCAGGCACCAGGGCCTGGTTGACAGTAGAAGATGGGTCTAGAAAACATTGGTTGTGCCTTGGGTCTGCATAAACCATTGTGAGATAAGGAAGTATGAGAGTCTGTTCCAGAGGTGAGACTTTTGGCACAGACCTAAGTGACCCCTCTGCAGTTACAGAAGAGGATGTCTGAGGCAGTTCCATATTTTGAAACGATGTCTTAATCCCTGGTATCTGGAACCCTTTATCTGGTTCCATAAAATAATATCTTACCTTTTTTTTGAGAGAGAGATATTTTCCCTCTGTTTTCCACTGACAGAATATTATTCCCTGGCAAATATATCAGGCATATAAACCTGTACCACAACTGCTTGATAGTGCTGGCTGTTGGAGGAAAGAAAATATATATAGTAGCAACCAGGGTCTGAGATGGGCTGACTCGCCTGGTCCCATGGATTTTTGTGGGTGGCAAACCCCTCTTAGGTGTTGACAGCAATCATTTCTTGTTTCATTTTGCAAGCTGGGTGTTTATGAAGAGTCCCCCCCCACCCTCTACACTGCTGTGCCCCTACTGAGAAGGAGGCTCAGCCAGCCTCTGCTGCTGGGGTTTGTGTTGTTGTTCCCCGAGCGACCACACCACCTACTCTGTGCCTGGGCTGGGCTCCAGCCACATTCCTGTGGGCCTTCTGCCTCCTCCTAGCCATGTGTTCTCCAACAGTCTGGTCTCAGCCAAAAGTCACCTTGTAGCCTTGCGTGAACTCCTTAGGGAAAGGCATCCCAAAGAGGACAGCACTTTCTCATTATTAACATAATCAACTTGAATTTATTCAACTGAGAGGTTGGATTGTAATAAATGCTTAGAATACTCCAGTAGAAATGCTATCAACTCAAAAGCAATAGGAAGAGCTGATTGCTTATGGGAAATAACTATCTGTAGCATAAATTATTTACAGTGTGCTTAAATTGTCAGAGCTCTTGAGAGAATGGGAGGTTAGTTGTGTCCTGTGAAAGGGCTGGCTTGTTCAGCCTTTCAGGGAGACAGGTAAAGATGAATGCAGCAAATATGATTTGTTTGAACAAAATGAGTGTGGGTGTCCACTCCTAATACACATGAAGTTTCTGCTGTCCCACTCTGGCTGTTCATGCCAACCTGACTTCACAGGTTACTTGGTAGTTTTTGCTGGCGCAGCAGTGCTCACATTCCATCCTTGGCTCTGGTGATGAGCTGCTCTGAGAGTTCGCTCTCCGAGGAGGCTGCATGTCCATGAAAAAGCACAATTTTACATGTTTGGGTCCCAAATGTGTGCAGGCATGACAGTCTGGACTAATAATATATTGAGCTTACTGGAATTGTACATGAGTGGGGTGTTAATGTGTATATGCTATATGTAAAATAAAGCCTGCAATTAAATGTCTTCTAGGATTTGGTTCATAAGTAGCTAACCAGTTTGTAAAGCACGTGGTAAATGTACAAAGCATTGTGGTTTTGCAGAACACAGATGCGTCTATACTGAGCTGCAGAGTCATGATGAGGTCATTCTTTGAAAATCAAGGTGCTTAGCATCCTGCCTGTGTGCTTTGTAACTGATTGGGCTGAAGAGTTTAGAAAACTGTTCATAGGTCCATGAGATGATTTGAGAAGGTACAGCACTGGAGAGTTTTAAATTTGCACAGAAGAGAAATGACCCTTGTAAGCATCCTTTAAAAGGTTCTGAGATATTTGGGGAAAATACAGTGAATATTCCCTCCCCATTCAACAAGATATAGGTATACAATGATGTACAGTAATATTTTCAAGTTGGTTTTTAGATGCTGGTATACTGTACTTTAGTGTCTGGAAAGCATAACTGAACAGTTACATCATATTTTCTGAAATGACTAGTACTCTACTGGTAACCACAACGTCCTATTAACTGTTTATCTAACCTAGAGTTATTTCCTCCAGATGAAAGCATTGCATGCATAAATATTTTCCTTAATTTGCAAACCATGGAGACATCTATAAAGAAAACAAATGCCACAAATGAATAGACAAAAATTGAAAGTGTATGCAAGTTACTTTAAGGTTAAGGCTGTCCAGGAATAGGGCTTATGTGTGAATTCTGCAAGGCATCTTCTACTTAAAGTACTTCAGCTTTGATAAGATGCTGCTGCTTCTCTCTGGAGGGTCTAGGAATCTGTCACCTTTCCCCTCCTTTTTGAGACCAATACCTTCTTGTTTAGACAGATACGCTGTTTGGATGTCTATTCCATAAAGAGTTTGAAGGTTTGAGCACAGAAGGCTCAGTATAGTATAGGTGCAGTATCAAGGAATCCAGGGCTTTGGTGAATTATGCGACTGGTAGTATTGCTCGCTGAAACTTTAATCTCCTGTTTTGAAGCTGGAATAAAGCAACAGAACAAAAAGCTTACATTAATAACATACTTATAATTCTTGGGTTTTTTTGGCATTGACAGGGTGCTGTGCAAAATTATATGCAGCACTACTGTTTGGGTGTTTTTGAGCAAAAGAAAGCATACACCAAGGTTAAATAAAGCTTGCTATTGAAATGAGGCAGTAGTATTACAGCTTCATGGAAGAATTGGTGCTGTGGCGAGTTAAAGCACAAATGGTTTTTATTTCTTAGGTTAATCTTTAACTTGTGTGGCAAAACAGAACATGTTTCTTAAAATAATGGAGTTGCTTTTGCAGCAGTAATGCTTCAGACAAGGCAAAAGGAGGTGAAGGACTACTACAGAAGGCAAGCTAAAACATAGATTGGAAAAGTCTTCCCAGTTCCATTCATACAGTAACAAGCGCAATGCCTCAATCTTGCTTCCTCTTTATTCACTGAGAGTCTGAAGATTGGCTGGAAGAAATGACCACAGCCTAGGAATCTAGCTCCAGGAGCCTGCACTAAGGAGACAAGAGAGAAAAACTGATCCCTGTGCTGACATAGAGAACGTGGCTCAAGAGCTTCTACTGAGCTTACTGTTTGAGCTCCAGTCTTGTGTATATGGCAGCACTGATTCATCAGTCTTGGGTGGCTGCCTGTGAAAGCCACTCAGCTGCAGAAGGGTGTTGGGACTGACTGTGAGGAGCAGGGGTAGGGACTTGCTGTCCCTCTGGATTTCACGAGCCTGGGCAGCAAGGATGGTGCCTCACAGGCACCATGTGCAGGCCCGCTGGACTCACTGCTGCTTTGTCCTTTACTCCTTCCTTACTGCCTGGGAGTTGGAGGTTTCCTTTGAGCTGGTTTAAATGCTTTCTCCTTTCTGTTTAGCTGAGATCTTGTGCCTCATCTGAACAAACACTCTTACGCAGCTCAGTGGGGAAAGTCTGGCCCCTGAGGTGGCCATCAGGCATTTTACTGGCTCCAGCAAAGTCTTCTAATAACTCTCTGAACAAACCCAAGGTAAGTATTCCCATAATAAAGTGAGCTGAAATTCACTGAAGTAACTTCTCCACTCATGTTGTCTGAAAGTGTAAAATAAACCTTGTAAAGATGAGCAATGTAATAAACCCCAAACCCTTATTGCCTGTTATCTTTCCAGCAAGTTCTCTGGTGCCTGTAATATTTGCTAGTACAAGCTGAAGGCCATGAATAGCAGAGAAATGAGCGTTGGGTTGTTTGCTGTGAATGCTCCTCATCATGAAGTTTCCTACTTGCAGTATTGCCATTCATCATCTACTTTTTCTTTTCCTTAACAGTTCATTCACAAATCTGGCATCAAGTTGTTAGTTTTCAGAACAAGCCTCTTCTAGTTTGTACATTATAAATCCAGCGACATTCAGCATTCCTTGAAAAAACAAGCTTAACTTCAGTAAAATATTTCTGAGCTATATGGGAAAGACAGCTATGTAACTCATAATTTAAAAATATTTTAAATATTCTGCTTGGAGTTATGTGCTCTAATGCCTTTTCATATTTATTGCTACATTATTAGCCATTATGATAAGTTTTTAAAATATCACGTGACTTATTTTCATAATAGAAACCTTTATTTGGTGTTACAATGAATTTATGCCTTACAGAGGATGCAATGAGATTAGCAAACATTTGAGTGTTTGTGTAGCATAAAAAATTTAAAGTTTTAATTGCAGTAAAGAATTAGTTTCTATAAACCACAATTAAAACAAAATTCTTGGAATTCAAATTAGGATTCACATTAATTTGATAAAATTAAAATAAAATAGACAATCAGCTATAAACAAGAGAGAAGAATGAGATCAAATGGTTTGTCAGGCAAAAAAAGATATTCCAAGTTCATCAACTAATTGGTGACTTTGAAAATTGTTCTATAAAACATTGGTATATTAGAGGGTCAACAAATAATGCTGTGTTAAATACTAGTGGTTTGTTTGGTTCTAGGTTTGTGGTTGGGGGTTGTTGTTTGTTTTGGGTTTGGTTTTCTTTTTCTTTCTGTAAATATGTGCCATTTCCCAAGAAAATAAAGTTATTATGTTGCTTATATTTTCAGAGGCTTTTCTTGACAGAGAAGTCTTCTTGAAAGTGTCAGGGTTGTGCACTGGTTGAAGTCCATCTGGGTTAGTTCTTACTCCTTTGCTCTGAAATAGCATTCATGCCAAATCTGTAGTTACTGTGGAGAACTTTCTTCCTTTTGTAGTTCATTATGCTGGTATTTTTTTTTCCTGGCCTTTGGGATAACGGTATAAATCTTTCTATTTATTTCTATTCTGTTTATGAGGGAAGTTCCTCATAAACATCATTTGATCACCTTGACCTCACTGTGAGGAAAGAATACTATGCAATTAGACCAGTTACTTTTCTTATAGAGCAAAGAACAAGTCTCCTCTTAAATCCAGCAAGTTGATTACAGTATCATCCAGCCTTTCTTGCCAGTTTCTATCATGATTAGCAGGACTACAGTAGTAATCATCTCCCTTTACTAGGCTCTGATTAGGCTACACTATGAATCCAATAGTGAGCAGCCCAAAACTGAACACCAGAAGGACATTGAGGTGTTGGAGTGTGCCCAGAGAAGGGCAGCGAAGTGTAGGGTCTGCAGCACAGTTCTCATGAGTAGCACCTGAGGGAGATGGGGTTGTTAAGCCTGGAGAAAACAAGGCTTGGGGGCACCTTATCCCTCTCTACAAGTACCTAAAAGGGGGTTGTAGCAAGATGAGGGTCTGTCTCTTCTTCCAGGAAACAAGCATTAGGACAAGAGGGAATGGCCTCAAATTGTGCCAGGCAGGGTTTGGATTGGATATTAGGGAAAAATTCTTCACTGAAAAAGTGGTCGGCTTTTGGGACTGGCTGCCTGGGGAAGTGGTAGAGTTGGCATCCCTGGAGGTATTTAAGAGAGGTGTAGATGTGACACTTGGGGACATGGTTTAGTGGTGGACTTGATGATCTTAAAGGTTCTTTTCCAATATAAATGATTCTCTGATTATAATGTTTAGAAATTAAATTATATTAATTTAAATTAATTACCATCGGTAATTAAAAAAACACAGAATCCACAGTGATTCTTCATGTTCCCTCTTATTCTCTCTTCTTTTAAAACGTAGCCTTTATAATGTAGCTATGCTGAACATGTTTACTGTTCAGTAGAGGTTTTTGTGCAAAGTTCTTAGGGTCATATGGCATATAGGTGCCAATCTGCAGCAGATCCCAGGCTTGTGCTGCCCTCCAGCAGCCTTGCCTTCTGCCCAAAGCTGATGCGTCTGCAGGGGAATGCCTGATTTTTTAATGAGTTAGGTGTTCTGAAACTGGGCTCGTGGACTTAGCTGAATTCATTAATTAATCATTTTGCAATTTCTGTGGAGGAAGGAAGGTTTTATGTTGGCTATCCAAAAGGGGTTTTTTAAATTTTTATTTCTTGCAAGTTTAAGTTAGTGAATGGATGCCAATAAAGGCAATGTTATTGGTAAGTATTGCATAATTATGATTATTTTCTGAATTAATTTGTTCCTTCAGCCCTTTCCCCTTTCTATAGTAGTATTTTTTTTAGAGAGAGGTTTTTGGTGGCTGTTTTACTGGAGATCTGATTTAAAGGGTTTAATTCAGTTGGAAAAACTGCAATATAAAAAAAAAAAAACCAATCTGTTTTCCTATCCTGCTTCCTGCTATTGTTTTTTTATGTGTTTACAGTAGCACTTGGGTGTCTGCTATTTGAAAGCCTCAAGAACAAAGTTAAAAAACAAGTAGGGCTTAGAACATTTTCAGCCTGGCAGGCTTTGGGGTGTCGGGGAGATGGAGGGATGGCAGGGGAGGGACTGGCTATTGAGACAGCAGGCTTTAAGTTGCTGCAGCACCTGTGTGTTGTACTGGGGAGGCTGGACATGAGCATTCTTCTACTATGGGATCCCATTTTCATGGTGTTTTCAGAAGGGAGAAACAGGTGCAGATGCAGAATAACGAATACTAAAATCCTAATCCTACTGCACATACCTATAGATAATACAAAGCTAAGGGTTACAGTTTATTTTGGAAAGTGTATGGTTTTTGTGTTTTCTTGTACAGTCATCCAAAACTCTTAAAGTAAGTTTTTCTTAACTGTTACATGTGCCATATTGTTTAAATTTTTAATTTGCACAACCAAATAGCAAGAGTGCTGCAAGAAATATACCAAACAGAATTTCAGTTAAGTCAATCTCGTAAATTTCTTCCGTAGTTAATTGCCCACTGTAGTGATAAGAGCACATAACTTGCATTTGAACCCCTCAGAGTCAAATCAGCCCTTTTAAGTGCATCTAGATGGCAGATGCCTTTGCTGAGGATGGTTGTACCTCCAGAAAGGCTTTATATAAATCCCAAAGAATAAATTTGTTTGACCTTTATTTTTTTCAAGTTTGAATTATGTATCTTCTTTCTTGCCACTCATCTGACTTGCAGTGAATTGCCTGACTATGTATGGACATGTTTTGTGGAGAGACTGTAGTCTTCTAGATTGGACCTTTATTACAGAGGTCTTACAGGAAGGAGTTAAACCAGGAGGAAGCCCTTGGGGATGCAGTGGAAGAGAGAGTAATCAAGAAAGGTACTTATCCTGAAAGCAGGTGGTAAGTAGCAAGAAGTGTGTAATCTCCCTGGCTGGACAGGACTGGGGTGGGAATCACCTTGTTCTTGTCTACCTGTATTGGTTTTTTACAGATTGACTAGCTGCTAGAGCTAGTGAAGTAACCATGCTGGTAGGTTAAAAATAATCAGGAAATATGTTATAAAATACACTGGGAGTTTATTGAAATGGGATTTTGTTTAAATAGAAATAATTAATGAAATCAGTCATTCTTAACCTTGTTTTGCTGCTTGTCAAGTGCCTTTTTGAGGCAGAAATGAGCCTTTTCAGGCTCAGCATTGAAAACATTTAAAAATGTTTAAGTAATGCTTGTAAAAGCATTTAATTTCTGCAAAGGGTTGTGACCTTTTCTTGGGAATGGTGACATTGGATTGAAGTATTTTTTCACTGACTGATGGCATGTTTTCACATGACCTAGGCTAACTTTTGTTTTCTGGGGCTTTTTATGCCAGTGGTAGTGTTGAGGAAGCCTGAAAACCAGGTGAACTAGCTGAACAGGAAACTGAACTGGATCTTTAAGTTATTTCTTTGGGTTTAATGCCTGGTGCCTGTTACTGTCACCAGTGGTTAAATGGCCTTTAGATGACCTCTTCAATTTCTTTGAAAGCTCTGTTTGACTGTTTTCTATACTGGTATAAGAGGAAGTTCCTGAACAAGTTTACATGATTTACATTGTGCTACATATCCCTCCTTGTTTATTTTTCTTAAAACTTCTGACTAAAAGTATGTGACCATGTGGAGTGCAAAGAACTCACAGACTTTGTATATCAGTGGCAAGTTAAATGTATGCTAATGTTTCTTAAATAGTTGCAGGTATCTCTTTTAGGTCTTAACATAGGAAGCCTGGGTGTCTAGTGAAGTACGTAACTTTTATGTTAGACAGATGTTTATATAATACAGTATGAAATTTTTATAAGTTATCTGGGTGCTATTTCAGCTAAGTAGGTTAGCACATGCTGAAATTCAGCTGCGCAAGTAGTACCTATACTTCAGCATAGTTATGTGTTCAAGGGGCTTCTAATCAAGAGGTAATGAGTTTGAGGGAGTTGGATTTTTTGTTTTGTTTTGTTTTTAAATTGAAAGCAATCTGTTTGAACAGAGACTTAGTTGTGCAGTATGAATTGTTTCAGGTTTATTCCTGATGTTTTTGTAAGTAAGGTTTGTTTGGGGTATTTTTTTTTTCTATGCAGTTATGATCTGAACATTATCAATCTTAGTTAATAATTGATACTTTGTCATTGAACAGATTTTCCAGGGCAAGGAAGAAAGTTGGAAAGAAGGGTGTTCTCATAGAAACATTTGGACTTGGCAGTTTAGTCTTCTGCATGGACAGTAAAGATACATCGGGTGATCCTGCAGTGGGGTTCCTCCGTGCATTGCTTGACACTGGCAAACACCAGATGTATCCTAAATTCTGCTTAAGTGTGCTTCCCTCCACTCTGGGCTCTTGCTGGGGATAAAACACAGTGTATAATAAGAGGTTTTCTTTCTGACTCTGTTTCAGGGGATTTTGATGGTTTTCAGAGCTGTGAATTTGCACAAAGCTGCTTTGTCTCAGCAAAACTGTTTCTGAGACATAACATTACCCAGAGAAAAGTGCGTATCCTGGGGTTTCCTCAGGTAACTTCTAAAGATATAAACTCCAGAGGACTTTGCCTGTTAGCTTTACACTGGCAGGAGTCAAAGAGCTCTGGGTGACTTTTGACAAGCCTAGAAAATAAACTCTCAGGAAAGTCTGGGCTATACTGATGGATATTTTCCAGTCAAATGGAAATGGTTTCTTTTGAACATTTGTCTGGAGTAGTTTCACAGGGATACTGAAGTTGTTGACAAACTTAGAGCATCTGTGGTGTTTGTCCTTATCCTCTTTGCTGGATGTCTGCAACAACAGGTCTGATAGATCTGTGTGGCAGCCTAAATGCCTGTGTGTCACGTAGCTGTCTCAATAGCATGAGGGTTTTGTTTGTTGCGAGTGTGTAGCCATTGGCTTTGTGCTATTTTTTCCAGACATGTTAGTTTCTCATTGTATAAATAAGCGATATGAAGCAGGAAAGTTGTGCTCTGTTGTCAGAAACCTTGGTGGAAGCTGCTGTCCTACATAAATATGTGCAGCAGGAATGACAGCCTGCCAGAGAAGTGCTGCAGGGCAGGAAAGCTAACAGTGGCTCCTCGTGGCTTTTTCCTGGTGGCTCCTAATGGCTTTTTCCTGGCCATGACCTGTGTTGTGAGGCACTGGATCTCACACCTTT
>JAWWMO010000083.1:90712297-90761468 GCA_035047845.1 Dendrocincla fuliginosa | reverse complement strand
GTGGTGTTTGTCCTTATCCTCTTTGCTGGATGTCTGCAACAACAGGTCTGATAGATCTGTGTGGCAGCCTAAATGCCGGTGTGTCATGTAGCTGTCTCAATAGCATGAAGGTTTTGTTTGTTGCGAGCGTGTAGCCATTGGCTTTGTGCTATTTTTTCCAGACATGTTAGTTTCTCATTGTATAAATAAGCGATATGAAGAAGGAAAGTTGTGCTCTGTTGGCAGAAACCTTGGTGGAAGCTACTGTCCTACATAAATATGTGCAGCAGGAATGACAGCCTGTCAGGGAAGTGCTGCAGGGCAGGAAAGCTAACAGTGGCTCCTCATGGCTTTTTCCTGGTGGCTCCTAATGGCTTTTTCCTGGCCATGACCTGTGTTGTGAGGCACTGGATCTCACACCTTTCAGTAAAGCAACTGTTCATGGTGTATACACCCACATTCACCCATTCCTTAGTTAGCCAAGAATAAAGGCTCTTAACAGTTCTTTTATTAACCTCTTCACCCTCTTCACTTTGAAAATCAGTTTGCTTAAATTCTCAGTGACTTGGCTAGGATCTCTTGCATGGAAGTGTCTCCTGCATGTGTCTTTTCCAGTGGCCAAGCCTTTAGAAGTGTTAAGTGAAACTTAACAAGAAGATTCATAGATGTTTCTCTGTGCAAGTAAGTAAGATACTGGCTACTATTTCAGTATCATCCATTTTCTTAACTGGGAAATTCTTTTCTGTACTGCTAGCTTTTCAGCAAATGGTACAGCTGTAGGATCTATTACATAATTCTCAACAAAGATTAATGTCTGCAATTGTATTTTGAGTATTTCAGATTGAATTATCATCTCTGCACATGAAAGTACTTATCTCAAAGTGATCTAATAACAACTGAAAGCTTTGGTTTTATTTCTGTCTTACCAATCCTGACATTATAGGAGTATGGAGAAAAGTCATCAGATGGTAAAATGAGTAATACCTATCAGGGGTAATAATTTTAATTTTGCTCCATCAAATAAGATACTAATTACATTTTAAAAGCATTGTGATTCTCTTATTCTCATGGTAGGTTTTGTTTCTTGTAATACTGTGTGCTTTTGTTGGTTACAGCAGAGCAAGAACTATTACAGTAATGCTAATCATATCTTATTATTTTTAACCCAGTAGTACAAATGTGACAAATCCCTGCATTTTTTCAGTCCGCTACCTGAAGATTTGATTCATATAACAACTTGTACTATGTTTACTCAGTGAAGTATGACAATGTGAAATATGCAGTTCCAAAATAAAATAATATCCCCCCAATCTCTTTCTAGTTACTTTGTGCCTGTTACTGACTCACTATTACTGAATTTAATAGGAAATTAATGGTTTCAAACAGCCATCTTGTAAAATCTCAGTGAATGGAGAAGTGGGCTCACTATTGGTTGTGTAAAATTAATCACATCTGGAGCCTGTAAGTTTAAAAAATTGTATGTTCAAGATATTCTGATAATGTGAGATGGAAAAAAATACTGTACAAAACCAAAAAGTGGAAAAGGAATTTTTTTTTAATTAAAAAACGTGAGTAGAGAATACTCTTAACTTTATTACTAGTTCTCACTGCAGGTAAGTTTGGTTGACATGTCCAGAGAAAATCAGTGACTGGATTGTCCTAAACAGAAGAAATTTTTGTCTACTATCTTGTTTTTCCAGAAAGTAAGCAATACTCTTAAAATTAAGTCATTGCTTTAGTGGAGAAAAGGGAAGATTCAGGCAGACATACAGTTTGAAAATACAATAAAAGATGGAAGTTTTGAAAACAAGAGAAGGGTAGGTTGACAGTTTTGAGCTTTATTGAATCCTTTGAATGGGAGTTACTTTGGTGTTTGAAGTTAGCAATAGTGTCTGCAGGATGAGTAGGGTGGTTTTAAAGGGATTATCTTATGAGACAAGTACCAGTACTGAGGAGTGAGTCTATGCTGAAGTTATACATTTGTTGACCTATTAATTCTGACAACTCTCAAAAACACTAATGACTAATAGGTTTATCATTCTTATTTAAATTGACAAAGACTTTGTGAAGTGGCTTTCTCAGTGAGTAGCTACACAACATGTGTTTAAAAAAGACCACTACCAGCAGTGGTCTAGGAAATTGAGTATTTTTAATGCTAATAATTTAAAAAACCCAAGGCCAAACTGCACACAACTATTAAATTGCTCAAATGTAGGTCTGGCCACCTACAGCTGAATTTTAAATTCCTCAAGTTAAAAACTTGTTTATGACAATAGTGTTAATGTACAACAAACTCAGCAGCTCTTCTCTAGTGAGTGATGGTGAAGTCAGTGCTGTAGGACTTTCTTTGCGAAAGAGCTGAATTAGCTAAAAAATACTTCCTCCCTTTTCTTCAAGATGGAACTTGCACAGACCCTGTCCTCTTAGTTTTTCAAACTGGGCTATTTTAATTTCAGCATGCATGCTGATGTTCAGCTGGTTACAAGTGTCTAATTATTGTGATTATATGCATGCAGACTTCATCACTTTTTTTTTTTTCCAAACAGAGCTGGCAGTGCGAAAGAAGCTTGGCATTTTATCTACTGTATAATTTGCTTGTTTTTATGCTTAGTGTAACAGCTTGCTGAATGAGTGCTGGAGTGAGACATAGATAAACAACAAGGGGAGGGTGGGCACACAGGCTGGCAGGTTCCAAGTGGTCATTACACGTATCTGAAAAGACCTATCAGACAGGCAAGAGAAGACCAAAATAGTGAGGACAAATTCAGGGGTAACTTCTGCTTACTCACGTACACCTCTTGACACCTGTGTCTTTGGTTTTTCCCTCATTACCTCATGGAGGTAATTTCTCTGTGGGTGAATGGCATCATTGATGAAGATGGCCCCACCATGGCTGGTGTGTGCTCACCTGGTGTTTCCTTGTGAGTGGTGGCTCCTTCCTTAGCAGTGGCTTCTTTGGGTGCACAGGCTTGTGTGTGGAGGACATCCATTACCTGAGCTCATGAGCCTGACCATTTCTGGAATGGAAAGAGACAGGGATGGTGGCATTACTATAAGGGCAGACCTGGCTGCTACCCTACCACGTGGGCCAATGCAGGCTTGTTTGCTGGGATGTGGTTATCACCATCTCTCTGAAAATCTAAGATGGCTTAAGTCAAAAGGAGGGATGTAAATAAAGTCCTGTCCGTTGCACTGGGACAGAGTGAGAAGCAGAAGCACCCCTAGGGTCATCTGCTGTCAGGACACAGTGGTGTCTCATCCTGTGGTTGCACTGAAGGAGGGTGCTGCCCAGGTGTCTGGCTTGGTCCAGCTGTGCTGCTCTTCTTCCACAGCCTGCAGTTG
Source organism: Dendrocincla fuliginosa (assembly GCA_035047845.1). NCBI lineage: Eukaryota > Metazoa > Chordata > Aves > Passeriformes > Dendrocolaptidae > Dendrocincla > Dendrocincla fuliginosa. The sequence goes on along the minus strand of JAWWMO010000083.1, from coordinate 90,758,147 downwards.
CACAGCAACCCCCACACCTCTCCAGCCTGACTGCCTGTCACAGGGTGTGTACTTGGCTTCAGTTTTGTGTTTACTTCCTTGGGTAGCTGCATGTGGTTTACAGTTTAGATGGAGAAATTTATGGGAGGCCACTGCCATATTCATTTTAACAGCTTCCTTCTTTCACAGATTACCGCCATCACTAGATGCCAAAGGCTAATGGTTTTGGTTTCTACCCCCACAGAGAGCTTGTGACCCGTCCACATTTGTAGATGGGGCTGTGCAGCTCTAGTCAGACCAGGAGTTAATCCTAGCCAGTGCCTCAAATAGGGGTGAAGGCTCTCCAAGGCCGTACTTGCTGCTGGTGCTCTTGCTCTACATCATGGAGCCTCCCTGCTGCTTGGACTCCTTGTCCCCCCATCCCCCTGCTTTGCATACACCAAGGCCGTGGGCTGATGCAGTGAGATCTGGGTTATCTCAAAACTTGGCCAAATTGTTTCCAGGCTGAATCGTGGCAGGTAAGATTTCTATATGGATCAATTTACTCCTTGAGATGCTGACTTACATGGGGTCAGTGGCAGGCCAGGAGGCAACTTCCATGACCTGTGCTGAGTGCTTTTAGACCCTGCTTGGGTCGCTCAGCATTGCTTGAATGTTTCTTTACACTCTAAAACAGCCTACCAAGGGCTGTTACAATCAAGTGACAGTGCAGCATGTTACAAAACCAGTGCATTTCACCTGCTTTTTTTGGGCATGTCTCTTGACAGAGTAGAGGGAGTTGTGCTAGGAACTTTCTCTCACCAAAGAGAACATTTCAAACCTGTGCAGCAGGATCTCTGCTGAATTCTGTTTTATTGTTTAACCTTTTTCTGGGTTTTGAGTTGAAAATTTTGTGATGTTTGTGGTTGTTGTTGAAGCTGTGGCTTGGTTTTATTTGTGTCCAGATTTTGGAGCTTTCAGAGTAAACTTTGGTGATCTATCCAAGTTTTTCTTTGCAAGACTGAAGTCTGTGCTCAGATGGTTTTGGAGAATAAAATGGGCTCAGATATTGATATCACGATGTATGTTTTATGAAAAACACTAGATACTACGAGACTTGGCAGTAAAATGGTGAAAGGTAGGTTCATTTCACAGTTCTGCCTGAAGTGAGCTCATCAAAATTCTCAGTTACCTCTAAAAATTCACTAGGTTGCAGTAGGAATCATTGGCTTGCGGTGGTATTGCAGATTATTCAGATATTGCAGATTTCCAGCATTACAAGGAAATTAATGTTTTCTTATCTGAAATTAAAAAAATGCCAAACAAACCCAAACAGTATTTTGGGAAGAATTCCCAAAATGATAATTCTGAAATGTTACTGTGTGTGTGTGTGTTGAAATGTTGAATTTCAGTAACAGTGTTAATTTTTTAAAAAATAATTAATAGTTTGAGGTACTAAATAGAACAAAGGCACATGTCTACTGTTGTGAATAAAGGGATAGAGGGCAAAGCAATTGACATAGAAATGTCAATGTCATTTTAGTGTACCTACATGTCTCTACATGTCTCCTGAAATGCAGAACTCATGACAAAGTGTTTTCCTTGTGTGTGTTTGTGGGTTTTTTTTTCTGATTTGTTTTTTTTAATTCCCTCCTCCCCTTTTTTTTCCTTATTTCAGTTAAGTATTCATTTGAAGTATTTTTAACACTCAGTCTCTTTCTCTCTTATGCCCCTTCCCCCATTGGTTTTTTTTTTTTCATCTGCCATATGGTATATGTCTTCTTGCAGGATCACTGGGGATGCATGATATCTAAATATACTTTTTCTCAGTTTTAGCACAACGTGGCTCTGATCCTAATTGGGACTTGAACGCTCTTCAGGATAAACATGTTAAGGAATGTGATGCCATTTGCAAAGATGCCATTTGCAAAATGGCCTCTTTATGGATATGGGAGATGCTTTGAGCCTTCAGCAGAATCAGCATTTTTCCAAACTGTCCCAGTATTTCGGCTGAATAATGTATCAACCAAAACCATGGGATATTAAGTGATATGGTTATAAAGCAAGTGTTTTCTGCTTTTTAATCAGACTGCATATACATAGTATATTCTCATGTTCTGCTATGAGTTATATATCCCCTGGATAAGGATTACAAGGCAGATATATTTGGACTGCATTTAAAAATCTACAGTTGAATTAAGACATTTCAAAGAAATATAATAAACACATCTGAACTGCCTTTTAAACTTTCTTCCACACCAATAAAAGCGGTTCCTCCCATTGTATGTGATCTCTCACACACGTTAATGCTGTGATACTGAAGGAGCCTGGTCTGTGGGAAGTGTCTGGCTTAATGGAGACTGACCCATGGATTTTTGGGGTGTTGTCTTTTGATCTCAAGTAGGACCTGTGTCTGCCACTCATCCCTGGAAGCAGGTGAGAAAGAGCCATAAACAGAGGCTGCTGGAATTGCTGGGTAGAATCAGAAGGGCACATGTACACTGCCTGAGTATTTCCTGGGTAGGTGAGAATAAGCAGGATGTTTGAGCTGTGTTCTGTCCTGGTCTGAAAAACCCAAGAGTTTTCAACGCGATCTGTTCTGTTGTTACTTTTAATTATAATGGGGTCTGGAAATCTAAAAGCAATTATCCACAGTATTCAGTGCACTAGCTAGGGATTCTTGGGCAAGCCTAGACCACGGTAGCTTGGATACTAGAAGCTGCACAGTACAGAAAGGAGGGGGTGATAGTGAATGGTGGCTTCATAGTACTGTAGCTGGGCTGCTTCCTCATAATAGTTCTATTTTTCTATAACTATCTAGGCATGACTATATAATGCTCAAGGCACTATCCCACTCTCGCTTTCAAAAGCTGTGAAATAGACAAAGTAAGGAAAGAGTATGAGGATACTGTGAAGTACAGGGACGTGCTTGGATTTATTGGAAAGGTTCTGACCAAATTGAGATTTCATACATCTTCATCAGGCTCTGTTAGACAATACAGCACTTTTGTAGCTTGTTCCCTAATCATTCAGTAGATGAAGGACATGGGAGGAAATAAAGTAATGCTGAAAACTGTAAGCCTCTGGACAGAGTGGTCTGTATAGCAGTTCAGGGAATGGCAAGCAAGTTTCCCTTGTCCTCTTGGTTTTTGTGATGTGCTGGAAATCACTATGGAAAGGGCATCTTTCTCTGTGAGATCCCAAATGCAGCCAAAAAAGGTTTAAACTCTAAATTACAATTATTGCAGTAGTGCGTACCTACCCTTATCACTAAATTTATAGTATTTCTGTGTATGCAGACACATTTATATCTGGCAATTGTGTGCTAAGACTGCACAGTAGTCTTTCCTTAACAGAAATAAAAGGAGATGGGCTGATAAGAAATAGAAATCTACTTGCACTTACTAGATGAGCATGCTTTTCCGCTTCTTTATCATTTTGTGTTTTTACTTCCTCTGTTAGTGAATGTGAACTATTTTTAGTGACTGTAAACTCCTTTGGATTTATAGGTATTAATTTCATTATATTACACTTTCCTGGCAGAAGTTTCTTCTGCAGCAGGGAAATCTAGAAATGTAGTGGAGGTTTGTTTTAAATATTAGTAATTAATAATACAAAAATATTTATTTTAAAGTGCATGTTATTTCAATGTAGAGTTCCGGGCTTAGTGTTTATATAAAGGAAACAATAACTTCCAGTTTAGGAATGTTATTGTTCCTGTTACTGCAGTGTACTGGAATAAATACGATCAGATTTACTGACTCATTTTAAGGATATTTTTATTTTTTTTTCTTCTAAGTTGAGCAAACGTTGTGGGGTTTTTTTGCTGTTGTTGATTATATTCTATTACTGCTCACATCATACTTGGCAGCTAATTCTGTCCTCCTTATATACCATGCTGTTCTGAATCCATGTTTGTGGGTGGGTGTTTTTTGCTAGCCATTTTTTCAAGACTCAAATCTTATTCCTATCGTTTCATCTGCCTTTCTCCATCTTCACAATGAAATGTGTTAGTGCAAAGACTCTTGTGTAACTGCATTGGGATATAGAATTTTGCTTTTTATATGCATCTGACTTAAATTCTGTAGATTCAGTCTGTGAGAACTGAACGCACTGCTGGACCTACCTGCATAGAGCTGGGACTACTTACATCTACAGACCTTCAGAGTCCCAGATGTTTAATCGGACTGCACAAGAATTTAATAACCTAAATTCCACTGGACTTCCACCAAAGACAGCCAAATAGTAATTGGAAAGGCCAGTCTGTGGGGAGTATGAAATCTGGGCATGTAAGTAGAATTTAGATGTCTAGGGGTTTATCTTACAGGAAAATCCAGACCTTATGGTGTCATTATTAAAATTCACTTCCAGTAATTCTTATTAGAACACCCTTTTTCTCAGTGAGGCCTGTGATTGTTGCATTTTGGCTGTATAATGTATTAACTAGACTAACTAGAGTATGTAGTACTACATGCTCTTTATCCTCCGCCACTTTGAGGAGATGTGCCAGATGCTGCTGCCCTGAACCCAGTCCCAGAACTTGTTCCTGCAGAGACTCGCAGTGCCTTCAAGATTTGCTCAGAGCAAGGAAGCCTAATACAGTTTTAAACAAACAAAGCAACTTTCCTTCCCCTCCCCAAAAACGGAGCTTTTCTGGTCACATTGTCACATTTAGGCATATTTAACTGAAAAGTTAGTGCAGCTGCAGTCTTAAAGTCTTCTGACATGTTTTACTATATGACTACCTATTTTAATAAGTTCTTGTGAAAGAGGAAAGAGACACTTGTATCAAAATCTGTTAAAATATCGATCAATGAAAGCAACCCTTGCAACAAAGGACTGATTCACTGAGTCCAGTTTCTGCTGGACATAACATAGCGTTCATATATTAACCAAACTCTTTGAGGTTCTTGCCTCTCCTGCACCCATCTGATGTCTTCCCTTTCTGTGGTGAGGAACGTTCACATTTCTGCCAGACGCTGTCAAAAGTTGAACCATACGTGGTTCTGGTGCCAGCTAAAATAATTGCAAATTTAAGCAATTCTTGACTTTTTCAAGATTTACTGAATCAGTAAGAATGACACTGAGTGCCCTCAGAATGCAAATACACTGAGCTCTTTCTGGCACCCTCTCACGCAAGCGGTTGCCTCTCCCCTCAACCATTTATCAATGAGGCCTTTAGACTTCATGGTGAGGATTTTTGTCTAAGTGTGTACTAGGGGAATAAAGACTTGTGTAGCAGTCTGGTCTTTGTATAACCCTCATTTTGTCTCTAATATCAAGTTTCCTACCCACCTTAACATTCTTCACCCCCTCCTCCAGTGTCCTCAGCAAGCTGTAGGATACTCAGTTGTGTTATTGATAACATTTCCTTCATCTAAAGCTAATAATTCTTATATCTAGAAAATGAGATACTATGTTGAGAAATAATGTCATGTTGGTCTGGTGTAATTTTTCTCTTTGGTGTTGGCAAACTGATGTTGTGTTTTATTCTGTTTTCCTTTAGCCTCCTTCTTTAATTATGTCTCCCATTGCAATACGTTCCAATGCCGTATGTTTCTACTGAGGTGATTTTTATGAGTAGTTGCCTGGATTACTTGGTTTGTTTTTTCCTTGTTATTTTTTTGAATCTAGTTACTGTCTTCATTGAATATTTTCAGATCATGTACCACCCTATATTCAATAGTTGTATTAAAGCCCTTGCACCTAGCACTGCAATTTCATTTGTCAGTTCTTTAAGAACACACAGATGACAATTACTGAGGTTTTTCTAGTTTTGAGTGGATTAAGCTCTTTGAGTTTTGCTGCTGCTTTCATGCTCTTTGCCTTACAGGCATCTTGAATTTCTCAGGCTGTAAAATAAGAAAGTTAATTCCATTTCAAGACTATAGAAAGTCAGCTGTAGGGCATGTTGATGTTGGTTGCTCTGCACAAGTGTTGTGTGATGCCTAAGTGAAATTTTCATTTCATTGTTTAAAAGTAAGAATAGTAATGCCATGGAAAAGATAAAACTCTGTCTTAATTTCTTTTTTCGCCCTAATGGAGTATTTCTCCTGCTCTTGCTCTATATTGAAGTGTGCTTGTTCATGCCATGTGGGAGTGGCAATAATCCCTCTTCGCAGTGATCACTCCATCATTCAGTGATGTACCATCTGACAGGCAACCCTGCCAGGCTCCTTGTCCTGTCGCCCAGGAGGAGGGTTGTGCTGCTGCTGCTACTGCGCTGAATTCTTTCAATATTAAAAAAAAAAGAAAAAAAAAAAGGCAATCAGCAATTTCTCTGCTATCTCTCAGGATTTTGCAAGGACAAAAGAGGCAAAAACACACATCTGGGTAATGAAATACAATATTTTCTCAACAGGTGATAAACCCTAAAAGACGCTCTTTAAGTAAGGCTAGAAATGGGTTAGATGTGAATGATGAGAGAACCAAACTGACACACTTTGGTACATTTAAATGGTTTGTGCAGTTTCCAGTTCAAGGTATGTTAAAGTCCATTCAGATTCATAAACAGTATTTTCCCAGATAGTGAGGTGAGTGAAACCATCTCATCCCTGGTTTCCCCAGAGAACTTCAGAGTGGGAAAGAACAGATAAGATAAGCAAGCCACCACACACAAAAAAAAGGTGTATTTGAGGAAGAGTTGTGACTTTGTGTGGTGACAAGTTCTCTTAAAATAAAAACAGTTTAAAGAACTGAAGCTCAGCAGATGGCCACAGAATCTGTTGTTGAGACTGTAAAGATGGAGGCTGAGGGGACTTCTGGAAGAACTTGACACATCCTGACAGAGGAGCAGTACAGCATTTCTCCTTTCCTCAGGTCCTTCCTTGCCTTCCATCTGCCCTTCCCAAACCCTAGAGAGCAGATACAAACCTCATTAAATTCAGGCTGCTCTTAACCGAGGGAGGCTGGAGGAATTTGAACAAGTACAATTTTTGAAGTTCATGAAACATCAACTCCCTAGAAATGGTGTTTTCCTACTCCTTTTTCCTCCAGAATTCCTCTGGAGACTAGGACTGAAGCTTAAAAACTTTAAAATCTAAAAGAATTTAAAAATTCTTAAACTTTTTAAAATCTAAAATTATTTAAAGATTGTAAAATACAGACTTGTAGAATCAGCAGGAGTGAGGAGGCAGGGACTGTCCTTCTGAAGAGGAGAATTTATGAACTGGGGATGATGCTATTACCTAAACAACTGCCTGCACCCAGACCTTTCTCTTTGTATTGGTGTTGGGGAGGCTTCTTTGACTCTAATGTTTTTTGTCATTGCCAAGCCAACTTCTTTTAGCCTTTCAGAAAGCAGAAAAGGAAAACCTCGCTCACATTTTGAGGAGTATTTGAAACCTACTGTTGCCTCAAGCTTTAGCTTCCTGTGCTGTGCGGTAGAGTGTCTGATAATTAAAGATGAAAGCTTTCTATTTTTGTCTTGAATTCTTGTGAATGTAGCTCATGTTTCATGGGCCAGATTGGTTGATTTCTGTGTCTTCCTTTTCAGTGCTGCCTTTATCGTGGGAAAGGGGGAAGGAGGGAATAGCAACTTCACTGAGATGCTAAATTTAGAGTAGTTAGAAAAAGTGAGGATGTGTATCTGGGGTCTTTCCAGCTTTTCAGACTCAAGGCACCTATAGAGTCTGATTTGTGACTGAGCATGTCAAGTTGAAAGGACAATGCCTGAGCACCAGAGACCCTTTTGCCCTTCACCCCATGGAGTATCACATGTGTCAAAGCTGCACACTTTGTGACACAAAAAGACAGTTTTTCTCTCTTTGTCATTTGAAGTATACACTGCAGACATAGCTGTCGATGGTCTGTTCTGATCCAGACAAGCTTAAAATATGCTTTTAGAAAAGTTATGATTGATTCTAGGTGTTTTACTTATGTATGCCTGGTACACTAAAGAGCTTGATATAATAATTTTTGTTTACATAAAAGTAGTCTCAAAGATGAGGGACAGTGAATTTGTGGGTTCCTTTTCTAGCCATGCATAGTATACAGATGATGTTAAATAGAAGGAGGGAGTGCAAAAAAAAAAGGACACAGAGGCCATGATGTTCTGTGCTTTGCATATGACGTATTTTCTGCCTTAGATTTATTGCGGAAATTTGCTTATTTAAATTGAAGTTATTCAAACTTTTTTACTATAAAAGTATAAAAGCAAAATATAATTTGTATTTTCTTTCTCTAAGACTAAGCTTATCCATAGAATTAATATTTTTTCCTCACAGTTGTGTTCTAGCACCTCACTTTGTTCTCAGATGTTGATATTTCCACTTTCTGGTTTAGGATGATAGATACCTTCATTAAAAACATGTCTGCACATGTATTACAGCATGAAATACCGTGTTTGTTCACAGGATGTTCCTGCTGTAGGAATTTTTCTGTGGAGGCAGAAGCCTGCATACTTGTGCACAGTGTGAAATGCTTCAGAGCATTTCCCGTGCTCTGCCTTCCCTCTCTTTCTCCTTCATCTGTTCACTTTCCAACCTGGCAGCATAACCCCTCTGCAAGTGTGATCTGTGGGAGAGAATAACTGCTTAAGCAGTTCTGGCAGAACTCAGGTTAAGTGAATGCTACTGGATTGCACCTTCTTCTGGGCACTGGCACACCTAGACAGTATTCCATGCTGAGGATGGGTAAGATGCCCTGCAAAACAGTGCTGTTTTCATTACAATATAGTTACGATTGTTAACATTTATAGTAGCTGCTGCTTGGCGTGATGGTGCACCCAAACTAAAGCTTCAGAGTCGAATGGCAAAGTTATTTAGTACCACACTGCTGTGTTCACTATGAACTTGCGAACACCATTAGCATATTTACAGGAAGTCCTACATTTTCTGATGGCATTATCCAAACGACCATGTAGAGAAGCCAGGTGTCAAGTTTTCTTTAAAAAAAAAAAAAATCACGTTGGTGCTGCTGACAGAAGACAGCAGCTTCCAGGTAGATCTGCTGGGTTTCAAGTGAGCGTGAGAAGAATTCAGCTTCCACGTACTTTCACAGAGCATCAACAGGTGCTTCTCAGGCTCTTTGTGCATAGTACAGAGCAGAGAGCTCAGCTGCTTGGGCAGCTTTTCCTGCTGAGGGATGTGGTGTTCTGTGGAGTAAGACTGTGTCTCACATGAAAGCTTCTGGGAAGGTTTTTTTTTTTTTTTTGCCTTCTTAAGTGTACCTTATTTTCTAGAAGGAAAGAGCTGTGCTAGGGCATGTGCAGCCATCAGAGATTTCATTGCTTTGAGTAAGTGAGAAGTTCCATGGTGGTTTGGTTTGGGTTTTTTTCTTTGCTTGTTTGTTGTTTTGGGGGATTTTTTTGTTGTTCTGTTTTGTTTTACTTTTCTATGACAAACTCCCAGGTTAGGAAGATGAGAATAGAGCACAAATGATGAACAGTGAGGGTTTGTATGACAGTCAACTTCATCTTTGTTCTGCAATATGAGCTAAGTGCTCATTTTTACTTGGTTATGAAAATATGAAGCTTCTTACATTTTGCTATTTCCTACTTACGAGGCAGCATAAAGGGCATCTTACAGCGTATCTTTTTGATCCTGTTTTCTATAATTCAGAGCACTGTGTTCATACTCATATGTCCAGAAAACATAAAAGTACATTTTGATTCCAGTCAAAATGACAAAAAGGAGTATATTTTGGATCTCTGCATTTGGAGTACATTTGAAGTGAGTTGCTGCTTTGTTTTCCTTGTGCTCTGAGACAAAACAGGCTGTTACATGGGACCTTTGTACACTGACTCCCTGCCTCTCCCCTGCAGTTTATAAACCTCATGTACGTGGTCTGATACACGCTTGAACTTGCATCTTGGTAAACAAAGTTATGTTGAAGTCATTGATGGGAGTCAGAGAGGGAGCATCAAGTGTGTGGCTTACGTGGAGGATGCAAATCAGGAGACCCTGTACCCTGCTATGGAGGGACAGCATTTGTGAGTAATAGTGTGTGTGCAAGACTGCGTACATGTGTGTTCCCAAGTAATTGTCCCCACAAAAGGAATTGCAGAAAGCTGACTACATGTCTGGCTAAACAGTTACTGAATCTGGTCAAGCTATTGCAGGTGGATCGTTCACAAAAGTAATCAATTGTTTTCACAGAGTCAGTTTTGTCTGCCTTGCCTTTTCAGCATGAGATAGAGTTGTTTTGCAGTACTTTGCAGGCTGGTTTTATTCAGCTTCATACCTGCAGCTTTTGTTTTTGCATGTGGGCAGATTTTTATTACATTTAGGGAACTCACTATTTTTTCTTCTTAAATATGTCCACAATAAAAAAAAAATAAAAATTCCTCGATGAGCCAGGTTCCTGGTGGCTACAGGGTTGCTGGATGATGGCCAGTGGGGCTCACTGACTGAAGGTAAGAATTGAAAAGTCTAGAAATGGGAAACGCTGGTACTTGGCTACACACAGCTAGAACTGTTTTGTGAGCAGAGTCTGAGCATCATAAAACATCTGGTGACAGGTCTCTGTTTGAGAGATGGTTTTGGCTTGTAATCCACAGCCACTTTCCATAAGTTACAGAGCAAACTTCAATTAGTGTTTGCATTTGGTTTGGTAGGTGGCTCTTATTTAATGTTGCTCAGTATAATTTGTGTTCTTCCCTTTTTCCTGTCTTCCTTCTCTGTTACAGTGTGTGGTGCAGTTACTTCTCTGCTGTCCTACTGTTTTGGCTTTCTTGTTGTCCTGCTTCCTGCTTGGCCCCACAGGGGAGGGGCTCCGCTCCTCCACCTGTGCATTGTGGAGGTAACTGAAGTTGCCTCTTAAGAGCAGAGCAAGAGGAAGGGAAACGCTGGTGTCAGTAATTGTATCTATAAGCTCAGAAGTCAGCAAGGACCCATGCTGCATCAGTGTGATGTTTCCAGGGTTAAATGGGGTTTCCCAGAGTGGGTAAGAGCGCTTTTTGACTCAGAAGAAAAAAGACCTGTGTAAAATCACAGACTATTTCTTATCAATCGATACCTGTTTGTTAATGGTTCCACCTTTATGACAAGTTAGATTTGTGGAGAGAGAAAGGAGTGTAGGAATCAATGCAGAACTATGTTTAAGTGGAAACACCCACGATCATTAATGAATTTTCAGTGTGGCATGTCTTTATTAAAGGAAGCATGCTCCTTTTTATTTTTTCCTAAGAGGCAATAATAAGGAACAGCAGCACCTGTAATATTGGATAAAGAGTCTAATCAAAGGCAAAAGCCATGTCCAGCAGTAAATGACTGTTTTGTTATTTTATTTTTTGGTTTTGTTTGTTTGGGTTTTTTTTTAGTGACACCCCTGATCCTGTTTGGCATTGCAAATCTCAATTGCTTTTCTAAAGTTTTCCCACAGAACTGAGGGAGAAATCATGACAGTTCAGCAAAAATTGATGCATGAAAAATTTGAAATGTGTATTTAATGTAAGAACTTTGAAGCACATTTGGATGGAGATGGTGATGCCTGGAATGCTACTCTTTGTAGGAAGGAGATTTTATTGCTGCCCTGTTAAGAAGTGAGTTTTTCTAAATGTTTTCAAGGTTTTGCAATGTTTTGCATTCTGTAATGTACAGTGGCAAAAAGCAAAGAGATGAAACATTCAGATGAAAACATTTTTATAATTCAGAGGCACATTAGTATATTTACTTAGTAAATTTAATTGTTTCTGATGAAAATTGGGAAGTTAATACTTACATGACCCAAGGCAAACAACTTTGAAACAAGCCCATTCTTGAAGTTTTCAGTTTTAGCACATGCCTCAAATCAGACAAAACTTCAAATACTCATGACTCATGGCCACCAGCTAGAAGTGTTTTGTTGTTCTTTTATGTTTTGGGCAGTGAGTCATGGCTGAAAAGCAGTAGTGCTTCTAAGCAGTAAGCAGTAGTGCTTCTAAAGGTAAATTGGATATAGTGATCTTGCTGACAACAAATGGAGTTCATGTACCCCTGGTTATCTGTGAGGATGGACTCTGATTTGACATTGTGGATTTACCCATAAAAGATGACCATAAGGTTCATATTCTGATGATGTGTTTGACCTCCTCTGGAGTCACTGGTGACAAAGAACTGTGAGTTTCCACAGTTTGATACTGGTTGCAGGCAGATAAGTCTGTTGATGTTATGATCTCATTAAAGATAAACCATGGGATTGTGCAACGAGCTGATAAGGCCTGTCCTGATTCAGCATGTTCTTCCGTTCCACACGCACCTACCAGGATTTGCAAAATGTGCAGACCACTGTTGCTTCCCCCAGCTCCTCAGCCAGGTCAGCAGCACTCTGTCATATGGTTGTGTGAGGTCCAGCCTCTCAGTCAGCCTAGTTCAGCATCTCTGCCATCCAATTGTGTCCATGTGGTTTCTGACGTCTTGTATTTAAGAGAAGTGTTTTGCCATCAGTGCACACTCACCTTATAACAGCTCAGTCTCATGAAATGACAGATGTTTGCAAAACCTTAGCAATAAAGAAGGGGGTGTCAGCACTTTAGTGCAGTAGCTGTGGATCTGGAAGAGAAGTCTAGTTCTCATCTGCTTCTCCAGGTAAAACACTTCTGCCTGTGTGTAGCTGGCAGCAGCAGCCACTGATTCAGGCTTCATGCGTGCAGGTCTGAAGTTGTTTCTTCCTGCATTGGAGGGAATTTTATGTTATGGGGTAAGTATTCTGGCTGCACACATGTGACTGGCTCTCTGTGCCACCCTCAAGACCAGAGGTGAGTAGGGCATTTCAGCTTCCTTAGCTGCCACACACGAGCTTCCTCTGGTTGTGGTAACATCTAGATGCAAAGGTGTAGGGATTTGCACAGCTGATTCCAAGTCAGGGGTGGAGGAGCGTGGCTGATAGCTGGCGTGTCCTTGTAACTACGCTCTCAGGGCACTTCTTTGCCTAGGCAGAGGCATCAGACAAGCAAAAACATGGAAGTTAGTTGGCCTCTGGAGTGCAAGCATTTCACGGTTAGTGGGGCAGCTGGGCAAATGACTTAAGGTCCCTGGTGCCTCCTTCCTCAAAGGCACGGGTTTGATGTTGTGAAGGGTGTGGACTGTAGCTGACTTCCCCAGTGACTCTGCTTGTCTGCTGACAGTGTTGTAGATAGAAGATAAATTGCTCATCATTGCAGTCTGACAGCTGCCTAGAGAGCAGAGTAGAATTAATTCCTGAAGTTCTTTCTTAACCATTTCGTTTACCTGGGTGGATTAAGTTCACTACTCAATTTTTAACTCCTTTACAGGAATGAATAGTAAACAAACAATCTCCCTTGTTTGTTTCATGTACACTTATCATCCTAGATTACACAGCAAGTATGCTGTTGTTTCTCTCTCTCAGGAAAAAAAGTGTAGATTGTTAAAATAAGCTGGAAATGTGGTCTTACTCGATTTGGTAGATGCTGTTGCCTTGGGCTATGACTTATCTCATTAACCAACCATGAAAACTGCAGTTTTCCATCTTTGCTCTTCATCAGGTATATTACTGTTCATTTTATGTATCTACAGTTATTCAGGGCAGGCTATTTGTGTATTGCTAGTGTATTTACACAAGACAATCAAAGGCAATCTCTGAAGATTTCGGTTTGGTCTTTTAATGTATATGTTGATGGACAGCTGCTGTGTAATTAAGGAAGAAAATACCCTATTCATTCTGCAGGAAGGTTTGCTTACCTTGTATTGTGCCGTTGAATTACCTATTGAGGTGTTACCCTGTGAATCTGCTGTAGTAACAACAGGCGGTTGGGAAAGCAGGTAGCAAAACAATAGCCTGAAATAAAATACTTTCTGGAGGCCTCTCAAGGGTGGTTATGAGACAATTCCTGAGCTTTTAGTTGTTAAAAGTCTGCTTGGAGCTCCAGCCAGGTTACAAAACATGTTTTGTCTGGCAGTAGTATGGATCAGTGAGCCAAAGGGTTATGAACAGTTTAAAAAAATCCTTTCTGACAAAGTTCGGGCCCTTATTTTGGAAAAGCTGTTCACAGGGTATGAAGGAGGTAGAATTTCTCCTAGTCTCCATCACAGGAGTTTGGTAATCACCTAGGTAAGTGGGGTTTGTGGTATGTATTTGTTATTTCAAACTTGTATTCCTCTATTTTGTTTTTCTACTGATAAGATTCATTATTGTTGGAGAAGGCTGCTTAGTTGCTTGATTTAGTATGGCCACAGCCTTTCAGGAGGGAAAAGACTTGGGGTATGGAGTCCTGGGAGAGGGGCCAGGGAGCTGCGGGCACCACAGGCTGGGACCAGGTCTGAGCAGGAGCAGGCAAGGACCCACCAATAAGCCTGGGAGCTCAGAGGGGTGCACTGACAAGGGCTGGAGCACAACCCAAATGTGCAGACTCCAGACAATGACACTGTGGCCACCTTTGCTATTTTTATTAAAATTGTATCTGATGCTCTGTGAATGTATAAAAAAGAGACCCTAGAGAATATTGCACATTAAAATGTCTAGTTTGGGGCTCTAATTTGTTAGAGTATTTTTCTGAAGATGAGAATAATTTGTTTTTTTTCAGGATGTCTTTTATTTATTTGGTACCTTGAATGGGAAAATTCATTACTGTGTACAGCTCTGGGACAGGTTCTGTATGTTGTCATGTTGTTCTCAATGGAAAACAAACATAAATATAGTTACACCAGTATTAAATGCTGTGACTGACTAATATTGCATACTGTTTAAGATTTTGTGCAGCCAAGCACGTTATCTTTTACTGAAAGAACATTTACTACAATTTTATTTTAGTAATTTGAAAGGGATTGCTAAGTGTACATGACAAATGGATTGCTTCTTGCATTATTGTGAAGAATATTGTAAGAAATTCATGACAATGTTTTCTGCTCCTTTGGTACCAAAGAAGTCCTGTGGATAAAAAAATAATCTGCGTATACTTATTGTTTATTTTCTTCCTCCACTGTATACCTGTATGTGTGTATGGGGAGGGGGATGGATGGAGACAACACCTAATATGAAAAGCATACTTATTTTATTTTCCCCTATTTACTTGCTGATGACTTTGGAAGTAAGAGGACTACCAGGTCTTATGTTTTCATATTTCTCTCTTTCTATTTAACCAGCTGAATAGCTGATCTCTACTTCTCATTGTGTTAGATAGAGGCTTTTACCTCTTTTAATCCAAGTAGACACAATGTCTTCTTCCATGGTGCTGTGAAGTTTATTATGTAGGTAACCTCTGATTTTTAATTTGCAAGCAAAACAGTCTTTGTGTGAGCATATTCAAGCATATTTTATTTTCTGGTTTTATTTATTCATTCATTTATTTATTTTTAAAAGCAGCATGAACCTTTTAGAAAAGTGTCTTTAGTACAAATGTACTCATCTTGGCTGATGCAATAACTAAATTGAAGCAGAAAGAACGGTTTGGAAACCACTTGTGTATTTGTGGATAGCAGGAGTGCCAGAATTGCAGCCAACTTGACCAAAATTACATACCTAAGTATGTTAGGGCATATGAATGAAGCATGCTACCAAGTTAATTTGCCCAAACTGGGAGCTGGTTTTACAATGAGCTCTTTTTTTTGCTTCAACCTTCTTGAGTTTGCTTTTTAATTCTGTGAATTAGCATTAATGCACGTAGGAGGACATTTTCTTTGGATCCTGCATTAAATTACTCTGAATTGTGTAAAAGCCCTGTGAGAAGAGCTGAGTGTCTGTCTCCTCATCTATCCTGTTAATGGGCTTTACACTGTGTATTTTTGCACCTATTTGAAGCAGTGATACTAGTTTTCCAATTACTATTCAACTTCTTTGACTGTACTGTTGAGTAGTTATGCAACATGTCTGAGTTGCTTCCCTTTTCCCAAGAGTGAGCAAGGACTGACAGGACAAGTATTGGCTTCTTTGTGTGAATTAACTCTTAAACTGAAATTCATAGCTAATGCTATGTCTACTTTGAACAGGTCCCTGATTAATGAAGATGAGAGGCTATTGTCTGTAAAAGGACAGATGGGTGATAGCACATGTCAGGAGAGCTGGATTTTGTTCTGGTCCTTCTGAAAAGTAACATTTTTGGTTTTCATCCATTCTAGGAATGAGTGACTTTTTTTATCTAAGGTTCATCAGCCAAAATGGCACTGATTGTTCTAGTATAGGGGTTAAAGAAATATGTGAACCCTCATGGGTGAGCTTGTTTATGGTACTACTTGGGTGCACCAGTGATTTGCCTTACTGGCCTCCAGTGTCTTTTTCAGTCTTTCATGGACCTCCAACACGCCTGTACTGCTGCCCTCAGAACAGGGAGCAGCTTTGCCAGATTGATCAGCAGAGGCATCTCCAAATGAGGCACGTGTATCTGGTAGGATGCTTGGGTATGGACTGCCAGGCAGTAGTTACCTGAAGGAAGTGCTGTCAGGGCAGGATGTAGACACCTAGATCACAGGATGACTCAAAGTCATCCAGCTGTGATGCATCACTGGCTTGTTTGGATGCTTAATTACATTGCTCTCTCTCTTCCCTACAACAATAGTACCCATCTTATGTCTGGTCCTTTCTAAAGAAAAGTTAAGCTAGGCTTCTCTTCTCTCTTTAGGGGTTTGTCCTGTTGACCAAAAGCAAAAGGCTGGTAATTAAAATAATGAAACTTGCCCATCTCTGAGGAAGGCCCTCCTTCCAAAACGAAATGGCTAGCAGGCTCTGGGTGAGCCAGCTGTGCCAGTTTTAGGAAGCTTCCATTTCTGTTTGCCACCTGCCCCTTTGGCAGAAGTTACTGCTCTCCCAGCTGGGTTAGTGATGTAGACATGGCAATACATGCCTACATTGGGTGCTGCAGAACTGATTTGGAGTGCATGCATGTGGTAGCCCCCAGCCTGGCTGAGCAACCTGAGTATCTGTGTGGCACTGTGAGTGCCCTGCAGTGTGATGGAATTGGGGGGAGGGTGGGTTAGCCCTGTGGTTACGCTGGATTGCAGCTGCATCCTAAGACTGTGTTTTGGCACGTGCACAGAGGCTTTTCACTTCTAATTGATTTCCCTCACTTTCTTGCCTGCTTTGTGTAAGTGTGACCTAGAACATGGAGTGCCAAGGCTGATGCATCGCTCCTTGCTCAGCAAGCAGTTATATGTATTATTCCAGAGTATGAATTTAGTTCCCTTTTTTTTGATTAGGAGATTTTTCCTCTTGTATTGAATGATTTAGATTTACCTGCTGCGTATTGATAGTTTAGTGGATGTACTTGGATTTTGGAAGAGAGCAGTTTGTATGCCTAAAAGAGGAAGAAAGAGGAGGTAGATCCTGCCTCTAGTGTGGGTGAATCATCTTCAAATATTTCTGTGTCACTATGTGGTTAAGAAAAAAGGCACCATGTATTTGTGTGACTGTTATAAAGCTTGGTGTCTTTTTCTTTGGTGTTCCAAATTGTGTGTGGCTGTTGCCTTCTTGGTGCTCCTCCCACCCCATAAGCTTTAATTAATACTAGGGTAAGGCAGAGATTACTTTTCAAGTCTCAACTTCTTTTGGTGCATGTGATATATGGATTTGTTACCTGTATTTTGATAACAGAATTGACTTCTAAAACTATACCAGAAATGCACCAGTTCTAGGGACTGGGGAGATAACATTAGCTGTAATTTTTAGGTAGTTGATTTGGGTTTATATAAAAGACATTAGCTTTTAAATCTTATCCTTTCCTTCATACTTTTCAGAGAGGCTCATTTGTTTGTAGTTCCAAAAGGTTTCTCCCTTGTCTAGAAAATAGCAAATTAAACACAAATCACTATGTTTTTGTTGCTTCTTTAAAATTGTTGGTTACCTTGTATTTGTAGACTTTCTGTATTACTTTATTTGTTAGAATGAACCAGAAAATACTTGAATTACTGCTTCATTAGAAAAGCAGTATTAACTTAGGTATATAAATCACAGGAGTATATGCACTGCAGGGGATAGTATTTCAAACTAATAATCTGGAATAGAACAGCACCATCTTGTTTAAAGGAAGTATGATTCTGCAGCCATCTGTGCATTTGCTACTGAAAAGGGGTATGTTTATAGTGTCAACAGAGTGAATTTAGAGAATCAAATCACGTTTCATGGTAAAACTGACCTGGAAAGAAATATTTTCACAGTTTTATGTTGTCGCTGTTTTTCATTCATTACACATACACACATCCCTGGCTGAGATGTTTTTTGTCTTGTTTGTTGGTTTCAGAAGCTTCCTGGCTTTTCCTAGGAATTATTTAGTGTCCCAGATCTGCCAATTACTTGCTTCTCAAGCTATGGGCATGGGAGCAGGGGGACGAACCTTCAGGCAAAAACATGGTGCAAATAGCACTGAAGCAGCTGCAGACAAAAGGGCAGGCTGTGCATTTGCTAACATAAGAATTGAGTGCACTGGAGTTGCAACAAAGGCATATGAAAGGTGACAAATTTAGCCCAAGGTAAACTTGCCTTTGGGAGAGAGCTCAGTCCCTAGTAAGTGTCAGGTGTTCATGGCTTTTAAATCAGGACAGCTTGTCTTGGCACAGATTAACCCTTTTGTGAACCTCTATCCTCAGTCTCTGCAACCCACATGCATTTGAGTTTCTCTGGTCATGTTATCTGATTGCACTTGAAAGGCAAAAAAACAAAACTTGGTAAAATATTGAAGGCAGATATGGTGCATTTCTCCAGTATTTTCAGGCCTGGGCAGATCCAGGTGAAACCATGGATGCTTGACATCTGGAGTTTATGGCCACTCTAAGTTTACATGAACTCAATAGCCAGAATCCAACATGGCTTGCGTGAGTCGCATGTCAGGAAGCATATTGTGTCTCAAGCATATTGACTTAGTGAGCATGAGCAGAGCAGCTATCAGTAGAGCAGGCAGTAGAGCAGATTGGTCTTTCTAGATGCATTCAGCTTGCTGTGTATAAGTCTCATCTTTCTTTTTTCTACATGGAAGAAATCTTCCAGAACCGCAGTTGAAGCAGTTGGTCAGCCTCGGCCTAATTTTTCTTAGTATAAGTTCTTCTTCAGTATCCACATGTTGCTAACAAGTAGCAACTTCAGACAGTATAAATAAAAATCAGTGTCCTTACCAGTGAAGATTTGTGTGGGATATTGAAGTCTTTGGACTGGTTACACAGCCTTCTGGAAGCAGAAACATGACAAAGACCAAGAACTGAGTGATGAGGAAAAAAATCATGTTAGTCCTCAAAACTGGATTACCTCGACATTTGTCACTTTCTGCAGTGCTTTTACTTTAAATTAAAACCTCTTTCTGGTTTGATTGCAGAGAAGCATCTGTTTCACGTTTCCCTGCTCAGGAATGATATCTGATTATGAGAGCTGAGGCTTGGCCCTGTTTGGTTGTGTCTTACATCACGTCTCCATTGGGTGACATGACTTTTTCAAAGCCTGTTCCTGTATTGCAGCTATTGCTGCACTGGCTCTGTGCAGGGCTCCCTGAAGCCTGTGGTCTATAGGCTTTGACCCTTTGGGTGGGAGTGTTATTGAGTACCAGTGTTTTCAGACATCTCTGTTTCATTCATCATGTGTTCATAGTGACATGATCATTAAAACCAGGGTCAGATCACATATTGTGAAATTTGAAGAGCAGGAGAAGGTTGTGTTTTTCTAACTAATTTACTGGGCTTCAGAAACTTTATAGACTTAATTGATTTGTGCCATGAGTGGGTCAATTACGTACTTTGAAAGCTGTTGTGTATTTTCATGTGGCTGCAGGAAAGGTGAAGCTGTCCCCCTCCCCTGCTCCCTCCCCCCCGACTTTTGCCTATTTTAAAGCAAAATTCTTCAGACTTTTTATTAGCAACCACAACAGATGCTTAGCTTCTGAAAGTGCTCTGAGGCATCAAACTGAGAAGCTGAGGCTACAGGCTCCATGCTGTTATTGTTGGATGAAGCACTGTGGTCTTGATGCAAAGAGTGGGCATAAAGATATATTAATTTAAAAGCCAGATGTTTGGCTTCTTTTCTTGAAAGGGTTATACCTACTTGCTTCTATCACCTGCATTTTTAAATTAGCTCCTTAATTGCATGTCTGTATGATAATAGCTTCTAGGAGTGACCTCATTAAAAACATATTTTATGATCATGATGATGTGATTGAGGCAAAAAGCCAGATTTTGCTTTTTCTTTTCAACGCATTGGATAGTGAGCACTCTTGGTTTCTTTAGCTTGAGCAGGGTAGTATCTTCTGGGGTTTCTTTGTCACACTGGAGTAGATGTCAACACAGTGTCTGTCTGTTTCTGTCTCTCTTGGCCATTACTTAAGGACAAATCTATACCTAAAGATATTAGATCTCTTAATTTCTCATCTAATTTATGACCATTTGTGAAGTAGGGCCCTTTGAGAATTGGTGGAGCTCTGCAATGCAACTGAATTTGAAAAGTCATTCCACCACAGACACGCTGACATGGATGTTTTCTTTCCCTTGTCTTCATTTCTTGCCGCAGTTTTGTGAGAAATGCTAGGGTTTAGGAAAGGAAAAGACAAGAAATTTATATCCAGTCTGCAAGAAAATAAAAAATGATAATGTAGACAAGTTGACTGATCAGAGGACCCTGACACAGAAGAAGTAGAAGACAAGGCTGGGGTTTGTTTCAGCTTTGCAATTGTGGTAGGAGGTTGTGAGATTTGATGGCTGTACTTTGCTGACGTCATTAATGCTCTCATCTGAATAATGAACTTAATGTCCAATAATACAAGTATCTGTGTGTGGGCAGAGCTCAAATCTTCAGTGATGTTCTGATGTCTTCTCATGCTGTGTTGGGTAAAATTTTGTGCAAACCTGCTAACAAGACAGTGATCATTTATTTATGGTGTGTTTGGGAACTTAGCCATGTAATTCAAAAACTTTACAGTGATTTCTTTAAAAATTTTAATTTTAGTTGTACAAAACGTCTGTGTTGATATAAGTATCAAAGCTCAACAAAAGGAAAGCATATTTAGCAATGCAAGATCTTGAGAAGAGATGATAAACAAGAAGTGGGTAGAAAAATTGTGATTATACACGATTCAGCCATTTAGGCAGCATGATTGAATGACATTTTGCTTTCTGACTTCTGTGAGAAGACCAGCAAAATTGACTGAATCCAGGTGAATTTGTTGAAGTGGTTGAAGGACGATGTATAACTCCACCAAATCCGTGTTGCTGTGAATTTAGGCTAAGGATGATAGTCACATTTGAAGCAAATTTAGCTAAACTGGTGCGTGTCTATTCATAACATATATAACTTTATAACTGGTGTAAACTTAAAGTTGCACTTGCAAGCCTTGTTCTTGCAAACTAAACTGAGATGGACTGTACTTTAACTAATACTTCACTTGTGAGATCTTGTGCTACTTAAAGGAAGTATTTAAATCCCCTCTGAAGTTAATAGGTGACAAGAAAGGCAACAGTAGCAACTGGACCATGTTCACCCAGGAAGTGAACATTTGTATTAGTTTTACTAAGAGTAAGAACTTGCACATTATTGTGGAATGCAATTTATGTTTGGTTTTGGTTTTGTAGTAAAAAAAAACCTCAAAAAAACCAAAGAAACCACAAGTTTTTACAAAAAGCAGGAAATAACACCAATACTTCTCTGAAGTGGTTCAAACTGGTTGTAGCATGGGTTTTGTTGTTATTTAGGTACTGCCTAGCTTAGGAACATAATAAAGATATGTATATTAACACCTTATGTCAGAGTCAAGAAGGTAGAGCACTGACAAGATAGCATGAAAAGGTTTTGTTTGTGATATGTTGAATTTCAGCGGAAGGCTTCCCAGTACATCTCCAGTGGTAGGTGAGCAAGTTGGTTTTCAGCCATGCTATTGAATAGGTAGAGATTATAGGCCAGGGAATCCCGTGCTTAAAAGGTGTCCTGTCTTCTTGAAATTGTGTCTGTTTTTATTTTCCTCTGTTTTGATCAGCATCTGAGCTGTGTTGACGGCAAGGGTTTAGTGGTCCTTGGGAAAAGCCTTGAAAAATGCATCCATGCTGCAGTCAGGATACCTACTGACTTGTCTTATTCAAGGAAGCTTTAAATTTCCTTAAAACCAGGGTCACTTCAAATAGTGTGGAGTTGGGTCTAGCCTGAAAGGTCTGCCCATGGGATGGGAAAGTTTTTAAGCAGTTAGCTCACCTAGAGCACTATGTTCCTGTGCTTCTGATGCTGTTGGTAGCTGGGCTGGATTGCTGCTAAGCTGACCTTGGTTTGTTGCAGTCACTTGTTGCCTGCAGAAGAGGCTGCCTTTGGTTGTGCTGGACCCTTTTGGGACTTCAGTGCTGGTGGCAAGTGGGTCTTG
Organism: Dendrocincla fuliginosa; assembly: GCA_035047845.1. Lineage (NCBI taxonomy): Eukaryota > Metazoa > Chordata > Aves > Passeriformes > Dendrocolaptidae > Dendrocincla > Dendrocincla fuliginosa. The sequence goes on along the minus strand of JAWWMO010000083.1, from coordinate 90,736,003 downwards.
GTGGGCTGTGGGGGGAGTGGTCTACCACAGTGCAACCTGCTGCTCAGCCAGCTGAGTGCCCACCTTTCCCTCTTATTTGTTGACCTATACCAGCTTTTTCTTTGTTAGAAATTTCCTTAAAAACAAAACTTTGATGTTTCAATTACAGTTTTTGAAGCTGTGTTCTGTCTACCTAGGATGACTTTTAGGAATCAAAGCCTTGGCTGCCTGGAGAATGGGGAGAGAGTTGACTGCAAACCTACCATCTAAATAGAGCAAAGGCTGTTCTCAGGTGTACTTTCCTCTTTTGCAGACTGTACTATGCCTCCATATTGAAAATTAACATAGTCCACCAATTGAAGAACTTGCAAATCATTATTCTAGATGAAATTATGAAGTCCAGAAGGATCTAGTTCACTTGACACTTTTGTAGCTTGCTCTGACAAGCTGAGTCAGTTGTAAGTTCACTGTAGTGAAGTAGCCTTTTAAAAGCACTCTTCCTCCCTGTAAGACTCTTGTGTTCAGAAGTGAGCCATGGTTGAGCAGTGTCAAGCATATGGATCAGTGCTTACAAAACCAAAACTCACAAACAGAATGATTCTGAGAAACAGTTTGATTTAAAAGACCTTTGCATCAGAATCTTGTGTGAAGGATTTTTGGGGATGCAAGCTGTTTTTTGGGGTTTTTTTCAAAATTTTCAGAGGCAGAGGTATTTTACAAACCACTGAAATTTTCTGTATATCTAGAAGCTATCTCTACTGAGTGTCGTGTATAACAGTTGATATATTTAAATCCTAAATCTGTTGAGCAGAATTATTTGCATTCAGTGGATTGTAATTTCATTTTCTTTGAGCATGGTTTCTGACTTTTTTTTTTATTTGGCTGTAAGAGATTGATGTTCTCAGATAAAGAGGGATATTTTGTTACTGCATGCATTTTCTCAGATTAATATACTGTATATGAAGCTGTAAAAGTAACACATAAGCAATATTAGTGTGATACATTTAAGAATCCTCACAAAAAATTATGAAAATATTTTTATATTGGATAGGAGCATATTCATTTTTAATAATGAACAACATTAGATCATTGACATCATATGACTTAAAAAAGAATAATAACCCTCCATCAGTGGTTGTGAACTGGGTTTTGCCCAGTGCATGCAGCTTGTACTTCTTAGGGCAGAAAAGACAGTGTGCATTTTAGGAGTGGGCTGAAACTGCCAAGTATTTTTTTGCAGCATGTTGGAGGCAAAATTGCGTGTCTGGAATGTGGCAATTCCTGAATTTCTGTCTAAGGGGAAGCCAGGTGTAATCAGCTGTGTCACTTGCCGAAAGCTGGTGTGGCCTCTGGGTTTCCTACCTGCTAGATACAGTGTGGGAGCAGCGGGAGGGACTTCCAGCTGGGATTTGTAGTCTGGTGCAGAATTTCCTGAGAAAGAAATCTATCCAGCTTCATGCATCAGTGTGACAAGGGAGTGGGGACACTGTTCACACCTCAGGTATTTAGTCCCCCTGACTGTAAGAGTTAAGTGTGTGACAGAGAAGTTTTCATGTGTTTTCTCTAGGTAGTTACCAGTTAAACTGGTGGATGGGTGGTTCGCACTGGGTAAGGCAACAGAGGATGTTCCATCCATTTTCAGCTCCCACCACTTGAACAATAGAGTATGGGAGCTATGGAAAAGCTCCATACTGGAAGGAGCCTCTCTTTCACTGCCCATTCCATGTGCGAATAGCAGTGGGAATTCCAGCATTGCTTTCTTGTGCAGGGTCAGCAAAGTAATTTGCTCTCTTCTTACCATTTCTGGAAGGTGTTTTAAACTGTGAAAGAAAAGATTTCTTTAGCAGAGGAGAAATGTGATAAACTAGAAATAAAATAGCTGTAAAAGAGATCATCTTATAAAATGTAAAACAGTATAACAAAATACCTGAATTTGGTGGCTGGGAATTTAGTGGTGGCTTTTAACGATTTTAAATGGCCAAGTAGCTGGCTCCATCACTCAAGCACCATTTCTCTCTTGAAAGATTAATGGTCTTAAGATATCAACATATATGACGAGAAGACTTGCAGTGCAGCTCAGGTGATTAGGGATGGAGTGGTTGTCACAGTTGTGTTAGTTTCAGCAGGTACTTTGTACTTTACAGATGATAGAGATGGAAAAAGAGTTCTTTGGGGAAGCAAAAGGAAGAAAAGGAATTCAGGGTGCATACAAGGACAACAATGAGGCTCCTGCAGTAGTGCAGAGGAACAGATCTGAAGTGAACCCCTGGGGACCTAATGAAATGGGTGTTGTCTTGCCCCTGTTTCGTTGGGAAACAAGTGCCTAGGTTTGAAGGTTTTTTATAAATCTCCACCCATTGGTTGGGGTTTGTGTTTCAATTTGTTATTACATGGAGAGTACAAAAAAGACTATTCTACAGATTGATTAAACTGACATCTTTCTCTGGCCCTTAGCTCTTGGGGTGGTCCAGGGTCAATGTTTTTGAAACAGTGGTTTATGGCAATGGCTATTGAAGAATGTTTTTTAATGTGTTATTTATTTTATTTTAAGTGGAGCTAAGTGCATAGCACTTTGCTAATTGAATCTTCATTTAATTGTTGGTAGCTAAAAGCAAATACAGAGTTTCTTATAAAGTGTTTGCATTGTAGATCAAATTGCTTTTCCTCTGTACCTGAAGTTTTTGTTTTCCTTCCTGGTCTTTAAAGTTCTTCATTATGGTTGCTGTGACACACTTAGAAAGAGAGCAATCCTGTCACCAAGGAGCAAAATATTTAATCTGGCATTTCTAAGTGATGAAATTAAAGAAGATAAGAATAAAAGCACTGCAATAGCAAAATCTATTTCCAGCTGCTTCTGCATAGAAACAGCATCATATAGAGCACACCAAAATGCTTCCCGTCTTAACTGCTGTCCATAAACACAGAAGGAATCTCTGTGTAGGAAGACGGAAGGTGTGTGGATGTTCCTTGTTATTAACATGGATAGGTAATGGGAGGGTTTTTTAAAGGGTGCCTGTATGCTCTTTTTATGATGGAGAGATGTAGCACAAGAGCATAAAAAATTGCTGCTTTAAAAATACTGGAGCCCTTTGAGTTTCAAGTTAATGGAATATTCTCAACCTGTTATTTAACTGAGTATTGTGGGGCTACACTGTAAAAGCCTGATAAGGTACTTTGTAACCTGATGTGTGGCAGTAAATCTGTAATATGGCTTTATATAGATAAGAGTGAAAATGGGAAAAAAAAATTGAAATAAGGGTGTATCACGCTAATGGTCTAGTCACCTATTTATGCGTAGTGTAGGTATAGAGGTGGAAAACCCCCTTTGGGGTGACACACCTGACTGATGAGTTACTAGTGAAGGTATGTGATTGATCCTGCACGCCTCCTGCTCCTTTCCTGTACCTGGGCTGGGGTCAGCCCAAGCTGGGTCCAGTGCCATGGGAAGGACTTTGTGTTGTTGAAGTGCTCAGACTTCAAATGACTCAGAGCAGGCTTAAATAACATGCTAGGTAGGTCTTCTGGTATTTAGTGCTTTACAGCACTATGTTTTTTTTGTTGTTGGGAATTGTGCAGTGGTGAGCAGAATGACAAGGAAGTTTTGCAGTCCACAGGGGATAGTGTCGGCTTTATTACTCTATATTGGACATCTCTTACAATGCCATGAAACTGTTCCATGACTGACTGGTTGGAAGAACAGGGGAGCTCTGTGCACATATGCAATAGATGGCTGTCCCTCCACAAGCAGCTCTGTGGTTAATGGAAATGGTAGGATTAGATATAAAACTTCTGAGTGTAAAGTCTCAAAATCAGGGGAATCCCAGTCTGCACCACTGGTGACTACATCACAAGATACTTCAAGTGACAGAGGTTGGAAGTGGAGGTGTCCATTGCTCCTGTTGCTGCCATGGGTTGTTTCTGGGCAGAGGTGAACATCTGTCTCCATTTCTTCTGAAATCCCACCTTTACTGTAATAACGGGGTTGTTTGCTCATTGCAAAACAATTGCAGGGTTTTAGCAAGTGTTCATGTTTCTTTGTGCTTCAGGTATTAAAGAAGCACAACTTGATTCCTGTGTCTTTTATAAACAGTTTGCAGGGCTAGGATGCTGCCTGTAGATGGTAATGGTAGTGTTGTTAGAACTGTTGGAGTGCCTAATGAAAAAATTTGGTTTAGTCTAGAAAGTCTATGTGAATTTGCTGATAAACCTACAAACTATGTTATTTCTTCTCATACTCCAGAATTAGGACCCTTTTACTCCAAACTTCTTCAAGCCTTGCCACTTCATTTTGCCTTTTTGTTTTAGGCCAATTTCTGTGTGTCCATGCCTTGGTTTTCATCAATTCTAAAATGGGGATACTTTTTTCTTAACTGTCTTCTAGGCAGGACTTCTTCATTGTTGTCTCTGAAATAGAAACTGCTCTGCAGATTTGAACAGGTCTCCAATAGCTAAATAACAATTTCTATTAGAAGAGTCCTCTAACTTAGACTGAAAGGGAAATTTGTGCGAAACACTCTGTTGTGCCATCTTGTGGTGTCCCCTGTCTTGTTTGGTACATTAATTTGAAAGATGTTTCTGTTCTCTTTAAACACAGCAGATTTATTGCCAGCTGTTTTGATATCTGAGCACACATTTTTTGTAAAAAACATTTCAACTAAAACCTATTCCCCATACCATCCTTTGTCAGCTAGAAAATATGGATATTGGTGACCCATAACAGATCAGGCTTGACTTTTTAATGCAGTGTGATGGCAGTAAAGACCAGTGAAAGGGTGTGCTCTGCACAGCATGCCCATGGCAGGTAGGCTCACTCTCTGTCCATGGCTACAGTTAGGGGACCTTGTTGAAGAAACAGTGATTGACTTCATGAATGAAAATAGAGAAACATGCAACAGAACAGCCCTTCACAGTGTTGGCTGAAGTAGATACTTGAGCTGTAGAGCTTCCCCCTGTACAGGGCAGGAGAGAATTGTACTAATGCAAGTAACAGCTCCTCTTAATGCTGCTGGTCTGCTCTGGGATGTGTTTTGGTCTTTGGCTGGCCACACAGGCACCAGCAACTTAGGCAAGCCTGGGAATGTGTTCAACTTGGCTCAGGGAGGGAGAAATTCTTTTCTTGTGTGTGAACTGAAATACACTAACTCTTTCAAAAAGGTTCTTCTCCAGCTCCAAAGACTGTTTCAGTACTAGTGGATAAATAAGTAGACATTTGGAACAGGACTGAATAAGACTTGTAAGTGATTTTATCATAGATGACACTTTAAAAGTAGCTGAGACCAAACAGTCAGAGACAAACTCAGCCTCAGACAACTGAGGGGGCTGTGTGGGTAAAGGTGGTGGTGCTGCAAGCCCTCAGGTTAGGGCTGAATTGGGCTGCTTTGCTGGTGTCAGCACTGGGCAGAGAAAGCCACCATATGCCAAGTGATGCCACCATTTCAGATGATGCAGCATACGTGTTTGTGTTGTGCCTGAGCTAATCAGCTCTCCAAAAAGCCCTTCAGGATGTCAGCTAGCCTCTTTGTGTAGGGAGGCTCAGTGCTTTTAGCAGGAACTGCCTCACTCAAACCCAGCTCTAATATCTCTAACGTGGTGCTGAAAGGGGCCTTTTATCTAATCGAACTCCAGTTGATTCAGGATGAAGCATTTACAACATCAGGCATGCAACCCGGGAAATGAATGGTCAATCCTGTAGGGACTGAGAGAGACTGGATGCTCTAACAGGTATTGATTTATCCGTATTTTAACCAAACAAAAAGGGTATTAGTGCTGCTGCTTTACCTCACATTATTGTGTGTAGATTAGATATTGAATCAACAGTAGCAATGGAAAGCCTATGATAGAAATCATAAAGCAAGGGTGGAAACTTAAAAATGCTGTTGTTCTGGATAATAGTGGTAATGAGGAACAATAAAAATAGGGATGGTATAACTAAGAGGTATATACAGAAAAGGGACTGTCTTTTGCATTCAAGGCATTCTCAAAATGATGGCTACCGAAGTAAGAAAACATGTTGCAAATGCTTCCTTTCTCCAGTAAATTATAATGAAAGAGACTGAATCAATTTTGAGGCTGACAAAATGGTAATGCTGGGAGCAAGAGAAAGTATGGTGGAGGTAAAGGTACAGAGAGTGTATTTCGAGAAGTAAAATTGCAACAGTTGAAAAAATAGTTCAAGGTTGGTTGTTGGGGGGATTTTTTTTGTTTTCTTTTTAAGTGTTTGTGTCAATCAGTTTCAAGCAAGAGAAAAACATTTGGTTAATCCATCATTTTTTTTGAGATTTCAGCAGAGGGAAGTTTCAAAACATCTGTGGTAGTGAGTGGAACAAGCATCATGCAACTTCCCACAGCCAATGAAATGCTGGGATGGTTCCATTTTATTTCATGTTTAGTCGCAAGGCCATGTATGCTCACTGTGTTTTCCAGAACTCTTTATTCCTGGGTATTTAAAAAAGGGTAGTAGTGTTTTATAAAAGGGTTTCATTTGGTTGTGAATTTAAACTGCTTTAAATATAGATAAGGTAGCTTGAGTTGCTGTGGTCTGTCTGGCAAAGTAGATGCAATTAGAACAGAGCTGAGTTGCTCTAATGATCTTCCCAAGAGTGACTGCCAGGTAGGGTGACTAGGTTAACCCAGTGCAGCCCAATTAATTTAACTTACAGTGCTAAAATGGGTAATAAGGCTAGGATTTGACAATAAATGACAAATGCATCTGTATGATTATGTTTTATTGATATACTCACTGAGGCTCTGTGTTCAAATTTATTTTGTTTACTGAAACAGATTATTTATTCTGGTAAACAGAAGATGACCTTGTAGGCCTTGAGTCTCTGGACTAATAATTTGCAGGGTAGGTTTTTGGTAAAAGTTTCCAAATTTCCAACTCATTTCATGTACACTGTGAGCAGGGTAGGGAGTGTTACGGAATTTGGAATGATAAAAACATTAGGAAATCAATTCAGGTATATGTGTGTGAATTGGAGTAATTTAAAATTCAAATCGTAATCCTATTTTATGCTTGAAAAAGACAGACTGAAGCCGCTGTTAACTACATATAACTCTCTTTTATTGTTCCTTTCATGAAGCAGGTTATGTGCCCTGTATAAAATTAGCCTGGATGTGTTTGCTGCCTTCACATCAGTCTCTTGCAAACCTTTTGGCTTACAGGTGTATGAATCTAACCCTGAGTCTGTGTCTTTACCCTCAGGTGTTTATCTTTTGATGGGATTTTTTAACTTTATTAATGATGGAATACTACTTGTGACCAAACAAAATGGTTGTGGAGGAATGGGGCTGTGCTGTGTTATGCGGAATGAGTGAGAGTTTTCTTATCGGATGATAAGATGAATTATACACTGTGCCCAGCTGACATTCCTGATCTGTTGTGAGCAAGGGAACACTTTGTTCAGAGTTGTCCCTGAAATTAGGGGGTCTGCTCCTCTGAGTCTCTAGTTTTCAAGGTGATTTGGATCATGACACTTCTCCTGTACTCAAGGTTGCCTGGGTGTAAAATGAGTGTTAACAGTAGCAGAACATTCTCAGTAAGATGCTTGGGGGTTGCTAGGGAGTAATGGTGGCTACTTCTGCTTTTTTAGTTTTTTTGTATGAAGAAATTAAAAATTCCAGGAAATCTGGATGCTTCTGAAAGCCCTAGATAATTGTGCAATTAAGCACACACTCATTATTCATGTGAGAGGAATGCACAGAGGCCTGGGTCTTCCTTCACAAAATTAACTTGCTTCTTAAAAGAGAACTTGAGCTGTCAGGGTGAAAACACCTCTGGTGCCTCTGCCTGTGGCGCCAGCATCATATTTCCAAGGGAAGGAATAGAGTGATACGTTGTTTTAAGTAGTGTGTAATAAGTGTTCTGTTGCCCTTGCTAGTACTAACAACCATGAAGAATCCTATTGACAGAGACACGGGTGAGCTGGTGTCTTAATAGACATTATTTGTTTATGCATTGCAGCCTTATTGAGGAGACGGAGGTCACTGAAAACCGTTCACATTTCACAGGTTATTCAGCAAGTCTTGAGAGGAATCAGGGTGCAGGCTACTGTGTTTCTAAACATGAAGAAAAATGGAGATGTTAAAATGCAGATGCCACATAAAATTTTTAAAATATTAGGAAAAAATCAGAAAGCAGTAAACTAAATCTGATCCTGTCAAAGGTCATGATGCATACTTACGGATTTAAGCAGCTAAAATTGTGATAAAAAAAAATTGGCTCCTCTTAGCCAATTCTGCCATTGTAAAAAAAAAAATCTAGTCCTGCTGTTGCTTAGATAGGACATTAATTTTGCAGTAATAATTGACCTTGTCTTCAATTGATTTTAAGTGAAAATCAAACTCTTGTTTTGTGACAGTCTCAACTGTGATAACTGTAGAAACCTCAGTGTTATTGGATTAGAGCGTTCAGGCTTTTTTTGTACCATTTTATTGCTCAATATTAGCTCTTTATCTGTTGAGTGGGGAGTATGATCTCACAGCAGACCTCTCCTTTGTATATAAATGCATCTTAAGGTAAGTGGATATTTCAGCTTTGTTGGTTTTAGAAAGATCACTTTGGGATCATTAATATATCTACCACAAGAATATATGCTGACAGGTGCTCTGTTGGAACATCCTTTTGCAATATAATTCTGTTAGGGACTTCTGGTTACCCAGTTTGCATTTAACTTTGTTATTTGGACTGCTCATGTGTACTGTAATCATGTTAAATCGACACTGTCAATGCTTGTAAAGTAGCTTGAACCCATATATGCAAGCAAATGTTTTATAATAAGACTGTGACATGATTTTCCTGCAGTCAGCTGTGCCACTGTGGTGGCATACACACGAGCACTGATCTCTCTAATGTTGTAGGCCACTACCTAGAAGGTAAATAGGGAAAGCAGGTCTTCAAAAGGTATCGTTTTCCCTCACTGTCTCACTTGTGCACCTGAGACGTGACCAGAAGCAGATCAGGAGAAGCTGTTGCGGTGGTCCTGCCTACTGTCCTGGAGTGTTGGTTTTGGCTGTACCAGTGCAGGGAGGGTGCCTGATCACCTACCCCTCTTCAGAGCTGGGCAGCTTGTTTGTGGATGGGTTTGTGAATAAGAGGGGCACTCTACTGATAGTGAAACTATTTTGTGAGCACACCAGGGGTGCGATCTTCCCCAGGGGCTCCCACGAGAGTGCTGTGCAACAGTGTGTAGCTGCCCTGAGGAGGTGAGAGAGGGGAAAGATCAAGGTTTTATTACTGTGAGAGAGAGCTGCTGTCAGGCTGGGGAAACTGTGGTTATACAGTGGAAAAACCCCTCGAGTGAGCCCTTCCCCTTTCTCTTGGTGCTGGATTGTGGAAGACATACTTGGGGTAGGTGCAGCTAGGAGGATAGCAGGAAAGACTTGTTTCTCCCCAACATGTGAGCAAGGGAATGGGGCAGGTCTGTCTGGCAGGGCCTGGATGTGTCAGGCAGCTGAAGGGGGTTCAGTGAAGGGTTGAGCCATATAGGAGGCATTGGTTGTTGTAGAGTGGTTTGGCGCAGCATCAGTGGTAGCCAGAGCACTACTTCTAACACATCAACCCCGGAACAGTCTTCTAATATCCGACATTTGTGCTCTTAGCTTTCAGCAAGATGTGATTCAACTGAGATGCTAAAGCTGAAATGCAGTCTCTGAAGTGTTTGAACAGCATTCAAAGCTAGGTGTTGGGTTGTCTTCTCAGGCTGGTTTTCCCTCTCTGAGTGAGGAACACATTTTTTTGTCAACCTGATCACCTGATGATGGATACTTACTGACAAGAACTGAGTTCAGGAGGTCCTAGCTGTGTGAAAAGCTCTGCATGTGCTGTGGGATTTTGATGTGGGTGTTCAAATCTAGTTTGTTTCCTTTTTCTTTTGTCAGGAAAAAGATGTAGCCAACAGTAAACAATTCTGTAGGCAGGTAAATCAACAAGGAGTACTGTAGCTTTGCAAGATGAGTCATCCATTCTGCATAGCGTAAAATCTGTGAGTGGGATGTGTTACTAAAGATTGGAGTGATATGATATAGAATAATTATATTTTGATTGGCAGTAGCTTCCAAAATACTGGTTTTGTTGTGTCTTCTTCCCAGAGTTACTGGTCTCATTAGGCTAAATACACTTTTGCCAGAGAAGAAATGGAAGTGGTATCAATGAGAAATCTTTGCATTCTTACTCTAGGAATGCACCAAATGTGTCCAAAACAAAATGTTTGCTTGCAATTTCTTATATCACCAATAACATCATGCTTATCTTGTGCGTTTTTTTATGTTTATGTACATCCTCTGTTCCCGGTAGGAATTCTTATCCTTGTTTCTTTTTAAAATGTCACTAAGATTTCTATTACATGTTCTTGAGAGATTAAATAAATTTCTTCAGTGGTGTGCTAACTAGCTTACAGCTGGTCAGATTGCAGTGGTCTCTTCACTGTGTTCTACTGGTTCTGATTGCAGTTTTGCTTCCTTGAGTGTGTGACAGTAAATTGAGTCTATGCTCACTCTGCTAGAGGCTTTTTCCCTCTGAATTTTCCTGTAAAAGAGTCTTTAATAATATTAAATGTTTCTTACAAATTCTGTACTTTCTTATTTTTTCAATAGGTGTTAGCATCATGTCGGGCATTTCTTTTAACATCTCGGATTCCCACCAAGGTAAAATCACTGTGTTTTTATAATTATTCTGGGGTTTTAGATACAAACGTAAACTACATAAACTACGTAGCAAACATTTAGCATATTTTAGTTATACTTGCACATCTGTTTAAAAAAAAATAATTGAAGGATATATGTTGTGTGGTCTTGAGTTAGCATGTTGCTTCCATTAGTGTATGCCTTCAGTGAATTTGTCAGTGTGTGTTGTGTGAGTATATATACGTACACCATTTCAGAGGAATTTTATCTTCTGGAAGTGCAGGTGGCTGAAGAGTTATATTGTAAACTCCAACTTGAAGAACTGTAAGATGAGCCTGATTATAGAGGTACAGTTTATGTGCAAACAAGCTGATGGCATTATTCCCTCTAGTGTTTGTAGTGTCAAATAGGATTATATTTGATTTGGAGGTAGAAACTGTGTTGAGTTCTATTAAATTCTGATGTTTTCTTATGATTTCTGTGGTTCATTTTGAAAAGCATCTTGGCAACCTGCCTTGCCAATGCTGGTGAATTACTTTTTTATGCCAGTGACAATTCATAATGATTGCTGTAGCAGAGAAAGATAATTTCCTGATGAATAAAAATGACTGATGTGGAAGAAAATCTCTTGTCTAGATTGGAATCAGTGAATGGGAACTTGGCACATGCCCTATTTTGTTGTATTTTACACATAAGTGTATTAAGTGTGTGTGTGTGTATACATATATGTATGTTTTATAGAAAAAAAACCCAGAAAACAATAAATTGAATGATCGATACCAGATTTTCAGTTATGGTCACTGATAATATGACTGTCCTTACTTATAATTTGAAAATGCTAACTGACAGGTAGGATGACTGTTGCTTTAATTGCTGCTGAAATTTATTTTCCTCAGTTGGTCACCCTGTTCCTGCAGCACAGATGTCTCTGGTTGCCTGTTTGTTGACTTTTGGGTCACTGCAGTTTTCAGCCAGGGCTTTTTAAGACAGGATTTGGTGACTGCTTGCCTGGAAACATAGATACAGTTTATGAAGAGCTCAGACATCAGTGCAGTGATAGCACATAGAAGGAAAATGATGAGAAACTGCTTACCGTTTATGTTTAATTAAACTTTGTACATCTGAACAATTATTAGGATGGTTGAAAATGCATTTCTAGCAGGGTTAGTGAAACTTACTGAATTTTCTAATGTCTGTAGTGTTTTCAAAAGCTGCTCAGAAGCCTTCTGAGCTCAAGAACTTCCATGTAACTGGCAGGCAGTAATTTCTCTCACAAAATTGAGGGGGGACCTCTAACAAAATTGAGTATGCTGAGAGATGGCAGTTCTGAGTGACTGTTACTGCTACATTAAATTCCAAACTTCACTTTTCCTGAAATGATGCCATTGAGATGTAGCTGCTAAACGAGGATCAAAGTTGAAAGGAATTACTGTTGATTAACAATATCAACTCACACTATTATCCTTAGAGCAAAGATACAATGGCCACCTCTTAACTTCACGCTCTGGCCCAATCCGTTCACTCCCCACTAATGTAGATGGACTGATAGGGAAGGAAGGGCAGTATATAAAACCTATTAGTTCTTGCTAGAGCCTAAAAAAAATGTAATTGCAACATTAGTAAATGTTGGATGTGTTACCAAGCCCACAAATAAGTGTATAAAATATCTGTGAGAATGTAGTTCAGATTTGTCAATGTATTTCTAGAGCAACTTTCACTAAGTTTTGGTTGAAAAAAATGAAAACTGAAATAAGCTGTCTAGGTAACTGTAGGGTTGCTAAATAAGAGGCATGCATAGCATTCTAAGAAGATTTTTAAAACATGTGATTTTAGGTAATGAATGAGATGACGCTTTTTAAAACCTTGTAAAAATTATTTCTTAGGTAGATTATTATTTCTTGAAGTAGATGATGTTTGGAATGTGTCCTACCTTTTTCTGCAAAGCAACGGCTGTACATTAATATTTTTAAGTAGAAAAATGACCCAAAAATGAACTGTAGAGATACTGTCACGTTTCCTGGTATTTATTAATTCTAGTCAAGAGGATTTTTGCAAAGTGAATTCTTGAGTCTGGATCTGTATAAACTTTTCCCAGGAATAGAAAAATATTTTTGATTGTGTGTATGTATGTATGTTTGTGCATACAAAATACATTATCAAAAGAAGAACCTTCAATCTGATACTTAAATAATTTTCAGAATATAAAGGATTTCAATCACTGAAAATTTCCTCATAAGATGTCATTGTAATTTAGGTAAACAAATGTTGAATAGTCTCAAATCTTTGATTAATTTGCCTAACACTGGATATAAGAGCTTTTCACTTTTGTATTTGTAGTCTAGCTTACGCCAGTAGCCAACAAGAGCTGCTGTGGATTTTTTCTGTTTTATGTGTGAGAAGTTATTTGCTTTTGTTTTGTTCTTATTTGTTTTTTTCTTTCCGGCTTGAGCAAACTGCTCGGGCCATCATCACAAAAGATAGCCAGCCTCAGCTTAGACATAAAGCACTGAAGAGAAGTGGATGCCTCACCCTTGGGAAAATGCAAGGTGTCGGTGTGGTCTCTGGGAAGATGCTTGGGCTGGCTCTTCCTCTGCTGCCTCAGTTCCCTGTGCTGGCTTGCTTCATAACCAGACACAGCGATGCCCCCGAAACTGCCTGTCTGTTGTGGATGCTGCCCCTGCAGCAGAGTGTGTGAAACGAAGCACATGAACTCTCAAGAACTTCAGAACAAAGTTCAGTCACTAAATTAGGTCTTTGGCGGAAAGTGAACTTTGCCCAGAAATGGGAGGGGTATATTCTGCTGCTGCCAAATCGTGAGGGCAGCTGAAGGGAAAAAAGATTCAGAAAACAGGCAACAAATAACAGAGACAGTAATAACCAAAGTTTTCTGGAAAGCTTTTTGCTGGTTGTTATGGTTGGGAACTGGTACCCCTGCCCCTGACCTCCTGATATGCTGTTGCAGCCTTTACAGGGAGAGAGTCTCAAGGGCTGTGTCTGGGTTCTGAGCGCTGCAGTGGCCATTGAGGGTTGTCTTCTTAAAAGATTGTCACAAATACAGAAATAGGATAATATGGTGTTTGCCAATTAGCCTGGGAGCACCCTGACTGTAAAGGTAGAATAAGATAAAGTACAGGAAACTTGGTGCAATTCAGACAGACTGCTCAGTTACAATGGTTTTAATGATAACTAAAAGGAAATGACCAGGCTAATGTCTTGCCCTGTAGTTATGATTCAGTCCAAGAGGTTTGTTTCTTTCTGTGTATCTCAGCTCTCAAGATGTTTGTCCACATAGCTATGAATTCAGATGTTATTACACTTCATGTAGCCCTAAATTTGTCCTTTCCCACCTTCTTCAGTGCTTCCATTTGGATTCAGTATGTTCTTCCCTGCCTATTCTGTCATCCAAATAGCCCACTTAGACAAAGCTAATGTATTACTTCTCATACTTTCAGACATGCTAAAGCAGTCTCAAGCATTTATGTGTTTATATCTGTATCTACTTATATATTTATATATTGTATTTTTATTCATATATATATATAATTGTGTGCATCCCTTCAGCTTCTGTGCAGTAAAATTTTTCACATCTATGATCAGTGTAACTAATATAACTAATGAAAGAATAATTGTGAAGCTGTAAGGATTGTAATTAACGATTGTTCAGTCACAAGAGTACACATCAGTAGGGTATTGTATTAATGATGCATTTTATAGTAAAATTTTGTGGTAAAATTTATCATATGCTTATGTGCTTATAGCTTGCAGTAAAATGCCCAATCTGGTATTCCTATAACCTCTAATAATAATTTGTACTTGTAAGAAGCAAATGTAAGTATTCTTTTAGTGAAAAATGTGATCAGATAAAATATTAACAAATACTTGGTGTGAGTTACAGAAACTGATGTCAAGTATCAGTAGCCTTGCTCAAGGTTTTCTTAACCTCATTGAGAAGCCATAAGTGCTCTTTAAAATAAGATTATGTTTGCACTAATGTAGCATTTTCTTTTTTAATTACAGTTAGAACTAACTTTCAGTTACTTGGAAATCCAAGGAGTAACTTCCAGTAAACCGGGTCAGGTGAGTGTATTCTAGATAAAAGATACTTGTTTACTCATTGCTACATATGTTCCAATCAAGGAGGTAACGCCTCTAATGTGCTGGTGTCCCCATTCACTGAACACACTGTGCATTTGCATTCTTGCATTCATGCTGCTCTACAGTCTTAACAATAACGATAAGAATTTAAAGAGTCAGTCTTAGGAATGTGTGGTGCAGTGGGATGATGATAAGAAATAGATTGTGTTTTTTTCCTGCTTCAGTATGGTACATGTTTTCATACGTATCATAAGTGGATATTTTTCTCAGAGATGATAAAGCAATGGTGGCTGGTATGCAATCATCACCACGCAAGCTGCAATGGCTTTTGTGGTGTATACCTTTATGGGGAAGCCAAAAGCTACTCTTACATTCCAGGCAGAAATGCTTTCCTTTCAACTATTCTTGGTGCCATTACTGTATACAACACAAAATATCTTTGATGGCAAGTGATGTGCCCAAAAAAGTGAATGTCAAAGAGAAGGTGCTGAAAAGAAGAATGCCTTTAAAGTGTTTTTAATTCATAAGCTGAACATGTTGACAAGATTTGACAGTTCAATTGTATCAAAAGTCTTCCTGTGTTTCATGTGTGTTTGGCATTTAAAGAGTTTCTTAAGAATAGGAGTGTCTGAGACACTATTTGAACTCTGAAAAGCTCTCATTGTATTAATATGTCATCCTTCTAACCTGTCTTTTGAGGCTTTCCTTAAAGGAGGAAATAAAAAGGTCCAGGAGTTTTAATAGGGAGTCATTTAGTAAATCCTGTGGTTTTGTGGCTTTTTTTATTTAAGGTACTAAAATGTCAGGGTAGCTATTGCTAATTATTCCTGGAGGCATAGACAGCCACTATTGTAGCAGAGTTTACAAGAGATTTTCAGCAGCCTCACTGAGCATACCATTTTCCTAAAATATTTTTAAGGTTTTTCATATTTACATTAATTTGTGTTTTAAAATGAGTAAGGCTTATAGCTGAAGGGAGGCAAAATCCTAGATTATTGCTCATGGGGCAAATGGTATTGTTACAGTTTTCCTGCAAACAGCATGTTATAGCTCTAATACCAGAAGGGTGTAATTTTGTGCTAGGTGTCTTGCAGAAAGCCATGCAGAGCTTCCCACTGTAAGATAAGTAAGCACATAGACAAATACAAGAAAATGTTATGGTAATATTGATGAAAACAGTAGTAAATTTCCCACTCATTCATCATCAGGGAATGATGGCAACAGATTCAGAAAGGGGTTGAATTGGTGGTAAAAGGTATAAAGATTCTCAGTATGCTTTAGGGATAATATAGCCTCTTCTATAATTATCTTGGCGATGACCCTAGAGATGAATTTGGAACCAAAAGAGCCTTGGGAACCAGTTTAAATAAAACCAATCCTCTGTATCATATGGCAGAGTATCCCCTTTCCTAATGTCTATCTACACTTTATATTCCTAATTTTATCATCTTACTGTGCGTGCGTAGCTCCTCATCTAAAAGAGATTATGACTTGAACTGTGTTAACTATTCATGTTGGAGAAAACAGAAACATCACATTACTTCCTGTGATGCATCCAAAAGCAGGGGCAGACCTGATGTATCAGTCATGCTGTAATCTGATTTGATTCTGAACACTCCATACGTCACAGAGGCGGGTTGCAAAAGGCGTTATTTTTCGCCCTTGCTGAAGCACATATCCCCCAGACAGCGGGACTGTTATGTTGGCTGAGTTACTGCTTCATCTGAACTGAGACAGTATATCACCACAACATTTTCTTAAACAGCATAGAACAAAGCAGTAGAGCTTTTCCAGAGGATCACAGCCACTAAAGACTTTTACTTCTTGCTGGAGGAAACAGGCACCCTGCTCATTCAGTAGTTTCCTGTCAGGCAGCGTTTGCTTCTCCTGGTGTTCTGGGATATGTTTCAAAAGAGGACAATGCTGTGAAAAGTTCTTGGTTTTCAAAGTGTCAGCTGAGGTCAAGATCCTTTGAAAATTGTATTCCCGTGGGAAGCAGGGCACTGTTAGAGAAAGCAAAGTTTGAGTACAGGGGTCTTATACATTCAAGAGCAACTTTCATAAACTTTACCTGGTGCGTTGCCATGTCATGTCTTAAAGAATCACATATTCCTACCAGCACGCAAAGCATTCAGCTGGCATTCAAAATGCTCTCCTTTTTCAACACGCGTGAATTATATGATAGCCAGTTCTCACCCTCTTGCATTGCTGTTTATAGTTGATTATGGAAACTGAGAAATGCAGCATCTCCATGAAGATGGCATCTTCAGAGGATGTGAACGAGGTGCTTGCACACATCGGGACCTGCCTCAGGAAGATATTCCCTGGACTCTCACCAGTGTAAGTATCTTTCAGGGCACCTCTAGGGGGAACAGATTGTGCTGAAATGGTGACAGGCCACCACTTCTTCTGTGCTGGTCTCCCCACCCTGACCTCAGAAGTGCACTGAGGATATGAGAAACGCCTTGAGGCAAGCAGTAAGCTTTTGTCCAGGTATATGGCAGAACCAAGAGGCAATGCAAAGCACAGGTAGACTATGTGTGGTCTTGTAGGGTCATAAGAGCCTTTGGTTTGAAGGGGGCTGCAAGTGTTTGAAGTCTTTAGCTTTCATTTTACCTTGTTGTCTCTCTAGCCTCAGTACTGCACGGATTCTGTTTTTTTTATTGTAACTTTCTCCTTTTTTTGTAAAATCAGAGTTGGGAGAGGAAGGAAAAGTTCCATTTGCTTTTACTATTTGTGAAACAATGCACATGATTGTGAGCCTGGTTAACCTAGTTCTTCAAAACTGAGCCCTGGACAGTCTTGTCATATACTTCCCATGGTTTAGCTGAGTCCTTGAATCATAAGTCCTCCATTTCTGGTGCCTCTTTTTTTCTTTTTTTTTTTTTCCTTCTCTCTGTCATTGTCTTATCTTCTTCGCTCTCACCAGATCATGTAGGTCCACTTTATTTTCTTCAGCTCCTGGTTTTCAGTATTATTAGAGAAAATGAGCTGTGGAAAAGATTTTTTCCAGACATGCTGATTTTTATAAGTGAACTTTAGTATCAGACCTTAGATGTGAATGGCCAGGCTAAACTTATATGTTTTATTTTGGGTACATGTCTTTATTATTCACCTTTCCCGTAGGTGGAGTAGGAAATCAAGTTCATAAACTCTGGATAGCAGGTGGTTTGGGATTTTTTGTTTTGCTTTCTGGTTTTTGGTAGGGGTTTTTTTCCCCTGCTTCCGATTTTCCTCTTTGTCAGTGTTATTAACTGCCTTGATAGAGATTGAGCTCTTCCTTAAGAGAGCGTGCATACAACTGAATATTTATGAGCAGGTTTGCTCTAAAACCTCAGTAATGGTGTGAGAAATGCAGAAAAAAAAGAGTGAAGAGGGCTATGAGGTTATGTGTGCTTGTCTGTTTATGAAGGCCTTGAGCTTTGTACATGTTTTCTGTATGCTTTCTTGAGAATGTTGCTGAAGCATTTGGGGTAGCTGTGTGGAGTGCTTGCTTCCCAGAAGAGAAACCAAGTTGTTTCAGATGGCATAGTTTTCCAAAATGAAGTCATTGGAGTTGTGCAGGTGATGTAAGACCAGAACAGACAAGAAGGGGGAAAGCATTAATAGCACTTATTAATTCTCTTCTGCTCTGACCCCCACCCTTCAGCCCCCATCCTCCTTTATGGAGTTCTGCAGTTCATGAGGCATTCTTGTCATTCAGAAGAACAGAAGAAGAGGAACTTTACTTCTTGAAAGAAAGGAAGGGATTGTGGGTTTTTTTTGTTTTGTTTTGTTTTGTTTTGTTTTTTTTTGTCTAGGGAGGAAGAATGCTGCCAAATTACAAAAATTGGAGCTGGTTATCAAGTGGGTAACCTAGAGGCCAGATGCAGCTGTTCAGCTCTTTGCACCATGGTGCCTTTTCTGCATAAAAGCAGTGTATATACAGCAGTGGTTTCAGGGTAACGATTAATACTATGTCTCTCCCTTATTTTGGGCACCCTGCTGTTAGAGGAGGGCCACAGGTCTCCTTAGCTTGAACAATCCTGTCATACAAAAGATCTTTGTTGCTCCAGTAGTCACAGGGTTAGTCAAAAGAGAGAAGAGACAAATAAATGTTACTCCTGCTGGGCTGCATAATGATGTGTGTGACTTTTAGGTAGGAAAGTGAATTGTATTAAAAGTAGTAATTCTTCCTATATACTCATTTAAAAATATTCTTAAAATAAAAAAAGATTTATGTGTTTAAAAATACTTTCAAAGCCATGAATGATGTTTTTCCCCTCTTCTGCATCTAGGAGGATTATGAAAAAAGTAACCATGGAGCCTTCAGAAAGACTGGCTAATCTCCAGGCCCTGTGGGACAGTCAGACAGTGACAGAACTTGGACCTTGTGGTGAGAATGAATTTAAACGCTCAAATATAAAAAGACTAGAATTGCAGTGTCAGGAAGTTTAATTCTATTTCTGGCAGAAGCTTGTAAAGGTGTAATTAGTTTTAAGGTGTAATTAGAATGAAGCAGACTTCTGATTGGTAGATGAAGACACTATATTAAGCTTTCTTGCAACTTACCAAGCAATGATAGGATAGTCTCAGTTTCTTTCATGAGCACAATGGACACTCTTCTGAAAGAAAAAGAGAGTGAGTTTTGAAAAACTTTAAGTATTATTCTTTTTTGCTTGTTTTACTTGTTTGTTATGCTTGTTTACTTGTTTTATTATTATGTTAAATACTCTCTTGGATTGTTTGTAGGAGGCTTTTCACAGATGTATGCTTGTGTTTGTGATTGGCTTGGATTTCCCTACAGAGAAGAAGTACAGTGGGTAAGTACATGTCTTGTTCTGAAGTTCTTTTCAACTAACTGTATAAATGATGAAAGAACAGGTAAATCATAGTGCTTGAGAAAACCCCATTACAGTTCTGCAAAGATGTATTTGATGATGTATTTTTAACAGGACGTTGATACAATTTACCTGACACAAGATACCAGAGAGTTGAATTTGCAAGACTTCAGCCACCTTGACCACAGGTAAATCATATGCAGTAGTTGTGCTAATGTTCATGAAGTGTGATGGTCTCATAGCTGTTACTGGAATTCGTAGACCTGTGAAATGACCATCTGTAACATTTTCAGTTTTTGACACAAAGCTGCTGTTTTTGCACAAAAGGCCCATGGAAACCACATTTAATTCAGGAGCCTGGGAAGATAAATTCGTTTTCCTAGTGGAAGCATTCCAAAAAGTTAGCAGATAGATACTTTTTCTGTGATGGTGGATATAGGAGCTCAAATTCAGCAGATAAAACATGCAACTACATCTGGTTGGGCAACGCAAAAAAGGAAATTATGCAGTCTTTACTTATGCAGAATCTTTTTCTCATGATGTACACAGTAAAGGAAATTAGTTTTTGTCACTAAGTCATAGAAGGTTTAAGTTGTTCAAATTAATTCTAGCCAGTAGTCTCTTCACTTATAATAGATGGCATCAAAAATGTGTACTTCCAGAAAGGAACTAATTGAGGGTGATTTTACTGGGAGATACTGAAACTTAGCTAAGTGTTGTATTTAGTTTACTGAATTTAGCTGGCTGAGAAAATTGGATTCTAAGAAAGTTGAATCTGAAGATTTTACAGGTACGAGAAAATGGGGGTCTTAACTAAAATCCATCATTATTCAAGGAAAATTACAAGCATAAGGAACTGTAAATAAGATAAAGTGCTTGTTTCTTTGAGAAAGCCTCATGAAAGAATCTGTCAGAGGTACAAGGTTAGAATATTGTAACAGGAAGGCTGAACTTGGAGGTAGGTAAATAAGAGTATTTTGCCACAGCATTCTTTGCAGCTTTAAGCTATTTAGTATGTAAACTCACAAAATACCCCATTCAAATACTTAGCTTCTGGGATGGGTTTTCACAGTCTGCACTGAATCCCATAGCAAAGTTACTGAGCAGTATCTGTGTTGTTTAATTCAGCAGGAACTCAAACAAGACTACAGGGCTGCAACTAGTGCATGATAGATGTAGCCAAAGACTTTCATTGCTTAGGCCTTGCTGAAAGAAGATAAGGGGAGGAATACTATTCAGCACAAGCAAATGTGGGACAGGAATTTAAGAATGCTTTAAACATAATTCTTGCAAGTTGGAAGTGCTGAGATGACTGTGGGGGGCATTCTTGGGGAAGTGAATTACAGATAACCAGCTTCAATCAGAATTAAATATTGTAACAATTTATGTGGAGTGAATAATATTACTAATTAGGAAGGAGTAGATAGAAGAAGTGTTTTAAATATTTAGAATATCTCAGCTGGTTCAAATGAGTTTGGCTTTTGGGAAATGAAATAATGGGTTTGTTGCTTTACAAAAGCTTTTATTTGAAGTATACCTTAATGTCACTGAAAATTGATGTCACTGAAAAAATATATTTTTGTTGTTAAGAAAAGTCTTTATTAAATGTCTCATGATTGTCTAAGTCCAAAGATTCAAAACTGTCTTGGAGCCATTTACACACTGTGGACTCTGTCTTGTGATGAGAGTTTCTAGACATTGTGGACTGAACTGGGGGACATTTTGGATTGAAATTTCAAGACAACTAACATTTTTAGGAAGCCAAAATCTTATGTTATTCTCTAAAAGTACAAATTAGGAATTGAAATCGCAGTCAATTCAAGAATGTGTGTGAGCATTTTGCAATATATTTGAGACAGTGAGAATACTACAAATTCACAGTATGCTGTTGTGCTTTGGATTTTGAGAACTGTGGTATATCTTGCCCATCTAACTTTTTGGATTGCCAAACCTATATAGTTTATGCTGTAGAATAGCTGTGAAGCAAGTAGGAAGGGTGCATCAGTTCTTTAAATCCAGGGGCTATGCATTGCAAAAATAAACAACTTGTGTTTTTCCAAGTAAAGCTTTTCTGCTAAAGGTCAACATAAGATGGCATGAATTATAGATGAATTTAAGTTCCCAGAGCATCATAACGTGGCTTGCTGCATGGGAACATGACTTCCAAGGTTTTATCTAAGTTATTTTGTGTTCTGTACCATATAATTGTTTAACAACAAAAAACCACTCCAATAAAAAGGGCTGATTTAATTCTGCAGCATGATTTTCATCTGTGTAGCATATGTTTTAGCTTATTTGGATATTCAAAAAATTGTAAGAAAAGTGTAGTTATTTAGATTTTTTTTCTTTCTGCTGTTTAGATTTCTTGCCATCTTAAATACACTGGGGAACAGAGATGTTGAAAAAACATGAAGGTGTTAGATAAGCTTAAATGTGTTGAAGCTTGGAGAGGTTTTCTGCATTCTAGAAGAACAGAATCTGTTTTTATTTAAGATGGCATAGATTTATCTTTTATAAATATTGCTTTATTCTGGATGGTAATTTAATAAACTAATGAATATAAGCAACTCAGTGTAACCCAATGAGGGAAAGTTATGAGAAGGCCCTGCTTTTGGAACTGGTTGTTATCTTTATTTCATACCATATTGCAAAAGAATTCAGGTCATTGCTATTATCACATCTAGAGTTTTAATAGAATACACTAATAAAGCAGTGTATAATTTGGAAGAGAAAAACTCAATAGCATAAAGCAAGAGAAGTAGTAGAGGTAAATTCCTAAAAGGGACCCTCATTGGTCAGAAGCATCTTCAAAAAATTGAACAAAAATGAAAAAAAAATAGCTTCTCCTTCAAATCAGATGATAGAATCTTATAAAGCAAAATTTCTAGTTTCTAGCTGCTGCAGGACAGGCAGGGGCTCCACTGTCTGCAGGCATGCTGGGAGGAAGGGGAAGGGGGGGCGTGGAGTGGAGTTAGCCATCGGTGTTCCTGAAGGAATTGGATCAAACAGGCCTTGAAAACTGCAGAAGGCTAAACTATTAAAGAAACATTGTTGCTGCTGGATGAGACTATTTTAAAACAAATCGACCCACCTGACTTGCAAGTTCTCATCTTTAAATATTTCTTGGAAGTGTCATATCTTTCCCACTACCTATGAGCACGTGCTGTCCTTCAGTGGTTTCCCTCCCAAGCCAGGGGAGAAAAGGGGAGAAAGGTAAGGCTTCAGGCAAGTTGTGTCTGCAGCCACTGTCCTGCCCTGATGTTACTGAGTTCTTGATATCCCTCCAAGCTGGCTTACCAGCTCCCTGCTAGTGTAAACACTTGCAGACAGGCATCCCTGATCATAGTCCCTCTGTTCCTTCGAAGGAACTGGGCTGCTGCCGACAGCTGAGGTACAGCTGCTGGGGTTATCTCTTTTGGGGGTGGTGGTGCACAGCATGAACAGCTCTGCTCCGCCGGTGTGATGGCGGTACTGTCAGCCCGTCCAGTGTCTGCCCTGTAGCATTCACCACCATTCATTCACCATTTGGTTACCCCTGGGTGGATAAGCCAAAACTTCACAAAAGCACAAAGCTGCTGTTTTAGCACAAAAGCTCCATGGAAACAACAATTCCACAAAAGTTACTCTTACATTCATTCCACTTCAAAGGCAAAGGCACTGACAAGAGGGACATCAAAGTTACTAATTCATTACCACCTTTTCGGTCTCGCCAGGGGGTCACAGAGAAGGAGCAAACCTCTGTGTGGACATTTCATACTCCCATAGCAAGGTTCCTCCCTGCCCACCCTAAGGGGGAAATACTTCTGGGTTATTTTTTCTTACCTAACATTTCACTGCTTAGTTATTGCTTTACATGGAGACAAAATGTGTGTGTATGTAGGAACAAAAACAATGTGGTAGACAGAAATAAATCTCTACGCTTCATGAAGCTGCTAAGTCTTTCCTGTGCCAGTGGAAATGAATTCACTACAAGACTTAATGTGTGCTGTAAACAAGATGGAAAGATGGCTTAGTCCTTGAAGGGACACCACACACAGGCTCCTCTGCAGGAGTGTGAAAACAGTCTATTTGCATGAGCTTCTTGGCTGGTGGGCTACTGCCTTTTGCTGCAAAATGCTGCACCTTCTTACTGTTACCTTAGTGATGGGCTTGTGCTTCCAAATCTAGCAACTGCAGTTCCCAATATAGC
>JAWWMO010000083.1:90665802-90712197 GCA_035047845.1 Dendrocincla fuliginosa | reverse complement strand
AAAACTGAGGCTTGAACGGCACCGTTTTGCTGGTTTGATAAGTTTGATAAGTATATTACAGCTCCTTATTTCATTATAAAAACAAGAGCTCTTTAAGCAGCTGTTAAGTTTCTGTCTAGGTGTACATATGTATTTAATATGTAGCATCAAAATCCAGGTGCTGCATTGCTAAATGGTGTGATAGTACTTGATGAATAACTCTACTGGGGGGTGGTGTACAGACATGACATTTATCAATGTCTGTTATTGGAGAAACTGAACGGAGGGAGAGCTGATCACGTTAAGAGGCTTGGAATGAAGAAAATGGGAATAATTTAGAATTTCATTTGTGAAATCCCTTTTACAATTAAGGAGGGTTTGTGCTGAATGTCGCATTATCCTTTTGCAGGTCTCCTGCTTCCTGGGGGAATTTAACTATAGAGATGAGACAAGGAGGTGTTCTCTAGAAGCATTCAGTCATGGAATTATATTAAATCATCAGACTGCCAAAAAGCTTTTTAATGTCATGCTAAATTATAATTAGAAGTGATTAAGAAGCTTAAACATGTCACAGGCTGAGGAAAAAGTTATGCTAAAAGTAGGAATGGCAGCCCAGGCAAATTCCTGACTTTAAAATTTGTAGTAGAATGGATGTCAGTTGGCCAGTCAAAAATTTCTATTAAAATAAGAGACAGACACACAACTGCTGCTGTTACTGCTTTTTTATAATGCAGAACTTCCTATAATGGGGATGGTAGGCAATTAGCATTGCAAAAGTATGGGGAATGAGATATGGAACAACACTGAAGAGATTGTTTCAAATGACAGTTATATGAAATGTGTGTAAAAGTGTTTTTCTTTTTCTAGAGACTTAATACCTATAGTTGCTGCTCTGGAGTATAATCAGTGGTTTACAAAACTCTCCTCCAAGGATCTGAAATTAGTAAGTAATGAATTTAAACAATATACCTGCTTCTATCAGGCTGTGCTCTGTTTTAAGGGATGCTTTTACATTTTTCAAGGTGAAATTTTTTAGGCGAGTACAACTGGGCAATCTATCGACTATTTTTTTTCCCTTAATTATTTCAGGAAAGTATCAACTGTTGGATTGTCAGTTCATACCACTAAAACCCTGCTAAGAGTCAGGCCTTGTCAAAATTTCAAATAATAAAGTTTGAAAACTTCACTGAGTGATAACAGTAGCCCATAAAACTATTCATTAGGCATTGCTGACTCCCTCAAACAATGTTAAGTGACTAAATAGGAAACTAACTTTAAAGCAGCAAGAATCTTTGTTGCTTTTTGGAGGTGAAAAGAAAATGCCAGGATTCTGGGGTTTTTCCTCGTATATTAAGGTTTTTCCCTGTAATTTTCATTGCAGCTGATTTTCACTCCCAGTTGTCTGAAGTTAAGGCTGTGTAGTAATAAGTATGTATCAGTAATTAAGTGATGTTTTAAATATATCAAAAAACATTATTCCTTCTAAACTTGAAAGTTTATAGTCAGGTAGATTAGTGGTTTGTTTGAGAAATTGCTTTCATGCTTGCATCCAGAAGCTTTTGTCTAAAAATGAAGGTCAAGTCTCATCTTGTTTAAATTGATGCCATTTTATTGATTTGAAAGGCTCTCATTACGTTCCTAAGCTCTCATTTTCCATGAAAATTCAATAGAAACTAGCTTACATGATTCTCAGCAGAAGAGCAAGTGAAAAACTTTTCTTTCTTGCTGGGACATCTTCTTCAAACCTATACACGAAATGAAGCTGATGGTATTTTTAGTGCTGTTGCAATTTGCTGTTAGAATCAGTGTTGTTAAAAGGTACAATGCCATTAGTCAGTTTCTGCTTCAGTAAAATGAGATAGTTTGCTTAGTTAAAAGACTGGCTGGTGTAGTTTGCTTAGAACAAAAACTGGCCCTATACTGGCCCTATTATCTGTCTGAGATACATCTGTGAATGTTGGGGATTGTTTTTCTCAGCAACTTTTCTGAGGAAAGCCAATAAACTTTGTCAGTCTTGAAAACTCATCAGTTACTTAAAAAAAAAACCCAAAACTTTCACACATTCCATTTTCAGTCAAAAATGAGGAAAATGTGAATTTTTGAACAATGTAAATAGTTGGACTGTAAATCCATGCCATAAGAACACTGCCAAGGGTCAGTATGAGGTCAGACATATCCGGAGGCCATTGAATGCATTGTGCTTCGTGAGTCCCACTCTGACATTGTGTTTGATAGACAGTACGCATAGTGTTGTTATAGTACATGCATGAAACATTCCACTTGCAGCCACACTACTGTAGAAACGTTGTGATAATATTCTGAATTAGAAAAATATGGAAGGTAAACATAGAATTGGGAAGATGGCTGAGTTGACAGTCTTCACAAAAAATTGTCACCTTTACTATGTAAAGGAGTCATAAAATTTTATGTGTGTGGTAGAGCAGGTTTGTTTTGTTTAAGTTTTTTTTGAGATTAAATTAGCTTAAAAGTAAAAAAAAAATAAAACCAAACAAAAAAAAAACCACAAAAACCCCCAAAAAACAACCAACACTAAAATTACACAAACTAGAAAATATGGGACTGTCAAGGTGTGAATGTCACATTGTTGTTTTAAAAGGCAGATAACAGAATAGTTTCAGCACTTCATGACCATGACTAAAATTCAGCTTTGGATACCACATGAACTCTGGTTAGTCTATGTTGTGTGGGTGGGAAAAGAACAACCAAAAACTCAAGTCCAGAAGCAAAATAAAAGTTTATAATAAAAGGTGATAAGGTACAGAATTCACTGCAAGGCTTTTGAATCGATGCTTTATCTCTCTCTGTGAATGGAGAGTGCAGACTCTTTTGTTGTCATATTTTGTTCATGGTACTTGCAAATATCCATGCAAATTCTAGAATTCAACAACAGTAAGATCATGAGATGGGATTTGCATCTGCATGGTTTGGAAGAATTCATACTAAAATATACTGGCCCTTAAACACTACTCCTTGGCAGCCTTTGGAGGACCTGTAACTAGGGTATTTTTACTCCTGAGGTTTTTGAGTGTTTTTTTGTCTGCCTTATATAATCTTTGTATTTAGTTGTCATTCCTGATCAGGTTTTATTCTCCTTTGCACTAGTTGCTGCTTTCTTCTGTAGCATTAGCATGCATACGAACAAGATTTCTTTAAAAATTGAGTGTTTTTTCTAAATCACAGGATTTATGGGTTTTTGCTGTCATTGTAAAAATTCTGCCCCTTATGTTTAGGTGGCCTGATTCATTAATTAGTTGCTTTTAGTCTGCCTCTTGCTCTCTGAGTCTTTCTTCAGAAGTCCTCTGTTGCCACCTGACTCTCTCTTGGGTGTTTCTGGTATTTTTACTTATTTTTTATGTATGACAAGAGGATGATCGTGGCCTGGACCCTGTTACGATGTACAGCTTAACTCAATAACTGTCTGTTCCATGTTTGTGCTCTTTAACACTGTTCTGTCTTTTTCGTGGCAGTCCACTGATGTCTGTGAGCAGATACTGCGAGTGGTGAGTAGGTCCAATCGATTGGAAGAACTGGTGTTAGAGAATGCCGGGCTTAGAACGTAAGTAATTCCTTTGAAATGTTGCTTTAGGTACTGCTTACTCCCAGTAAAAACAATGAGTGCTGTGTGTTAGGCAGAGGGAGCATTAAAAAAAGTTGTGCTAAGTGTCTGTCTTGTTCTGAGGAGCCTGTAGTCTCAAGCTTTTTATCAGCTTTTCCAGAGATTCCTCGTGTCCAAGAAATTCCTTTTAAACTGATGTTTTTTTAAGATTCTGCCTGGAGAGTTGTGTGAAGAGGAGCAAAATGATTGAATGAGAGTGTAAACCCCAAACCAGTTTGCACTGTTCCTCTCCACATATGGCTGCCAAGAGAAGTATGAAGACCTTTTTATAATTTAAAAAACAGTGCTGTAAGTTTTGTTAAAAAAGTATATTTTTCTATCATGTTTCATTCCCAAACAAGCTGGTGTTATCCTAGTGTGGATTGTGGCCTGCTGAAATATAACAGGATTTCTGCATTAGCAACTTTTTTTTTTTTTTAATAAATAATTAAGTTTAATGGTTTGCCATAGCCTTAAAAGAAAGATAGTAAGCCAACAATTTAATCCTTGCATATGTTTTAAATGCAGTAAGTTGTAGTTACTATGTATTTGCTTTTTTCCCCTTCACAAGAAATAGAAGCAAAGTTGAAGTTACGAGCTAGCACATTGGAAATATTTGTAGTTTTTTTTAATGTTAGGGTAGCATCCAAGAAAATGTAGACAAGATAAATCTAGAAACAATGAATTTTTATGTTAATTACAAAAGCAGTGGAAAGGTAGGAGACAGAATGCTATACTGAATTACAAATAAAGGGAAGCAAGCACAGGGGAAATTTTCAGTGTGCCTTACACTGTCTCCTCTTCCATTGTTTGGGTCTTTTTCTCGTTTTTTAAAATGGACTTTGCCTTGAAATAGATTTGAAAGAATATTGCCTACATGACATGGAAATTTGAGGTCAAGTTTGGAATTGCACCGAAACTTTCTGATCACTAGTGCACTGCCTTTAATAGCTGGCATTCAAACATAAGCCCCTGATTTCAATCTCATTTTTTTTTGCAATATGTGCCACAAAATCCAGTGATAATCATTTATGTTAAATGATACATTGACTACCTTTGCACATTGCCTATCTTATCACAGTTGGATTAACTGATTTCAGTTTTAACAGGACTTGACAGATAATTGTGTGACTTTTGTTTTCATGTCTCCATCTCCATGCAGAGTGTTTGGCATTGTGCCTTGGTGTGTGTCTGTTCTGATCAGCACTGTCTGTTTTTGTCAAGGATGCATTTGTCAGCTTTGCCATTTATTGTATCTGCTTGCTGGGAGGAGATCCTGTTGTTGCTGGGCACCTTCCTTCACACACCTTACAGACCAGTCATTTTTAGTGAGCTGGTAATTTGGCAGAATGCCAAACCAGGGTTAAGAAAGAGCTACCAAGAATAATGCTGTAAGAAATAACCTGATCAGCTGCAAAAGCATATTTCTTCCTGCAGCAGAGTCAGCTTAGGATGATTCCATTCTTTTCTACCTCCAGCTACTCATTTCTGTGATTTGTTTTGGACCACAGTCTCATAAGCACTTGTCACATTCCCAAATTATTGTGCAATAGCAGTAGTAGTCCTGAGTAGACTCAGGACTAGGGAAGTGTGAACTTCCTGTTGGGAAAAACAGGATGTAAAGTGCAAGCCTCTGTTTGATAAGATTTGTGCTAGTTTAGATTCTTTGGAAATTTTGTCCCTATTGCTATTTCTTTAACCAGACATAAAGGGTGAAGTCTAGATTACATTGGAAGGCTTCAATGCATATACCAAACACTAATGTTTTGGTAAGTGTTTTAACTGAGATAGGTAATGTCCAGATTTCAGGAAGAAAAGAATCATTCAGGATGACCTGAACAAAGGAGCTTAAAAAGAAAGTTACCTCCCTCAGGTATTTTAGAGAAATGGGACAATATGTGATAACCAGAATGTTCATTTTCATGAAACTGCACGACAGACTTTTCAGTCTGCAAAGACCTGTTTGCAGAAGGTGGTGTAAGCAAGCTAGTTCTTATGTTTATGTACTCTCTGCAACCTGGCAAGCAGAATGCCCCTACCTCCTTTCACACCTTACTCATCCTGCTCCAAATGCAGTGGCCAACTACAACACAGAGAACAACAAAAATGCATGTTGCTGGTACCAAAAGGGCCTTTGACAGGGATGTTGAGTCTTATCTATCCTGTCTTCTTGATAGGCTCTGAATGTCCTTAGACCTAAAAGTGTTATTTCCTCCAACACATGTCCTCTTTTTTTCTGTTACAGGGGTGTTGTCTAGACAGATCTCAAGGAATTGGGTTTTTTTGTCTGAGATTTCTAGTATTCTTACCCTTGATGAAATAGTCTTCCTCTGCCATACATATAGTTAAACTGAATCTTTTTTTGTGGCTTTACCTCCAAGCCCGAATGTGCTCATTTCAAACAAGTATGTCTGTGCAACGCATATGAAGCAAGTTTGATGCTTTATAGAAAGTTTCAGACTTACATTGCATGCTCTGTTCATGAAGTGTGCAGGCAAAAAAATGTAATAAATTTTATGACTTGAAATAAAGAGTGGACAAAGAAGGGGAAGGGATGTTCTGCAGTGAGCAGAGCCCAGGTGCCTCTGTTTATGGCAGAAGTTTCACAGGGAGTGGGGAAGTTGTATTAGCGTTTTACAAAATGAACCTTGGAGCCCCATGAGCCCAACATTGATAATCCAGTGCCTTCTGGTGGCAGTCGTTTTACTGTGACTTTGCTAAGTAGTTCACACACACTCCAGTTCTCCAAAAATCTCAGGTAACCCTGTCTATTTTGGTGGCAACAGTGGAGCAGTTTGTAGACAAGGCTGAAGGTAGAGGCAGAGTACTGTAATGACAAGAATCTGCTATGAATAAAGGAAGAGGAGAAGACTTCTCAAGAAGAAAGTAGAGTTTGTGGTTTTTTAACTGGAAATCTCATTTTTCTTGGCTGGACATAAGGAGCTTGATTCATTTGCCTAAGGGCAGGCATCTAGTGCCATTTGAAATGCTGGAGGATTTTCACTGAGTGTTGGCAAATGTAACTGAGGACCTACAGGAGACATGTTGTCTTATGCAGTGCAGCAGCAGGTGGTAGTAAAGCAGAAGACCCTGAGGCCTGTCAGGTGACAGAGTTTCAAGCCAAGAATTTCTTTTTGTTGAGTGTTTGTATTCACATGCTCTTTTTATTTTAGGGAAAGAATATGCTTTTCCTAAAGGCAGCCCAATATTATGCATGTGCAGAGCTGGACCCAGTTCTAGCTCCATAAGTCTTGTTTAAGGATGTGGTGTTTCAAAGGGAAACTAAACTTCTCTGGAACATTTCTGTACTCGAGTACAATTGGCAGCCACAGATAAGCAAAAGCTGTGGAGGCTATTGCTGTTTACTCTCCACCCTTTTCCAGATAGTAGAACAGGATACTGCTTCCACTGTGGTTCTCAGCACAGAGACTGATCTACTAGTTTGATGGTAGGCAGGATCTGTCCTGAGGAAAGAGGGCAGTGTTATTTAGCACTCTGGTAACTCTCCTCCACTGGGATATTGGAGGGAAGATAATGTACTTCAAGAAAGAGAAAGAGAAGGAAACCCAAGTCGTATTTTTGATTTCTACCTTGGTGTCTAACTTAGGTGAAGTAAGAACACTGAAATCAGTCTCAGTTTATCTAAAGCACCCAGTAGGTCTAGTCCCTTATTACGTGATAGCATCCCAGTAGGTTTGAGTACTGGTCTTAGAGCTGATAAGCCAACAGCCTTCTGACTTAATGCAAGGAATGTGTCTCCACCAGAGTCTGACAGTGGGGTTGTGCAGAAAAACCCAAACTAGCTCTGAACTTTGTGCTGTGGGATGGTGGTAGCTCAGCTGCAGCAAAACACTTTCAGACAGGGCAGTATTTTCTTACCTCTCAAGGGAATTTGGAACAGAGCCTGTTTTACTACAGCTATCTATAGTGGTTAATTAAGGTTAGTTCCATCCTGTCTGTGCTACCTGGCCTGGCTGTTGTGAGCATTATAGAACTGATATATTGTCATCTCCCTTGGGACCTGCTGCTGGGGCTGTCATCAGCCGGTTATGTCCTTTGATGCTTCTCACTGTAAAAAGAGGCAAGCAAAGACCTGTTCATCAGTGTGCTGCTGTTCTTTTGTTCTTTGAGAGAGCTATTTCTGTTCTTTTATAAGGTCAGAAATACTCCTGGTTTTTTGACCTTCCAGATATTCTGCAAAGCCCATCTGTTTAAGTGACTTTGGTAGAGAGCTGCTTCAAGTGAGGGAGTTGCTTGTCAGTGAAGGAGGTGGTGATACACAAGTTGGTGTGTATATCTCACTGTGTGGCATGGAGGCGATGGAAGATATGCTCAAGTTTTCAGTTATTCTGTGTAACTCCTATTTTTATACCTTCAGATCTCTGTCAAAAACATTTTGGGCTTTGATTAAGTACTTTTCAGTCTCTCAGGTCTCAGAATAAATAAATAATGAATTAACCCTCTGTGAAAGAGCAAATTAGACAAATAAACATTGTTCAGAACCCTGAGGAATCAGTCAGTGCTCTGCGGTAGCATAGGCCACTTGTGGCTAGTAATCCCTTGAAACTTTTAAGCCTTTGAATGTGCTGTTGATAGAGGAGATAACAGGATTCCTTCTCCCTCTCTTTTCTTTCTTGCAGAGATTTTGCACAGAAACTAGCCAGTGCCCTAGCCCATAATCCCAACTCAGGACTCCATACAATCAACCTTGCTAGCAATCCACTTGAAGATAGAGGTACTGTAACATTGTTTTTCTCTTTCTACAAATGTAGTATGCATTATTGCTGTTCTGTTCAGCTTTGCCTGAATATAGGCTATTGTTCTGTGCATAATGCTATTGTAAATATCTGTTGTTCACAAATTATGGAGAATCACTATTCTTTTTGATTAATACATATCCATTAATGTGTTGAGAAATATTTTAATGTCTTAAACTAACACTGGATTTCATTAGATTTTCATAGAGGTTTCTTTTACAGGAATATAGAACACAGGGATCATTTAGGACTAGAGAGAAATAAAGAAGTGGAGTGCATTTTAAAAGGCAGTGTAATGAGGTGAAAGATGAAGCAGAAGGCAACTTTGTTGCTTAGATTATATTTTTCTGATGGTTTGGGGTTTTTATTGCAGCCATAATTTCATATTTCTTTTCAGTATGGAAACTATTCCTGTTTTTTCAGGTTTGTGCTAGCCCATCCTGTTGCAAACCCTTGGTGATGTTCAATAATACTGGCATAACTGGCATTCTTATGCGGCAAAGGGCTGTTAACTACACAAGATAGAAAATCAAGTTTAACAAGTTTAGCTTTTCTCAGACTAGGCACTGCTAGGCATGATTTCAGTACATATCAAGTCATACCCCTCCTTTGTCTACTCTCTTTTTACCCAAGAGGAATTTATTTTTAAAGTAAGGTTACATTCTTTCAGTCTGGAGTTGACCCTTCAGCATTGCCCTTGTGAGATTTCCATTTGCTTCACTTGATGCATTCCAAGCACACAGTGTTCTGGGATCAGACTATCTTGTGCTCCTCTTAGGCCAGAAGAAAAATAATTCTGCACAGTGAACCTTTTCTGGTTTTACTTACTTTCTTGGGAAATTTTCTACTCTTTGCTTTCATGATTCAAAATGGAAAAGCTTTTCATTTTGATTACAACCTGATGGACTTGAATGTTGTTAACATAGAATTTTGTAGGTGTCTCTTCTTCCTTTCTGGTTCAGTGTTTTTTTTTTTTTTCCTTTCCTCTTCTGTATCTCTTTTCTTTTTGATAGAAACAAGTATGACAATGGTTTTGTTTTTAGCCTATCCAGAGTAGGTTTTTTATTTGAAATTGTTCACATGAATTACTTTAACTCTTCTGATTACCTCTTGCCTACTCATTACTGCTTGTCCTCGTTAAGAATCCATATCGCATGAAAGCCAGTGCTTTGCTGAAGAATGTTATTATTGCAATGTGCTGTAGGCCTCACTGCATTCGACAAAGATTTCTGTAGTAAGCTGGAAAATAGAATTGAAATAGAATAGAAAATACATTGTTGATTCTGCTTTTGAAGAATTGTATTTAGATTGTGTTATTTGAAAGGTTTTTTTGAAAAGAATTTATTTTTATCTTGAAAGCAAAACAATTGACTGAACATTGAGCAGATAGTCCACAGTGCAGGTGATTTTTTTTTTTTTCTTTTTTTAAACATAGCCATGGGTGTGCTTTCTTTGTAAGAAACCTATAGATTCAAACCATGCTGCAGTATCCACATATAAGATACAAATGAAATGCAGAAACTACAACTTGTAGAAATTAGTAGGGTTCTTTCATTATATCAACCTCTTCTGTCAAATATACAATAATGATTTGACCTGTTCCTTAGAGAGTTAGATGTTGTCGAGTACTTAAAGAAGAATTAAGTATAATTGCAATGTGCAAATATTGCAACTTTTCAGTTTAAGAAAACTTTAAGTGTGCTGTGATCTGATATTCACTGAGTCCAAGTTAGATTGGACTTTTATTAAATTGGAGTGGCAGTAAATCTTTCACAAGTAAAAGCTGACATAGTGGCGATTCATATAAACGTATGGATTTTGGAAAATACCTTTGGAAAATCACCTGTAGGAACTGAAAGTTCAACCAGATTATTTTGCAGTTATAAGGGAAGTAACACAGAGCTGTACATCTTCTGGAGGAAAACATATTGTACCTTGTTTGAACAAAAACATACCCTAAGCTATTATATATGGTAGAGTAACAATAAGTAAGGGCATTCCCTTATTACATTAATGCAACTGTCTGTATTCTAATAGCGTGGGGAGTGTGTTTATTTTAACTAAGGCATAGGACCTGGCTTCAGTTCAAATACAAAACAGTGTTTTTATGCAGAGTCTTTTTCTGAGACCAAGCTCTTAATTTGTGCATGGCTTTCCTTTGTGGCACTGTCAATAGTTTTGAGAATAATACCTGTAATGTTTATTATCAATCTTGTCTTTAAAAGTCTAGCCATGCTAAAGTGAAGGGAGTTTAGCTTTTGGCTTTACTAGGATCTGAATTTAATCTCCTGTTTTGTTAAAAATAATGCAAAACAAACATACTGAAGCCTAGAAGTACTCAAATTTGAAACTGTATGTCTGGATGCAGTTAACTCTACTTTTGCCATTAGAACTCTCATCTCTGTTACAACATCAGCAGAAATGGGTGGCTAGAGAGCATTCAAGGGCCAGAGTGACCAGGAGCACTTTTTCTTTTCTGTGCCTGATCCTGTACCTTGTAACTGGGTGGATCCTTAACCACCAGTGGTCGTAACATGTTAAAATCATGCAGCTTGACTAGAAGATAACTAACCTGCAGATTGTAAGCTAAGTACAAAGATGGTGAGGTAAAATTAGTTGCTGCATGTCTTACTCAAAATGCTGAACAGCAGGAATTCCATTTATGATATCCTTAGTGATTTTGATTGTACTTATTTTTTCCTCTTTTTCTAGCATAACTCAATTTTGAAAGTATTGTCACTAAACCAGCTTAACAAATGTGGATAGTCAGGTACAGAATATAAATTCTGGAGTTAACCTATGATAAATTGAGCCTCCTGCTTCAGAGTAGATAAAAACTTATTTTTTAAATAGTAGAGCTATGAAATAAAATCCTGATTAATTCTTACTGAAAACTGGTGAAGGCTTTTGGTTACCCTTGTGCTTTACACCAAATGATGCCAAGGCCTCATGGGTCTAATATTTTGGAAATATTATTAGCCTAATTAGCCTATTAGTCTAATATTCTTGGCAGTATTTGGCAATCTGTCTTGAGCTGCACAGATGTTGCACCTGCTATCAGAATACAGAACATGCTTTCACAGAGAGCATTTACAATAAAAACCCAAACAAAAACACCAACACCAAACCTTACACAGTATCTGCTAGGTACCTGTATCTTTCAGTATCAGTGATAAGTAAAACATAATAAAACCAATGTAAACATATGTATGGGACCTAGTAGTGGGCTGCTTCATATCTCTGTGTGTGGAAAAGGGTAAAGGCTTTTAATTTACCACGTTTTGAACCAAGCAAAAGGCTTTACCCCATTTCTCTTTGCTCTTTTCTCACCGAGCGAGTTACTGTAGAGAACTGTATTTCACACCTCAGGTTAAGCCTGGAGTTTCTATGTTGATTTTTTTCTTCTAATAAACGTTTCATGGATTGGTTACACTGTTATTTAGGATGTGCCTTCTAAATCAAATTGCAATCCTTTGCTGAAATGAGGGATTACATTTACGGAGTGGAGAACTTAGATACACTGAGTAAAAGGCTTTAATGAAAAGTACCTTTTTATGGTGTTTTTTGTTTTGTTTCAGTTTGTTGGATTTGTACTGAGGTAGCCCAGTTCGTGTCAGCATCTTAATAGGTTTTTACTATTTAGGATTGCAAGCAGTTGTAACATTTCCAAGCCTGTGTCCTGGCTGGTATCCTGTAGGCTACTGTAAGGGAGATAAGTGGCCATTACAACTTAGTGGAGGTTTCAGGCTCCAAGGGTTTACCTCAGGAAAAGAGGGGAGTGTTAGCTTACATGGGTGTCTTTTTTGCCTTGGCAGCAAAACTTCCTTTTAAAAGAAAATAAAAATAGTCTGAAAATTCATGTGAAGTACCACTTTTGTGTTTTATTTTGTGGTTGGATTTTTAAATTTATTTGGTTTTTTCTGAACCATAAAGCTTCCAGATTTTCCAAGTGCTGACTATTAGATGTGTGTTTGACTTCTTCTCAAAAGCATGTGTGTATTATAGTTTTTAAACTAATTAAGGGGGTTTACTGATCGTTTCATGTTCAGTGGTTAGCAAAGAAGGGATCTTGATTATATCAGTCGTTTCAAAGGTTTATGGCCATAAGAAGGCTGGGCCCACGTGCACAGTGAGTGCAGTTCCTCCTGTTGTTTCACCAGTGCAGTTTGCTTCTGTTGTGATTTCCTTGGAAAACATGAGATCCCAGGTAACCTGCAAACATCCATTTTGTCTTTGCTCCTCCAATAGGTGTGTCATCTTTGAGCATCCAGTTCGCCAAACTTCCAAAGGGACTGAAGCATTTAAATTTATCTAAAACCTCCTTGTCACCTAAAGGTATGTTTTATAAGTGTACCTTATTTTCTGTTCTAAAACTGTCAGCCTTGTGTACTAATAACACTTTTTCTTACTCGATTATAAACTAGTCAATTCTCTAAATTATGCATTTTCTCAACAGCACAGCTGCTTTTTTGCAGTCTTGTGTTGCTGAACTGTGGGCTGGGTTCTGTACCCCTTTCAGCACTTTGATAAACTCTTAGTCATATCTGTGAGTGTGGGGTTTAAACCTGTATTGTAAAGGAAGACTGACATTAGAATTGACATAAACTATGTTTTGTATATGCTTCAAAAAATGGCTGGAGCAAAAATGCATAGGGAAATTTCCAAATATTTTACATACAGTTATTTGATGAAAGCAAGCCTTGTGACTATGGCTGTTAAGTGGCTTGTCTAACTGAAGACTTATTTGTCTTATCATTTACAACTTCCTGGTTTGATATTGTAATTGAAATGTATGTACATTTTAAAAGCAATAACAGTACTGAAACATGAGGCAGAAGTTTTCAGGAATTTTTGCATTTCTGTTTTACAAATTGTAGAAGCAGTGACCGCTCAAACATACTTCACAAGCCCGGGTCTTCTGTAGAGGCAATGAGTGTTAAACACACTAAAAACACACTGACATTATTGCTGCTTTTTTGTAGATTTTGATGACCTGGAAAAGGCAAGTGAGTTATGGCCTGTGAAGGATTTTAGTTGATAGCAGATAGAAGCCATGCCCTTTTATACTTTTAGTTATTGCTCTGTGAAGTGCAGATTCTGCATTCTCCTTAGCTTCAAGGATTGACCTGGGGATATATGGGTGGGGTAAAGGACTTCTGTTGTTTTAACATGAGTGCCTATAGCTCTTGTTATGCTTAAGTAAATAGTAAACCCTAAGCTGAATTTAGTCAATCATAATTTTCACTAAAAAGACTTCATTAAACTCTGGGGTTGTTGTTTTCCATTGTTAACTCAATTTTTGGTGACAAGCAGTTGATTAAGAGTCTTGACTAACCATACATGTACTCTTGAAATGAGTTATTTGTGAATTTGACAGAAATTCCTACAGTTCTGATATGTTCATTCATCCTGTGCTTTTCTTCATGTGATCTGAATTATTTCAGAAAGTGCTTGTGTTGATGGAGTCAAGAGAACACTCTAGCTATGCCTCCATCTTTGTAAAGAATAAATGCCAGTTTGATGAGGTCCATCCACACAACTCTTGTCAGTGAAGGTGAATTCTGAGGTTATGGAAAGAATTTGGAAGGGTTTTAACACACTTTTAAAAGGTGATCTTTAAGCAAAAGCTGAAAATATTTTCCAGTATGTCTAATACTGATGTCACATGAATGAGCTCCAGAGAATAACATGTCACACTGAATGTTGCCCCATGACAACTCTTC
Organism: Dendrocincla fuliginosa; assembly: GCA_035047845.1. NCBI lineage: Eukaryota > Metazoa > Chordata > Aves > Passeriformes > Dendrocolaptidae > Dendrocincla > Dendrocincla fuliginosa. Next base: position 90,698,122 of record JAWWMO010000083.1, on the reverse strand, counting down.
AGTATTTCTCAAAAAAGTATACGTGACATCCTAAAATGGGAGTTCTTAAAAACCTCAGGACCTGAAGCAAGTCAGGTTGTCTGCAAAGGTGTCTTAGTGAGATCTTCTTTAATTTAAGAAGACAGTACTGATTTGGTTTTAACTTGGCAGGCTATTTCTGAGCTTGTAATACTTTCTGTGGGGAAAGTCTAAAGGAGACCTTGGATTCAGTAGACTTCCAGGTGCATGGATTTTTTTTGCCCCAGCTTTTCTTTTTCTTTTTTTTTTCTTATTTTTTTTTTTTTTTTTTTTAGCTTTTCAGAAATTCTATACAATCCCTCATTGGTTTTGACCTTATTTTAAAAGTGCTTTTTATTTGAGATAAGTTTCTAAGATTGACAAGTGAAGTTCGGGTGGTAACTTCCCAGCTGATCTTTCTTCAAATATTGTATCTCAAAGTTCCTGAGAGCTATTAACACTCTGATCCTCCTGAGAGTGGTAAAAGAGCATACGAGATTGTCTGCAAACGAAAGTGAGATTAATGTTAGAGTACAGCATGAGCTAGGGTGAAGTTCAAACATAAATTTATTGATTTGAAGATTCTGGTTAACTGGAAAATTCTAGTATACTGATTCAAAGATAGGGCTTGCTTTTCTGAGCCCAGGCTAGAGGCTAATTAAAAAATCCCTCATTTGCATTGTTTGCCTTCATTGATGTGACTGATTTTGAGCAGTTGGCCCTTTTTAAGCACGAAACAAGCAGCAACATTAGGAATTGTTTGATAGCTCTTCTTGTCCCCCAAACTCAAACACTGCTCCTGAATCTCCGCATTCTTGATAATACATGCTGAATTGCTGATAGTTTAATCCTGGTTGTAATCCCAGCCGACAGCTAAGTACCGTTCAGCAAACTGGACAAAATTGCATTTCCTTCTACTTCTTGTTGCTTATAAATGTTGAGAAGACTCACTAAAGTGATTCCAGATCTATAAGCTCTAGTGGTTCAGTAGAGCTCTTAGTTCTTTTGAAGTTTCAAAAGGTATTAGTTTGCAATTTACCTTTAGCAATAGGGTGTAGATTCTACAACACGATGTTAACATAAAAGAAAAATGACACCAAGTGGAAAGGATTTGAGACTTGACAAAGATGCTGCTGTGCTTCAATTCCTTTCAGTATCAAAAGCCTCCTGAGACCAGGAGCCATACTACTAACATGGGAGACTTTCTTAATATTTGAAAGCTTGGAAAACTAAAGTACTGACAGCTTTTTGGTCTCCAGTAGCTTGCTAGCTGCTTCCTCCACATCCTGACTGGTAAATCACTTTCATGATAGTTTTTAAGTGAAGACTGGAAATGTTCCATCCATTGAATGCTAGTCCATTTTCACTGACCAGGAGCTTTGAGAAATGGCTGAATATTGTGTAGTAGATCACCTGCCTGCTTTATAGCTTTGGCTGGGCACTGGGAAAAAAACTACTGCATCAACTAAAGGACACAGTGATGCTTAGCATGTAAGAAACACATCCATGTAGTGCTTGAAAGGCAGCAATAGCCATCTATAATAAATTGAGAACTTGATGATAAGCTGCAAAGCACCCAGATGAATATTAGATGAAAGTTAGATTTGAAGGAGTCAGAAATAGCCATGTCCTAATTTGTATTTGGAAAAGCTGAAAAATTTCAGTGGAGGAAAGCTCTGATTGGTTTGCTCCCAATGTGAGCTTTTAATTTTAATGTAAAAAGTGTGTTTGTTCTGATCAGGAACTGAGAGTCTCTATGCATCTCTTGATATTTTAATTAACTATTTTTATGAAATTGCAGGCAAATACATTAATTGAAATATTTTTAATTCCTAGGTCTCATCAGTTGCTTTTGAAGTTCTGGAAATTATAATTTTTAATGCATTTGGTCTTCCACAGATACTTTCATCTACTTCAACTGATACTTTTATCTAAATATTATTGTTTGCAGAAAGACACTGGCTCAACTTCAAGGAGTAAATTGTGTTTTTAAATTCTGATTCAAAATGGGATTGCATATAACACATGGTGGCTCCACCAGTGCAGTTGGGAGAGTGTGGTCCAGTTGTAACTGGGCATGCTGTGGCAGGGAAGGGTCTCCTATCTGCCTGGTGATCTGTCTTCCTCTGTTGGAGTACAGTGATGGTCGCAGGAAGTCATTAAACATGTCTGTATGTCTGTGTTCACTGCAATTGTGCACTTTCAGGGTCTGGGCTAGTTCTGTGGAGAGTGAACTACCTGGAGTACTGACCTTTTTTTTGGCAGGGGTGAACAGCCTTTCCCAGTCACTGAGTGCCAACTCGCTGATCGCGAACACGCTCGTCTATCTTGACCTCTCAGGGAACGCACTCCGCGGTGATGATCTCTCAGTAAGAACTTTCTTCTTGTTTGGGAGTTAGTGAGTAGGTGTTTTAATTAATTGTTAAGGGAAAGGCAAACTCTTTTTGTGTAGATCTGGTTTTTCCTTTGTTTTTGTGCAGTTTTAGTAGGAATAGAAAATAAAATTTTTATCTCTGTTCTTCAGAGATGCATGTATCATCTCTATTCTTCAGTATGTAGTCAGAGGATTGTCCCACACAACTGAAAAAATCCACATAATTTTAGTTCATCTTTTTAAGTCTTTGGTTCTACTGATGAGGAAACTGCAAGGGTTCCACTTTTTTTCAGTGGACTTACCATGCTCTCTGAGTTCTGTTTGAAAGTGACCAAAACACAATTAAAAAAGCCTCAATTTTAGTGATAAGTCTACTACAATTTTTTTATTGAAAGGTTAGAAACCAATTATGTCTTTTGACGTGGAAAGATTTAATTTCTGGTTTTCAGTATTTTTGTTTGTATAAATAAATCTGTGCACCTGCTTGACACATGCCATTGAAGCCCATGATTCTTTGAAGAATGTGATTATTTTTTAAACTGCTTTGTTCAGTTGCCACAGAGGTGCAGCTCTGTTTTCTTAGTAACAAAATCCACTTACTTCTCAATTTGTATGTATTCACTTTTTGACTATTACATCTGTATTTCTGTCTCACATCAAAAGTTGTATGCATGTAACTGTCAGGCTTTGAATTCTAAGTATTGAACATCTATAATGTTCAACTGCAATCACGCAGTCTCATAATTTAAAGGGCAATCAGACACTGCATTTTTAGCTTTGTGACTTTTTCACATATCTTACTTGTTTCAGATTCATCAGCATACTCAAAGAACTAGTCTTTTCAGACAGGAGGTGAAAGTTTCAGTGGGAGAACAGTGTTTTAAAGGTAGCAAACAACCAGTTAAATGTTAGAAAACACACATGAATTCCTCTTTGAGAGAATAACGTAACAAATAATGTAAAAACAAGAAATAAAATGTACAGCTTTGCTAGCCAGTACTAAAGAAATCTGATGTCTACCTACAATATTATAAGAGACATAAATGCACAAACTGGGGCTTTTCTTAGCCTGTCAGAGAGAGAGAGAGATGGTTCAAAGATAAAGATTATTAATACTGAGGTCTCTTAATCTGTGGAACAGTTTTCCAATAGGAGTAAGGAAATCCTGTTATTTAGCAATTAAAATAAACCCTAGCAAAATACAGGGATTTTTGAAGTGGGGCCCATTCTTGCATTGTAGGTATAGGAGCTAAATGACCTAATTTTTAGAAAGATGGATCTATTTTAGAAATGTTAAGCATGCACTGTTTGGCTGGATTTCATGTGGAGTTGAGCTTTCCACGTTTCTCTGAATTAGGTCATACTTTTATCTTTCTATGTTGTTCTCTGAGACTAAAAAGAGCCCAAAATGAAAGAGTGCATAGTAAGAAGTTTTAGATATGCCAACATTTACATGAGATATCCTATATAGAACTGAAGCCATCAGTGTTAAAATCTCGTTACCTGTTCTGTAAAACCTTTCTCCTTTAATCCTGTAATGCACAGCTGATATTAAGAAATAACTATGGGCTTCAGGTGCAAATTAGTTGCTTCCCTCATGCTTAAAGGGTCTGACTTGAACTTACGAACCAATTAGCCTTTCTGAAATGTAATAGCAATCTGAGTGACATTGTGGGATATTTCTAACTAAATTAATTATCATTTGCTGTGAAAGCTAATTGCAATGACTCAAGAATTATGTATTAAGAGAAATCATGGGTAAATGTAGTCTGAGCACCATTTTTCCCTTATCATTGTAAGAAATGATAGCCTTCAAAAGTAAAACATGTTGTATTGATTAGATGAAAAGAAACTTCAGACACAACTCTTGTAATGCAATTTTATAGTAAAAGCCTAAATGTTATAGAGGTAGTTATCCAGTAATTGTTGTCATAATATAAAAATTAACATGGGTCATTTTTTTCCCATTAATTACAGAGCCTGTACAATTTTTTGGCCCAGCCAAATGCCCTTGTTCACCTGGATTTATCCAACACGGAGTGCGCGCTAGATATGGTAAAGACCTTTTCTGTGGAGTGTCAAATACCAAGGAGACATTCCTTACCTTATATCTCTTGGTACTTTTCTGAGTTAATATAAAGTAAAATGAATCTTCCTTCTTTTGAACCAGGTGTGTGGAGCCCTCCTTCGTGGATGTCTTCAGCATCTAGCTGTCCTTAGCCTCTCCAGGACTCTTTTTTCTCACAGGTACAGTTTAAATATCATTACTCTCAACTCATGCAATATTTTGTTTTATTATTTCTTGCTCTCATGTAGCACCCTTTTTTTTAAAGAATAAACTGAAGATTTTTTAAAGAAGTCTTAGAAGTCTTAGTGGTCTATGAAATAGGTATTGTTTATTCTAAGCAGAATAACTTCTTTCCCTTTCTGCTCTTTGCTAAATGTCTTTAAAATAAGCTACCTTGCCTAATATGTGTTTTTGTGGTCCTGATGCAGCAGAAAGTCTACATATATATATCTCTTCTCTCTAAGAGGCACAGCATCAGACTTTGAAGTCTGACTGACTTGACTCCTCTTTAGATATTATTTTTAAAGTTGGTATTTTTCATGATTTGATGATGGTTACAAATGCTTTTTTATTTTTTTGTCCTTTACTTGGAGGAAATCCCTTTGAATGTCTCTGAGACTGTGCATTTACTTTTTAGAATACTTGCATTGTAGGAAATATTAGCTTCCATTTTCTTTGAATTAGTGCCTTGGGTCCATATCAGAGATGATACATAATTGATGGTAAGGTTCTCAAGTATTGAGTAATTCTTTCTAGTGGTGAAAAAGCACTTTCAGGGTTTTTGTCATGTCATGTTGGATCTTCTCCTTGTGAGATGTAACTATGTTCACTATTAACCAGACCTAAATGATCATTCTTTGTAGTTCACCAAACAGAAGGTAGATAGTAATGTCTTCTGTGCAGCAGCGCAGTGCTGAGGATTGTTTGTTGAATCAACATTTTGATGACATTATAATTCTAAGCTAATTGAGAGCCACTGATTACAGAATTGCTGAAGGTAGAGCAAATTAAACATGTAAAAGATCATTACACTTCTGATGTCTTGCATTCACTACTTATTGGAGTGACGAGTGTCTAGATGCTACTTCTTAATGAATTTGTTTATTTACAGAAAAGGAAAAGAAGTCCCTCCCTCCTTCAAACAGTTTTTCAGCAGCTCACTTGCTTTGATGCAGATTAATCTTTCAGGAACTAAGCTCCCTCCTGAGCCTCTAAAGTAAGAATTTAATTTCATTTTTTCCTGTGCCCTAAAACCTAGTTTGCATTGTTGTTATGTGAGTGCCTCATATGAAAAATGAAGGGGAAAGAATTTGACTTTCTTCTTTTTTCCCCATTACACATTATTGATAATAAGAGACTGAGTTTTCTAATGGTCACATTCAAAAAATGTGTCTGTTTCACAGCTGAGGCTATTAATCATATCTTGTTCCACGGGAATGTCACAGTTGTTTAGCTTCCATCAGCATTTTTTTTGTGATGTATTTCTTACTTTGTGGCTTATGAATAAAACTTCTCCACAGTGAATTGGGATTATCTACTTGTGTGAGTGCCATTCCTTTGAGATTGCATTATTGCAATGGCCATTAGGAAACTGAACCTGTTGCAATATTTGGGTGGCAAAACCCATTGCACAGAGCTATGCTCTCCTTTTGGGAGAAGGGGCAGTTGCAGCAGTTTCTCAGAATGCTAAATGGAATACATCTTTTTGTTGTATATCACCTATCCTGTGGCTAAGAGGTTCTGCAGGCTGAGAGAATTATGAAGCACTGTGTCACTTCCTCTGATGTGTGTATTTTTGAACCGTGTTGAAGTTTTCAGACATAGAATTTTAAAGTGAAGATAGGTATAGATAGATAGGTCTAATCCAGATAGGTCATTCTGTGATCCTGGCAGAATCATTGAGTTTATTGGGCTAAATTGAAGAAGGGGCTTTTTCCAGAGTGTCATCTTTCTAACTAATATGCACTAGCACCTAGACATGTTAACAAACTGTTTCAGAATCCTTGTCTGGACATGGATATAGGTGTATATGTGTATGTATGTATACTTGTATGGTTGGGAGCCTGCCTCCTGAGGGAGAACAGGGAAGGGAAATGGGAGGTATCTAATGAATAGGAGTTGATGGCAAAATTGGAGATGTGGGATATAAAGGAGTTAGTGGATACCAGATGGAAAGCTTTTGATACAATCTGGGGGAAGCTAAGGGAGAGAAAAGTGCCAAGTGTCACAGAGGAAAGACTAGCGTATGTTGTTTTGAAGTACTTTTACTTAACGCAATTCAGTATTGAAGAGGACAGTACAATATCACAGAATCCTAGGCTGGGAAAGGCTGGAAGGGACCACAGTGGTTCATCTTGTCCAACCTCCCTGCTCAAGCAGGGTCCCCTAGAGCACATTGCTCAGGATTGAGTCCAGATGCTTCTTGAATATCTCCAGTGAGGGAGACTTCACAACCTCTCTGGGCAATCTGTTCCAGTGCTCAGTCACTTAGCAGTAAAGAAGTTCTGCCTCATATTCAAGTGCAACTTCCTGTGCATCAGTTTTTGCCCATTGCCTCTTATCCTGTTGCTTTGCACCACTGAGAAGAGCCTGATGCTTAAGTCAATGCACTGGACTGAAATCCATATTCAAATCCATATTCTGATATTTTACTTTGTTCTTTGTGATGCCCATTATTGCTGTCTTGCTTGCTCAGACTTTGCTAGGGCTAGGAAGGTCTGGTGCAGATGTGTTTTCAAACAGAAGGTGATTTTTGAGAAACACATTGGTTGTTTCTGATTAATTTAGAGCTATTGATTCTGTAGTGGAGGGCAGTTTTATGAAGCAAGAAAAATGGGATGTATGTGACTACTGCAGAAGACTGTATCAATGCCACAGGAAAAAGAGAATACTGTGATATATTGAATATATCCGCAGAGATTAGGAAAAGTGAGAATTGCCAAACATTAAGGTTCATATCCAGCTCTTCTCCTTGGCATGTTGGGTATCTCCTGGAGCATGAGCAATTTTGGCAGGTGAATGTTCTACAATTGTCTGTGCTCATGGAAGATGTTATTATATTAATTTATCCCAAAAATATAGGAGCCCTTGATCTGCCAAATGTGCAGGAAATTGGATCTTCCTAGTACTTTTCAGCCAAAATCTGTTAGCAAAACACTCCTGCTGATAATGTTTAAGATAATCTGGCTCAATTTGAGTGAATTGGGTTAGAGGGAGTTACTTGCCTGACTGGTGTTGCTGGAAGTAAAGAGGCAGTATTGGGGAGTGTAGGATGAGCTGAGAGCAGAGACTTCTTCTGCTAGCCCAGAAAGCTTCAGAAAGGGGCATCTTTCCCAAGTCCAGCTGGGCACAAGTGGTCTTAAGAGTGTCCATGCCACTCTCAGCTGTCTGGCATTTTGGTCTGGGCTTCTTTTGTTCTACTGGCAGTGTTCACCTCTGCCTAGGAGGTAGGACAGAAGCTGTTAGTATTTTTCGGTAATTTCCATTATGTGCTTTTTCTCTGACCTAAATTTTTTCTTTGGTCTGAGCTGAGTATATTTCACAACACTGCAGAGAGCTATGATCTGCAGTACACCTTGCTTTCCCTTGCAAATCCTGTATGGCTTGACTAATCCACTTCAAAAGTGTCCTGTGGAAGTTAATCTGGTGTTAAAAGGACTGAGGATGTGCTGTATCATGGGACAGCTGCTTAGCCTTTTGATCTTAACTGTAAGAAATGACAAAACTTCTACAGAACAATCAAGATCATAGAGTTTGTTAAAGACAAGAAGAAACACTTTTTTCAGGCAGACTTACTTGTCATTGCCAAGACTACAACATAGCAAGTGAGAGATGACTCCAAGAAGGAGAAAAACCCCCACATAGTGTGTCATAATAGTACTTCTCTGACACCTTTCATCAGCGCATGTCAAAAAGTTTATGACAGAGTGGGTCTTGGAGCTGTCCTGTGACAAAGGAAGAGTTCCTGGTTTGTGTCTGTGAACTAAAAGTCACTAAGTTGGATGTGTGATTCAAGATCAAGCTTACCTAGAGAAAACAGTGATGGACAAAATACAGATACCCAACACCCTGAGTTCCAAATTCCCCTGATTGTTATTTGATTTCTTTTCTATTGGCTACCTTTAGATCAACAGTTGTGGTATGTTTAATTGCATGTGCTCACTCAGTGAGTTTAGAGATATTGGTTAATCAGTGCAGCCTGCAGAGGAGATGAACATGCTTGTACAGTGTAAGTCAAGCCTTTCTGGGAAGAGGTTTGCTAATAAAGCTGCACTGTGAGCATGCCACATAGTAGGAAGGGAAAGGGTGCTTTTAGTTCTTGTCATAGTTAATATAATTAATGTTCTGTTGCAGCTCTTTTTTTTTTTTTCACTTTTTTTTAAACTGATTGAAGCAGTTTGTAGTCTTTTCCTCATTGAAGTGTATGTTGGCATTTTTGTTCATTTACAGATATTGCCAAAAATTGTAGCATCTGTCAGGGCTATAACAGGACAAGTTTCTGATATGCTTCTCATACAAATGCTAATTACAAGGCCAATGTTCTTGCGTTCAGCATCTAACACGGTTGACAAGACCTCTCCATGTATTGCCATGTGTGTGATTTACACAGTGGCCAAGTATAATGATAATCTGTCTGGCTTCAGTCCCTTTGAATGCTGCTGATTTGTCATGACAAAGAATTCAGAAATCATGAGATTTTCTAGTATGAGTTAATAGGAAAAAGATTAGGAAAAAAAACCCTTTTTTTTTTTTCTTCCTGTGAAGAGAGTACACTTGAAGCAGCACAGTGTCTCTTTTTGTAGTATTTATCTTTTTTATAGTTGGTTTTATTTCCTTAAAATGTTTAGGAAGCCCTTGCAAAGTTATCATCATGCAAACTGAGTTTGAATGAAGATATGTTTGCGTACGAAAGATAGACAAGATCATATAAAAATTTGTAAGGACTGTTGTTGATCTTTCACTTTTTCCCCCAAAGTCTGTATATTAATAGTAATATATTAATATTATTATTAATATATTAATGATAGTAATATTAATAATGTAAATTAAGAAGTAGATAGGCACAAGACATTTGCCTTTTTTAGTAGTGAAGGTCTGATTATACCTGAGGGCAGATATAAATAAGTTTAAATGAAAAACCTGCTTAGGGCACACACATTTCAAATACAGCTTTGACAGACGACTTGCATAGCAAGTGTGTAGACACATGGGTCAGCAGAATGAATTGGGTTTTATCTCCACACATCAGTCACTTGTATTCTGTTGGCTTGCTTTTGGCTGAAATTGTTTGAGAAGGAAGTCCTGTTTCTGTGTTGAATTATTATTTCAAAGCCACATCTATTCTAAAGGTACTAGAAGCTATACACAGATTTTGTTTTGCTACTTTATGACACATACTGTTGTGCTGTCTGATGTTATAGTATTAATACAAATGTGGTCTTAGCACTAACTTTTATATGTGGAAACACACTTCTGTAAGACTTGAAAGGTGGATTCATAAAGTGATAATCAGACATTGCTACACGTGTCTGCCATCCTGCCTAAAGACAAAGGATACCATTGTCTAGGAATGTAATTTTGGAATCTGTGGATGCTTGTTGGGTTGCAGAAGTGGAGAATTGTGTGATACTTGAACACAGTCCAGCCTTTGAGTGTTATAGGCACTGTGCCTGACTGAAATAGCTGGCTGCATGGCATCTTGCATATATTAAACTCCCCATTTTTTCCTGAATATTTTGAAAGAGAGTGAGTGAAAGTGAGCATGGTCATAAAACAGAACACTCCTTTTGCTCTTTGAAAGCAAATGTTGAAGAACATTCTTCTCTGATGAATGTTATTAGATGTTGATGGTGCATTAGCTTCATAGTTTCTTTATTAGCCTCGCAGCCCTGTTTTTGAAGCTGCTGGAGTATTCTAAGTGTGGCAGGTTTGTGCTGCCATTATCATTTAAGAAAAAGCTGTTCAGCTGGTGTAATTTTGTTTTGAAATGGTTCTTTGTATTATAGGTGTATTAACCTGTGATCACTTAGATGATAATGATGATGATGATGTAAAGCTGACTTTTTTTTTTTTTTAAATGGTTCTAAAATTGATCTTTTTCAGAGCGCTTTTGTTAGGCCTGGCTTGCAATCACAATCTGAAGGAGGTGTCTTTAGACCTCAGTAGCTGTGAGGTAAGGAATATTTATCAGGATGTGTTCAAAATATACAATGACATGGTATTAGGGTTCCTGTGAAATCCGCTAGGTGAGATATTCTTCCTCTGAAGTCAAAAGTTGTGGAAAAGGTAGAACTCAGAGAAGCAGTTCTGGTCCAAGTCAGCTGCTGTGTGTTACAGCATCCTAAACAATGAGCACAGAGGCTCAAAGCACCTACAGCACCTGATTGGCAAAACCCTCCTTGCAGTGCAGCTGTTGTAGATACTGAGCCAGCCTGTTTGCTGCTTGGCAGCTTCTGCTCTCTGGTGCTCTGATTAGCAGCAGGGTTTTCCAAGGTGCCCAAATTTGAAGGGGTCAAAGGAAGATGTATGCCTTGAAGGCAGGTCTGCAGTTTGATTGTCTTCCTTTAGAACCAAAAACATGCTTCCTCTTCTGCAGGTTTGCTTTTTAACCTTGGGAGAAATTTTGCTTTCCTAATCAATTAATCAATTCAGGCCAATAAGGAACTTTGGTAAAAGTTATTAACATAAGAAGCACTGTGAAAATGGTTTTAAATGCCTCAAAAGTAAATAAAAGAATGGTGGCAACTTAATTTGCCTTGTCTTGTTTCCTCTTGCTTCTCTGTGCCTTGCTGTGCACTTTGTTTCTCAGGATTATTACCTATACTCTTGCAGGATGATAGCTGAGTGGTTACAGCTCGTGGCAAAAGATCAACCCTGGGGAGCCAGTTGAGGCAAAGTCACACAGAGAACCATGTGGTGGACTCTGGCCAAAACCAACATGAGCCATTTTAGGCACAGGTCTTCTCCAATTTTTCCCTTTGTAAGCTGCAAAGGAAGCCTCTCACTTGTTAGAGAGATCTTTCCAAGCCCACCTGAGTATTAACTGTTCTGCAAGTGCCTTACAAATGCAATGGCTTCCCTTTCAGGAGAAAACATGCAATTAGATGAACGTTTTGAGATGCAGTAATCCTCGCCTTAGATTTGTTGTCAATTGCTTTTGAAATGTGCACAGATTTCCTTTATGAAGAAAAAAACCAAATAATTGTAAATGTATTTCATACTTTGTTTTGATATTTTATACTTTTTGAAAAACGTTATTACTTTGAAGAGCACTACATGTAAATTCCAAATAGAAAAGCTTTCAAGTCAAGTATGCGTGCTTCTGACTTCTGAGTAGAAAGATCAGATGGATGATAAATTATCTTTCAGAGGAAGGAAAGAAAAGGGAGTAAAGTAACAAAAATGAAGTCCCGTGAACATAACCTTAAATGAATAAATCAATAAAACATAAGTAATGATATTATAAATTAACATGTAAATCAAAAAGGGCTGACGGGATAAAACATTATCCTTTCATGAAATTACACCCAGGATGGGATATGGAGGAGCCCTTCATGGGGTGATTAGCTTTGATGGACGCCAAAGCACGTGTGGTCATGGCTGACTCATGACAGAAAGGAAGGAATCCTACCCAACTCAGTGTTACATTCCTGTACTTGGTCCCTGCAAAGTGATAGTACTTCCTTAGATCCTTCCCTTAACATTTTTTTTCACATCACTGAGCTTTATCCATTCTCATGAGCTTTGGAAAGAAGTTATGCTTCCACCAGGAAGGAAGCTGATGTGCCAGCAGCTGGGAGTGCTCTCAGAGGGCTCAGCACCTCAGGGTCCTGCTCCAGCTCTCCCTGACCCTCTGGGATCTGGGCACGGTCATCTGCACCCAGAAACAGAGCCATGGGAAGCTTGGAGCCAGTGACCACTATTCCCAGTTCCTGGAAGCACACACTGTTAGGGGGGCTAGAAAGCTGATGCTTCAGCTTTGCCCTCTTCTTTCCTACATCAGGCAAGTTGTTTTCAAGTGTGGAAGGATAAATCTATGTTCCTTCCCTCTCTCACCATTTTTCATTTGCTCTCATAATTTTCTGGTATATTAACTCCAAGCTTAATCATTTTATATTGCTTGGTTGGTTTTTTATTATTTTTATTATGAAAATTACATTTTTATTTCTACCTGCTCAGCACTGATGTATTTCACTCTTTTCCCTTCTGCTTCCCTTAGCTTGGTCACTGTGTAAGTACCCTCCATGCTTTACTTTAATTGTTAAATCAGTAAGCAGCTTTGTTTGCCCTTCCCGTATTGGTACCTCATAGCTTTGAACACACTTGGCATTTTTAATTGTAGAAGAATTATTCTTCATTTTCTGAATAAGAGCTTCTATTTGCAGTCTCAGAAGTATTTCATATAGGAGATGTTGCAGAGGTTTTTTTTTTTTCCTCAGTATCACAGTCCACGTTGACAAGCAGCACTTCAATTATCTTCCTTTATATATATGCATAATATTTTAACACAGTTGCAATAAATATGATCCTAAAAGTCAAGTTGTTGTCATCACTCTCAGATTAAATAGATATCACCATTTGTTCTCATGAAATGTTTATATATTTATAATTTTGAACGTAGAGTTATCTGGTACAAGATTGAAAGCTGCTCCTGAAAAACTGTCCACTTCAGCCCTCAAAGTATATTTAGCATAAGCATTTGGATTCTATTGTGAGTATAATTTTAGTGTATAGAACTTTACCCTACAAACAACCAATCCAGTTCTGCATATGATCTGCCACTTGCATTGATTCTGCAATGATAGATGTGACACTCTGTGTAAAATGGTTGTCTTGTGGTGGGCCACAGTGGGAGAACAGCGTAAAGCAAAACTGAATGATTTTGGCTTTCATTCAGCAAATGCTAAAATGCTCTTACAAAAATAAAGTTGAGTTAAATTTACACCACTTCTGGCCCAAATACAGCCTGTAACATGGCTACTTTTTGAGAGGATATGGTGAAAGATAGGTGGGCTTTGATTTACAAAAAGGAGGAAAGGTGCCTTATGTTCTGTACCTCTTGCACTCCAGATGTGACTTATGAATTAGGTGTTATCTCTGACCACCATTCTTCAGTTGCTCGGGTGAACTTATTGAGCTGCTTGTTGCCAAGTCACATTCCTCAAAGTTCATGAGAAGTGACAAATCAAGTCTTTATTGAAAAATACTTCAAGACATTCGTGGTTCTTTAATTAATTATAGCATGGATAAAAGTTGACTGTCTACAGAAATATCAGTAGGTTGATCCAGGATATTTACCCAAAAAAGTCAGCTAAATAAAATATTACACTTTTTTTATGGACAGGAGATGAAAACGTTATTTCATGTTTGAAAAAGATTTCCATTGTTTTGAACCAAAGAAAGTAAAAATGGAAAATACAAAAATGGAGTTTTAAAGAGCTTTCTCTCCCTTTAGCTTAAGTCTTTTTCTGGAGGATGTTTATAAAGTGAAATGCACTTTATATAGTGTGCATAGTTGCAAGAAATAAGAAAATGCTTTTTCTTCTTTGGAAAAAAAAAAGTTTTGTTAATTCAGTAGCATTAGTTAATAAGTGTGTAAGTTTTCATAACTTTGATTCTTAATGTTGATGTTTTCCCCTGGACTATTTAATTGTTTTTTTTTTCATTAAATCCTGACATTGCTTTTATATTCATGCAATATTTCAGATTAATAATATCCTAACTGGAACTTTGCAACCAGGCATTTTTGTTATTGTTGTCATTTTTTTCTTTTATGACTATTTTAAAATTAAGAATAACTGAATTACATTTTCTCTTGCTTATGGTCTTTTGTGGCCATTTTACAGTTGGATTATTTGAATTTTGTCTTCAGTGACAGGGAAATATAATTTCATTGAATTTTCTGCACACTCCCCCTCCCTGCTCCCCCAGTCTACTTGGTTTTGATCTGGGCACCCTCCCTTTGTGCTAAGGACTGAAAGAAGATGCTTGCTGTAAGCCTTGACTGTAGTGGAATTCAAGGGTGACAGTGTAGCATGGTTATAGACTGGGCTAAGTTTATTTTATATTTTTTTTTCTTGCTGGACATTGGAAATGTCCTGGTCCTTTCATATAGAGAATGTATGTGAAAATCCTGCAGTCACTGCCTAGCAAAAGTGCTGAAGGATTTGCTCTGTTTAACCATTTAAATATCTCCCTGATTTAACTGCTGAGCCATAGTTTTAAGAGAAAGAAAAGAGAATCCTTCTCTCATTTGTGTGCAAATTTTGAGAGTAAGGATGAGAACAGTAGAAATGTGTGCACAGGCTGTCATTTTGATGTCTATAACTTCTTCTATTGCTGTTTTTGCTGCTGCTAGTGCCTTCTGTATTCACAAAGCTCCTACCACTGTCTTTTGTGTGATCTTGAAACCATAACTAGTTTGCAAAAATGGATGATGTTTTGTCTCTAGTTAAGATCTGGAGGTGCACAAGTCTTGGAAGGATGCATAGCAGAAATACACAATATCACCAGCCTAGATATTTCAGACAATGGTAAGTACTCAGAGCAGGAATGGAGGGCCATGCAAGTTGAGAAATGCCTTTTGTTTCAGCTCACAATGTAATCAAGGATAGTTGCTCTTGCTTTATCCTTATTGACCATAATGGTTATGGAAATGTCACAGACCAAAAACTTTTATTTCTATAAAGTGTATAAGAAATATTAATAGATTAATTATACCCTCCAAAGTTTATGTTGTTTGAGATCAGTGAAACAGAGCAGAATAAACTAATGGCACTGAGCTCATATTAGATCCAGAGGAAATTTGGTTTATGTACAAGAGGATGAGAAGTTAAATGCAAAATGGAAGTGTAGTGAAAGAACAAAGGGGAACACCAGATACAGAAAGAAGCTGAGGTTGTAACATAGAAAAAGTAAGAGGGGGCAATTTGAGGCAAACAGTCAACCAGGTTAGGTTAGAGAATGTCTGTCTAACATTTCTGCTTTGGTGTCTCTGTGCTTCCTAGCACAGATATTCCTGGGAATATCAGATGGTTTCTCATTTTGCAGATTCAAAGTATAGGTGTATGAACTGGAAGAATTTACTTGCTGTGTTTGCCCCTCTAACAGCCAAAGCAGAAGTATTTCAGAAACAGACTTCCAGTACAGTTGGATGCCCAAAAAAGGTGGGATGGATTGGAAAGAGGAAAGCTTTGAGAGCTACTGACTCCGCCTTGATATGGAAACAGATTTACTGTTACGAATAAGGATGCATATTTCAAATAGAAACTATCTTGTGAATCTTAATCCTAAATCATTGTAATCTAGCTAGTGGATTCTTCAAATACATCACTAGTTTGGCAATACTAAAGCAAGTTTGTGGGGTTTTTTACTTAGAAGTGGAATAAAATTTGGCTTGTTTTTCAGGTCAATTTATTCATAGCCTGTTATGTTAGCCTGTTTGGAGGCTTTCAGATCTTGTTGGTACACAGCTCTACAAAGATTAGTGGTTAGCACAGTTTCAGAATTCTCAAAGGAACTTCAAAGTCTGCTTGACAGTGCAAGGAACTATCCTTAGGTGGTTGAACTATTAATAAAGGACTGATTTCTTTTCTGAGAGGTACCTTCAGTAGCTGATTAGGATGGAGAATTAAAAGGACCCCTTTTAGAGGTGGTATTTATTGTCATAGAAATGCAGAGGCAGTAATGAGAAAAAGATGTAAAAATAGAAGAATGGAAATTTTCTTAGACCTTTTGGAAATTCGTACATTGATATAGTTGCTTGAATGAATATAGTGTTAGTAACTGGACTTTCCCCGAGTCTTTTGTGAAAATGTGTTTTAATTCTTAATCTAATCTGATTCTTTACAGGCCTAGAATCTGACCTCTCAACCCTTGTAGTCTGGCTTAGTAAAAACCGATCGATAAGACACTTGGCATTAGGCAAAAACTTTAACAACATGAAATCCAAGTAAGGACTTTTTTTCTTTTAAATAAGAAGAGAATGGATGAGGAGAAGCTGCTGATTTCATCATCTTCCTTACTTTTCTTCCCTCAGAAATCTCACTCCAGTACTTGATAATTTAGTTCAGATGATTCAAGACGAGGACTCAGTGAGTACCTTTCTGTCTACTGTCATCCTGTGTATTTGTACCCTCACAGTCAATTTCTGATTGATAGATTGTCTTCTCTGTGTTAATTTGCTGCATAAAGTTTGCTCACCATCCTGCAAAGACTCATCCAACATTTTAGGTTTGTTTTTTTATTTCACATAGTAATTTGGATTATGTGTAACATGCAGGTGAACATTTCTGAAATAGTCTTAGAATCTCTGCTTGCTGAAAAATATTCATTCTGAGTAGCTGGATGTGTATAACCCAGTTGCTGTAGGTCTAAATTATACAGACCTGTCAGTACAAATTTTCAAAACTTTTGTGTCCTGATAAGAGGTTACAATGGCAGTGTTCTCTGGCTGGTGATACTCCTTCAATAACAAATTTTTTTTCTTTGGTTGGTCGGTTTTGTGGTGGTGGGGTTTTTTTGTTGTTTTTTTTTTTTTTTTTGGTTGGTTGTTTTTTTTTTTTTTTAATTAATAGAATGTACTATTTTCTGATAGCTGTTCATGGGTATTAACTTTTTATTTCTTTCCTTGACAAAATGAAAGGTCACTGCATGATCTCTCAGAACTCTTTTCTCCTTCAAAAGACGTAAATAAACTGTTCAGTGTGCTGCTCTTTACCTCTCCTAGTACATTAATCATAGGAGCAATTTCATAAAACCCTTTCAGAATGCCTTGCTGGGATGATTGCCCACTTTCTTCATTTCTGTACTCTATCCTGATTCTGGAAGACTTTTGTTGTTGGTTTTGTGTTCTTCTTGTTCTTGGCATCCTCATTTTCGTTGGGAGGGGATCTTAAGACGCTGTGTTATTCTCATGCTTGTCAATCTTTATTCATCTGTTCTTAGTCCTTTCTTATTCCTTAATTTCCTGTGCAAGTAACAAACAAACTCTGCTTTCCTCATCCCCCGGAGACAGTCGCCTGTAGACTTTAGTTTTCTGAACACCTGCTGTTTCTGCTGTCTTTATTGTCTCACCTCCAAGTTCATGGTCTCCATATTACCTGCTTTCTTATTTTCTCCTCCCATCTGTGTCTGTACCCTGACAGTTTTTACCAGGCTTTCCAATGTCTTTTTCTGTGCAAAGTCATTATACCCCTATTCTCTGTTCCCCTTTACTTAGTGCTTAGTTGTATTTGACGTGATTTATTAAACTAGTCCTCTATCCTCTCTGAGGCCTCTTGACTGGGATTAAGTGGTACTGGTTTTTTCTTGATTCTTTGCCTTCCTCTACATTTTATTCTTTAAAACATGGGATGTCAGTGTGATACGGTGAAGTGCTGCGTGTGGATACCAGAGCTTAAATGAAAGCACTTTAATGAAAGTTCTTGTTAGCATGAGTTAGATGGAGGATTGTGATAAGTAATGTATTGGTAGAAACCTGTGTACCAAACTAGCCTTTTCTTTTTGTATTGTGTGACCACTTTCCTCTCTATCTCTAAAGGGACCTGTCCTAAAGACACAAGCAGATGTAATTTGGTTTTTTTTCAATTTCTTTCATCCTTTTGCTCTGTTGCAGGTGAACATTTATTCCCTGTCAGACCATATACTAAAATACCTCTTTAACACACCCTGTGGCCTTTTAGTACTCAAATTATCTTCTCTATTGTGCTGTTGTTTTTGGTCCCCCCCCCCCCCCATTTTATGACTGTGCTTTTCATATTATCTGTTTGAAAGGATAAAAATGTTCAGTTTTCACCTATTTTCTCTGTTTATCTTTTCTGGCTTCAGTTTTCAAAGCTTCCAGGTCATAGAAAAAGTAGATGCTAAATTTTGCATGTGTCATTCTTGGAGCTCTCCCTGCTTTGCATCATTAGCTTCCACTTCTTCCACTCCTTTTCCTTTCAGCCTGTGGGGGGATGTCAGTTGTTGTTCCACTTTCTGCCTTTTTCACCATTTGGTGGTCAGATGTGCTCCTGTAATTCTTACCCACCCTGTTTGCCCTGACATAATCTACACAGCATGTTCTGTAGTCTCATCTTGTTTTCAAACAGTGTTACAATGAAACAATTTAACAAAAAGTTATTTTATTTAGGAACTTAAAACAACTGTTTCTCCTTCATGCTGCACATTAACATTTGGGACATAATGTGATCCTCACAGAGTTACTCTGTCTCTTCTCTCAATGTGTTCTTTTCCTTGTTAATCCTTTTCAGTGAAGGAATCTTTTTGCTTTCTGTCTCGTCAAGTGCTAAAATCAGTCTGAAGCATCTCCTAGCAGCTAAAGAGTTCAGGACAGACTCTATAGCACTGTGGGGAAAAGGTGTTGCAGAAAGCTGCCTAGGATTGTCACTACTGTGCCTTGATGGTCCTTATTCTCCATTACTGTGCATTTACAGCCATGGGGCATTAAGAAGTTAAGATGCAGCTGAAGAGACCAGGGTGTGATGGTGCCCAGAGCACACTGCTTGATCAGCGTTGCCTGCAGGCTGGCATGGTTTAGGAACTGTGCATTATCTGCACAGAAAGCTGAAGCAAGAGGCTGTAATCTAAAATAGCCATCTGCCAAATGCATCTTCGTGTATTTATACGCACTTTAAATAGCTCTGTTGCTGTGTTAATGTGAGGCATGAGTAGAATTATTTTAACAATCAGTAGCTTGGTTCTATGACTGTAAAAGTAGAACGATGCACAAATATAAATCTGCACTATTTAAAAGCAATATAGTAACATACACAGCAAAATTTCCCAGGTGTTTTATATAAACAAAAATGTAATGTTTAGATTAATTTTTTTGATTCTTTTCATGTGTTCTCTCCTTAAGTAGATTCAGTACTGTGCAGACTATAATAATGTATTCTTACTGTGCCATTTCTTTTCTTTTGCAAAATTTGATGTTACACTGCAGGTACATGGTATCATTCATTACTCAGAGTGGTAATCACTCCTGCATAGATAGATACACTGAATTACTGGAGTGCTGAATATCTTTAGTTGTTAGCTCAATATTTGTTGCTAATGATTGGCTTTCTAATGGTTTTTAGAGCATTTTTGTACTTAGGAAAAACCAATTTAGCTTGATTTAAGAATTCAGTGGTTTCCAGCAGGAGTATTGTAGAATCAATTAATAAAATCATATAATTTCTAATTCTGTTCTTTTTTTTTTTTTTTTTTTCACTCTGAGAATTCCTCTTCCTTAAGAAGATTGTGTTAAGGCATCTTTTCTGTATTGGCAAAGTATCTGTTTTCTGCAGTAGGGACACTGAAATGCTCCTCAGGCTTCTGTATTCTCAATATCTAGCTAAAACTACTAAGTTGTTGCAAGAAATAAGTTTGTGGGTTTATTTCCCGTATTTGTGGGGGATTTTGTTTTGGTATTTGTTGATTTCATTTGTTGTTGTTTGATTGGGGATTTTTTCATGGAATGGTTAGATAATTTAATGAATATTTAGGTAGTGCATGGGTGTCAATCCTTGCAGAACACAGTACAGAAGCATTTTCAATTATATACTGTTTTGTCAGCGTATTGAATGTGAGAAGTGAGAAATCCTTTTCTGGGAAGATATTTGAGGTTTGGAAGAATTGCTGTACAGGAGAGATCACATGCAGCTAACTTACTTGAATTTCCATTTCTAAAGTGACACAAGGGAAACAGAAAACACTTCACACAGATTATTGCTGATTTCTGTCAGAGTGCTGTGTGGTGCTGCTTTTTTTGTGAATCTGTCACTACAGGTCTTCTCAAACTTGTGCCAAGAGCTCTTTAGTGCCATTCTAAATGTGATGTTAATATTCTTTAGGGTACATAGTGTAATAAAATTAGAAAACATAGATTAAGGGCATTAATGTAGTAATTTAATAACTTCCATTTAAAATAAAACCAGCATGTGGCTTGTGTTATTGTTAGACTTTTTAATTATAAACCTGCTGTGCCTCCAAATTTTTATGCTTTTCCTCATTTATAAATGCATTTCTTATTGTTGCAAGC
Organism: Dendrocincla fuliginosa; assembly: GCA_035047845.1. Classification (NCBI taxonomy): domain Eukaryota; kingdom Metazoa; phylum Chordata; class Aves; order Passeriformes; family Dendrocolaptidae; genus Dendrocincla; species Dendrocincla fuliginosa. The sequence continues at coordinate 90,677,659 of JAWWMO010000083.1, read as the reverse complement.
TTTTTGGTTATCACTGTAATCCAGTGGTTTGTGGAGGTGAGAATCCCATTGTATAGTAGGCACCCTGTAAGCATCTTGGACACTGCAAGGTGTGCACAATTCCACTCATTTATTTTTATTAATCTATGCTTAAGCATCTAATATAGGTGCTGTGGTTCATTGTTATGTCAACTTTCCTATGCTGGCAATTTGGAGGTTTTAGCTCCTAAAGTTCATCCTCCAGGACATACTTAAGTGGGTGTATAATGACAATGCGCTCCTCTGTATGGACTCATGCTGGAGCAAGGGAAACCTTTTGTGGAGTTCTCGTATGTCACCAGAGACAAATTACAATTTTGGGAGCTGTAATATCTCTGCAAGGCATGGGAATAGATGGACCATGTTCTTGAGCTCCTGCTGTTGAGTGTTGTGACACTGAGAATGGAGGGAATATGGGCATTTTTAGAAGAGATTTTCTTAAGGATTAGAGTGTGACTTGCAGGAGCCAAATAAAGTGGTTTCAGTTTAACATACTGCATAACAAAATAAAGGTACTGAAACATACTGCAGTTGCAGATGTCAGAACACCACCGTCTTATTCATTTTAATAGATACTCATTACTGTTTTGAATTTCAGACCTGCTCAATTTTCTGTCACTTTCATCCAAAGGTCTGTGCCCTTTGTTGAAGGAACAGATGCTCAAAATCACTCCTAAAATTGAAGTAACAATTATAAAACCCTTTAAAGGAACTCTTTCTGTTTTAACAATGCCTCAGGCTGTAATTTGCCCTTGGGTAAATCTCTCAGCCTGAGGAAGAGGAGGACAGTCATAGATATTTTTATTTCTCACTAAAATGTGCATGCTGGTTAAACAAAACCCACTGGAGACTAGAAGCTGTCTTGTAAAGCTAATTGTTGTTGTCTTACCTCTTTTGAGGTTCCCACTGTATTCTTACTTAATAGGACTTGGGAAGTTGGAGGTGCTGCCACTTAAAAATACTTTTTTTACAAGTTATTGCAGCTTAGTCTGTGCATGTATATATGTTAGACACCTGTGTTATAAGTTGTTGACTCCAAATTTATCAGGTACTGCAAGATCTGCAGCAAGCACAGAAATAACTCTGATGCTTACTCCTGTCTTCAAGAGTATGGGGAACCTGTAATTTCCTTTGGGTGACGTTTGAGGAATGATTCATTATCAGCTGCTGTTATCAGTGCCTTTTCTGTGCTCCACAGCCTCTACAGTCATTGTCCCTCGCAGATTCCAAGCTGAAGACTGAGGTCACCATCATTATTAATGCCTTGGGCAGCAATACTTCTCTTACAAAAGTGGATATTAGCGGAAATGCCATGGGAGATATGGGAGCAAAGATGTTAGCAAAAGCCCTACAGATCAACACCAAGCTCAGGTAAGGGAAACGTATTTGCAGTAAACAGTAGAATGGTTTAATAATACTGGAGTTGTTGGCTCATTCTCAAGCTATTTCTAGGTTCAGGCACTTCGTAGTGTCTGAAAGGATTCTCATCCTTTTTTTCTTAAAATAAAAAATCAAATCAACCCAGCAACAAAAAATACCAAGATAAGCAAATTGTCCCTGCAAAAAACATTTCTGTAACTGAAACTGGAGAAAATTGCATTTCCTAAGTTTAAACAAAAAGGCATCTTTTTGTGAGCAAAAGAGTTCTAAATTTCCTAGAAGCACAGAAAAAAAAAATACATTGTTACAGAGCTCTGGATGCCATTTAATCCAATGTCTCTCTCAAAACCAGGCCAGCTTTAAAGCTTTATGAGGTTGCTCAGCATCTTGTCCAGGCAGGTTTTGAAGATCTGCAAGTACAGAAATTCCATAGTGTCTCTGGGAACACTGTTCCAGTGTTTAGCCACCCTCTTCTCTTCTTCTCTCTCTTTTTTATTGGAGAACTTCCCAGCAGAGAAAATTCTGATGCTTGAGTGGGAAACTGCAGTAAGTTATTCTTTGTCTTCTGGAGTGTCAGTTTGTAGAACTAAGAGCATGTGGAATTTGGAATGGGTAGCAGCATGGACCATCCATCCTTCCCCTCTCCCCTGCCTACCATATTGATGGACCTTGGCATCTCTTCTCTGCAGCTTCATCTGCCTGACAATTTCACTGCTTTTTAGCACGTCTGGCAGCAATGGCTTGAGTATCACTTTTTTTCTATCCAGTATGTGATTTGCAAACAGTAAAACCCTTAATCAGCATGAATCTGAATGGGGACCTCTAAATATGTCACCCTCATCAGGAAACTAATCCTCACTCCTCCTCTTGTCAGACTGTGCAGATGAACCTTCCTCAGTCTACTGTCTGTGTAGAGACCACTTTGTGCTTGGTCTCCAAGTATTTGTTCCCTGGAGGATAGGAAAGTCCCCAAAACAGTCTTGGCTATTTTGTTCAGAAGCAGAGATCCTGGTCTTTGTGCTGCTATGCCCAAACTGAATATTAAAAATGTCAAGAAATCACTGGAGGGGTGGCTTAGGTTTATTGAATGTATTAACCTGAAATGACCACAGTATCTGGAGAAATCAAGCTTTGATGGATTTCAGGGTGGCAGACTGAAATATTTCACAGTATACTGAATGTCACAGTTGACATAATGTCACCACAGTCTGTGGTGTGATTATAAATTGAATAATGCAATGGTAACTGGCTCTGCCAAAAATGTTATAAAATGACACCAGGTAGAAAAATAAACACACTTTCCAATGGCAAAAATATCCAAGATTTGACCCTAAACATATCTGGTCTTTGCAGAGTGAGTGTAGAATCTATCTTCCTCTCTTTCTTAGTTCCATCTTTCCACCTCAGAAACAAAGGGATTACTCTGCAACAGCAGAAGGATGTCAATACTTGTGAAACCCTGCCATCTCTCTTTTTTTTCTCTCTTTTAAACACCAGAAATCTTTGGGTTTGTGCCTTTTTTTTTTTTTTTTCAAGAACAGCTACAACTGGTGCTCTTGCAGAAGCAAGATTTATCCGCTTGTCTGTCTCTTCTGACTACTAATGAGGTCTTTGAACATGTGTTTGCAAATTACCAGGCAGTCTGCTTGAGTGGCCTGAACTGGGGGAGGAGGGGCAAGGCTTGATCACTCTTATCATTATTGTATATTCAAAAGAGCTACGATTTATGCACCTAGCCTAACAGTTTATATTGACAGCTACTTATCTTGCATGTGGAATCAGAGGAACTGTGTGATAAGCCTAGTGCAGGGTTGAATATATAATAGCCTGCAAATTTTGACAATGAATTAGCATGAATTTTTTTAATACATACAGCCTGTGTAGAGATTGATCATGTACTGCAATTTTCAGTGTTTTCAGGGAAGGCTTGCAAAGCAGACATTTGAATTTTGGTTTTGATGCTATTCCTTGAAAAAGCTGGAATTTATCTCCAAATCTTTCCATTAGCTGTACTTTAGAAAAATTAAGCTTTTATGTTGATGGAAAATATAGGAGAGCCCCCTCTAAACTAAGGGAAACTGAATTTTATAGTATGTTTGTGCATCATTTCTGTAATTTCAAGGTTTTAGAATATAACTAAAGACAGGTTTTTAAAGTATTGTCTTTGCCTTCTGCTATGCAATTTTGAACATTCAGCCCTGTATTATTTTAATATACAAAGTTTCAATATAGATTTATTTGGTGGTTCTTAAGTAACTTTTATTTTTCTTTCCTTTCCCCACCACCTCTCAGAACTGTAATATGGGACAAGAATAACATCACTGCCCAGGGTTTCCAGGACATAGCTGTGGCACTGGAAAAGTAAGTTCCCAAGTAATCGAATGGGTGATGAAGAGACCAAAGTCTTACATCCTGAATGATCTAAGCAGCTGCAGTTCTCACCACGATCAATATGATCTTGAAGATGCCGAGTACTCTCAATTTTAAGCATCAGGGTGTTTAATCTACAGGAAAATTCATGATTTCACGTCCTTCAAAAAGGATGGGGAAAGGCTCTGTGGCACTTTCATCCATACTCTTCTATCAGCATTAAGGCCCTTGAGTTCTGCTGTTAGCACAAGAATTCTGAATTTGGTAATATTTTCCTTTTTCTTCATTCTCTTGTGTTGATAGCATGCAGAAATTCTGTTCTAGTCAGTCAATGAAGCTGTACATAATAAGAGAAAATTACTGAAGTGTGCCTTTGTGGTCTGACTTTTTTCTTTCCCCAAGTTGAAACTGGTAGTGATGATCTCAGGAACTGCAGTTGTTCTTTGTAATTGCTCTGATCCAGGGCATTTTGCTTCCATGAGTTTACTCACAGATGCAGCTATTACCAGTGATAGATGCTAAATTGCTTTCATCTTTCTCCATCTCCATCACATTTCTTTATGTGTTATTATTACTTTTCTTAAGAGAGAAAAAAATACGGATTTAAATTAAACAGCAGTTGAAGTTGTTTCACATCATTAAATCCCTCAGATAGGAACAAAGGTTCTCTTTAGAAGGTGAAGGTAACCTACAATTGCCAGTTTCTAGACAAAGTATTTTGTAGAACTGTATAACTACTTAAGGGAGCATCTTAACCCTGGGAGGGTTCATGAGGCTAGAGCATATGAAGTTACTAGTTTTATGAAACTCTTGTAGTTTATATACTTGGTTTCAAAATGAATTCATTTGCACTGATGTGGGAAATTAGAGAAATGTTGTATAATTAAGCAAATCATCTTGCAGTGATTCCATTGATAGTAGTGAATACTAATTTGCAAAGGTTATTTGTCAACTTGCAGACATTTCTTTTTTAGACAGCAATAGCATGGGGAGGTCTGGTAGAAAAGGGAATACACTTATTTTTTGCTTATCATCAGCTTTACTTTTCTGTTCTGAAGTGTTTGGGTGACTAACTAGAAAAAAGGGGGAAATCCTGAGGCAAAAGCAAATTATCTAAACAAAAACCAAAACCAAAGAATGCTAAAGATAATTGTTCGAGACTTTGTTGAGGTTACATCTCATTTATTTAACTTGGGACCTGATGTCATTTTATGTTGCCTCGAACATTTTTAAATTGTCAAAAGCATTGGTAACATCACAAACTAAGCCACAAGCAACAAAGGTTTAAACTTGTGAGAGGGGCTGTCAATACTGGCTGAAAACAATTAGGCTGTAAACAATCCATCTTGAAGACATTTTGAGAACATCCTTCACCCCGTGTTTCCTAAAAATTCCTGAAACCATCGGTATTCTGTAGGAAAGAATTGTTGCCCAAAATGGAATGAAATATACTGAAGATGCTTGATGATATCTCTTTGATCTTAAGAAAATAGTTATATATAAACCATTAAAAAAAAAAAAAAGAAAAAGAAGAATGCTAAACTTTACTAGAATGAGGAGGAGGAGAATTGGGAGGGATTATAGCAGACTTGAAAACAGGCTGAAGTAATCAGAAGATTGTTTCTTTCCCCTTCTCCCAACTTTTCCTCATCAGGTTATAGTTGTGTGAAAATGTTATTCCTGCAAGGCAATTCCAGTAGCACAGCTGTGGGCAGAGTTTGCCCCAAGAGGATCCCAGGAAGCTGATGGGAGATGCTGAGAAGGTCTTCTGCAGAGTCCAATACAGGTGTCAGTTCAGGGAAGCGTTTGAGAACAGTGGGCATCTTACTCAGTCTGACCATTGGAAGCGGGGACTGGGTATCTCTGTAATTTTAATATGAAGATAATCATGTGCTTCACAACCTAGAGCCCATTTTGTCATTGGAGTGTACAGTATTGGCCCATGTTCATTTCTAAAAGATTTTTATTTTTTCTATATGGACTGACTGATGAAATAGCTTAAGTTTCAATATCTTATGAGAAATGCTGGGGTTTATGAGAGGGCTATGTATTCTTCCCTTAGCTGTGACATGAAATTCACACACCCTGACCTGCAAAACAGATGATCTTATTCCTGTTTTTAAGAAAATAGGCAGTAAAATCACGACTGCAGCAGAGAGTCTGTGTCATGAATGGAGCAGAAGTTACTGCAAGGGAAATAACATGATGAAATGCAGGACTCGTCACACATGTTGTATGTAGAGTGAGAAGATTTTTGGGACGTCCTTTAGGACATCCTTTCCAGTCTTTTCAGCACCTCTCTGGAATTTATGGTATTATAAATATAGATATTTTGCTGAATGTATTGGTGTATTATGAAATTACTGGATTATTGAGTTAAAAGCCAAATGTACTCTATTACAAGAAATAAGTGGACTGTTAATAAAAAAGAAGAATGGAGGAACATTTTATACTTCAAAGGAAACCGAAAAATGAAATGTGAAGATAAATACTTCTCTGATGATCAAAGTTGAAAAGCTGATTTTTTTTTTCCCCTAGGAGCTGGTTAATTCTTAGATGAAAATAAAGTAGCATTTTGATAAAATACTGTCTGTCTGGAAGGAAACTAAGTACAGAGGATTTCCTTCCTTTCTTAGGGTAGGGGTCTTCTGAAGTTTTGCCTCTGTTATTGTATGTCCATGAAATCTCCTTACCTTTCATTTTCTTCACTTCTTCCCCACTTCCCCCGTTCTACTGTGTGTGTGAGGGAGGGCGCACTAAACTTTTGACTAAATTGCATTTAGCATATAATTACTAGCATGAGAGCTGCCAATTTTAGATTTCAATGAAAGGGTTGCATTAAATGGCAAACAGCTGTAGAGATCCTTAGAAATCTACCTTTTTTTTTTTTTTTAACTTAACAAATACCCAAACCTGCCAGGTACAAGTCAGGCAATCAACAAGGTCCATAACTATTATATGTCTTTGAACTCAGTATCTTTGACATTTAAAAATTTTCCACATGCTGATAGACAGACAGTTATTCACTGGTTAGTTTTACATGAGGACATATAACATTAGGGTCTGTATAGTTTGCAATGTTCTTTTGAAGAACGAGACAGCTAGAGAGAAGAATTAATATTGACTGTGATGCAGTAGGCAGTTGGGCACTGTGGAGTCACAGGGACCTTGCTGACTCCTTGTGAGTAACTACCTGCCACTGACAGCTGTACACATCACTATGTTTACGTTGTATGAAAACTAAACCCTTCTCTTTATTCTTATATTTCAACAGATGGACAAAACTACAGAAATATTTTGCCAACAAATAAGTCAGGTGCAGAGAGCAATCTCCACTACAGAAAGCAATGTGGAGATGCTGTGCTTGTTTTGTCAGCTTTTATTAAAAATTCAGCAAGTGTCTTCAAATTGTTGTAAACACAAGAAGTTATTAAATAGTAATTTTTCAAAACTCAGTCTTTTAGTTGCTATCTGTCTGTTACTGAATATTTCCATTTAGTCTTAGATCTGATAAAGTTGCCAGCAGGCACTGATGCTCACTGTTCTGTTTAGATATGGGGGAAAAATAGTCTAACCTTGTGTGCAGAGGTACCAAGGGCAGATCGGCCTTTGTTCAGCAGCCACTGGGCATTAGCCACATAACTGCATTTTTTGCTTTTCAAAATTTGCCCCTCTGTCTAGTGACAAGGAAGAATTAACAGCAAAAAGGAGCATGCCTGCCTCCAGTTTGTCCACTTACAATACATTCTTAGTACCTTCCACAGACAAGCTAGGTGCATCTTATTTCTCCCTTCTAGGTTGTTCTTCATAAAGAGATACAGTAATCGAATTAACTTTCACTATTTTTTTTCTCTAGGAACTACACATTGCGATTCATGCCTATACCGATGAACGATGCTTCCCAAGCACTCAAAACAAACCCTGAGAAAACAGAAGAGGCACTGCAAAAGGTATTGCATATACCACCAACGCACAGACATAAAATCTCGGAAAATAAAGTAGTAATTTTAAGTGACTGGGAGTTCTTGCTTGGCTGAATAAGAATTCTAGGCTAGATTCATGCACTGTTTGATTTGCATAGACATATATGTGGCTAATCAAGTGCTGCAAGAGCTTTTTATTCCACAGAATGGTTGGAGTGAAGGCTGATATAATGTAAGGGTGTAGTGTCAAATATTCATGACTAAAAAAGGGCAAGCTAGACCTTGTATTGCTGTGCACTTAACTATGAAAGGGAGAGTCAGAAACTGCATGTTTGCTACATATGTGCTTGTGCATACTTCCATATGTTCAGAATTACTGGTGTGTGTTTGTTATATTGACATAAAAAGTGCAGCCAGCTCTGTACAAGACAAAGGATGCTCTTTAATTTGAGGTAGGATCAAAACATTTACTGCCTGTGTTTTATATTGTATGTGTGAAACTCACAGACTATGTTGCCCTAAATAAGCAACTGCACCAGCATGTTCTTTAGGGTGAAAAGGTGTTGACAGTATCTGTAGCTGTTCCACTTGCATGAGTTATAAAAATCCGAGCTGAGTTTTAATACAGTAGATCTAGCAAGCTCCAAATGAGCCTCCTGCTCAATCAGAAAACATACAATTCACATCTCTTTAATGAGTAGTTTTCCTTTAGCCAGGGTAAGGTCATAAAAGCCTTATAAGTAGTTCTTCCAGATAACTGTGATTAAAAAGCAAGTGTCTATGAGCCTTATTTTCAGTAAAGTGATTCTCACAGGGGAAAGGGCTGGTAGTTAGTGCCTTTTTCTTTGATGCATGAGAATTATCTAAATTCTGCTTTCAAAAATCTGAATCATGGGAGATGGATGTATTTCTTACATCTCATTTAATATAATTGGCTGGGTTCATATCTAGAGTGATAGGTGCATTTCTGAAAAATGATATTGTGAAGCTTCTGGCCATGGGGATTTAAATTCTTTGTGTTAATTATTCATTATGTACAAAGAGCATTTTCTTTTATTCATATCAAAGTTGCTAAGGCCATGAGTTTGTTTTAACATGTGTGGTTCAGGCTTTCATTATACAACACAAGAAAGCTCTTTCCCAAAAATGGTAAGTCTCAGGAGTGGTGCTGCGAATGCAGCTAATTCCATGCACGTAGGAATGAAAGCCTGTCTGCATGGACTGAGTTGTCATGCCTGATGCAAGGACGACTGAACTGACTGACATCTCAGTAAGCTTCAGCACTTCACAGATTGAGTACAGTGAGTGCTCCTGGCATTGGTCCAGCACCAGATGGACATAGCCATAACCTCCCAAGCTCCGGTGTTTCTGCAGCACGCTTTATCTAGTGTGGGCAAACTGGATAAACCCTGTGTTACTGTGGGACATTGGTCAGACTGTTTCAGTTCTTGCTGCTGCTGCTGTTTTAGAGGTGACCATCCTTTTAATCTCTTCCTCACAATCTGCTGGCCACTCTACCCATCCTTTTCTCCTATCTTCCTCTCTTCCTTTCAGAGCTTTGATGAACCTTAAACAATTTACTAATAGTTTTTTTTGACTTGATAATGTTTGACAGAGTCAGTTGGGGAGGTTGCTCTGTGTGCCATTAAGCTGGTGATGGTAGGTGTTTACTGCTGGTGACAGTTGTGGTAGACTGTAAGTAGGAATCACTTGTCTTTGAAGAGCACTTCTGTATTGCTTAGCATTAAGCTACTTGTGAACTGAAGCTGAGCTATCACTAAGGCACTTTTAAATAGTTTATTTTCTCTCCAGACAAACTGTGTCTTTGCAGCAGACCGAATGCATCTAAAAGAAATGAATTGACTTTCTTGAGTCATCATGGTCTCTCCAACACCTAATAGAGTCCCTTCAGATATTTGTCAAACCAGGATCTAGTCCTTTGTCAGCGTAACTTACTAAATTGTTCAAAGTAGAAGACTCTTTCAGAAAACACTGGCAAAAGCACAATGTTTAACCATGTTTTACTAGTCTGTGAGTGAATTAATATTTTCCAATGTGATTATTAAGCACTGAGACACACAGAATAAGCTTTGCAGGTGATCAATAATTAGGTAGTTTTTCTCGTCAGTCTCCAATTTTGATACAGCAGCAAAACAAAGCAAATTACAATGTGAAGAGTCAAATCAGTTTCCTAATTTGGCTTTTTTGTTTGTTTGGGTTTTTTTTTAGATAGAAAACTACTTGCTTCGTAATCACGAGACCAGAAAGTACCTACAGGAGCAAGCGTATCGGCTGCAGCAAGGTATTGTCACCAGTACCACTCAGCAGGTGAGAACTTGTTCCTTACTTGGCTTCTCAGTGCCTAAAATCTGCCTGGAGAGAGAGTTCTCTCTCATTATGTCCAAGTACCTTAAAGTAAGATGTGCCTCATGGCTGACACTATTTCCCCAGAAATACTAATTATCAATGATAATATATTTGGAGGGAAAGAAAGTATTTGTGAGAGGGAGGTCTTACATATAGCCGTGCTGTGTAAAGCAAGATCTGAGCTGTTACCGTGTGAACTACTGTTGAAACCAGGAGCAGTTCAGTTCACTTGGGCTCAGTAGTCTGACTTTTCAGCAGGCTCTCATCTGTGTGCCAAGCATCATTTAGCTGTGCTAGTTCTGGTGTCTGAGTCAGTTGCATTCTCCCTGCCTAGCACTGAGCAAGCATGTAAACATGCCCTTAGGTACCAGCAGAGCAAATAGCTTTAGGGAGTAAGTCATCTTCTACCTTAGACCTTTGGTACTCTGTGCACCACTTGGAAACTCTACTTAGAGGGTGAGAGAAAAGGAAGGTAAAAGCCTTCTGTGCTCTTTACAGTCTGGACAGATGAAAAGTCTTCCTGTCTAACACAGCCCGAAGTATTGCTTGAAGTGGGGAAGGTTTTGTGTTTTGTCAATCACTACCAGGTTTCCTAAATGTCACCTGTTGTTCTGCCCTTTTTGTCCTTTGTCTGGAGAGGACTACAAGAGTTTTCTGTGGTAGCCTACTGTTCTCTCCATACTGGTGCATTTCCTGCCAGAACTCCTCAGGGCTCTTTTCAGCTCCAGTACACCAGTAAAGAAACAAGGTGGTGTAAGAAGAATAAAACCTGTCACAGCCTTTGTTTTACATTTTCTTCTGTGTTTCTTTGCACCAGCTTTATTCCCATGCAAATGGGAAAGGAGTATCTGTTTTGATTTTCAGCTGAGTCAGTGGAATGTCTCTGTTTTCTGTGCTTTTTTGTGACTTAATTTCAAGTGACCTTTTTCTACCTGTGTTATTAAAATTTAATGGGACAGAGTTTGATTACTGAAACCTGAAATTGTACTCTAACCTCTTGACAGAGAAAAAATGGTACATGGAGGTGTACAAGCGCTAAAACCACTTCCTTTTATTCTAGTAATTTATCCATTCCAATGCCACTTTTTTCCCCCAAGTTAATAATCTCCATATGAATTAAATTTAGACCATTTTACAACTTCTTGGTTTTAATTGTGCCTTTCTTCAACACCACATACACATCAAGTTTCAGGAAATGTAATTTATTGTTATTTTGAAAATAAAGTGACTCATTTCTATGCTAAATTGTGTGCAATAAGGATGTATTTTTAAAAACAGTTTTAAAAGAGAGCTGGAAAAGACTATCTAGGATAGTAGAATTGCATTATTATTCCCAGAGTGTTTTTTTTTTTTTCTTCAGTCCAGATGTCCCAATGAGACTTTTCACTGTCTAATAATTAATTAGCTTTTTGTATTTGTACAAAAAACTTGCCCAAAACCCTTTGAAGAGAAGGAGTCATGTGGAGCAGAAAAAGAGCATGCTGTGAAATTATTTCAGTTCTCATTGCTAATGATATAAGATGCTAGAACTGTAGACTTTATATGATGATGACACTTGCTTCAAACATTGCTTCAAAACATCAAATAGCCGGTTCTAATGAACATTATGTGGGCTGATAAAGTCTTTTAACTATTGTATCTCCCTGCCTCATAAATCCTAATCAAAGCTGACTATTTGTCAGGCATTCTTACTGGTTTTTCTTGTAAGGATACAGATATACCACCTGCCCTGTGTTTTCAGCTTGTTGAATGAGTTGTGTTGCAGATACAGATGAAGTTCAATTTATCCCACTGTGAAA
>JAWWMO010000083.1:90632898-90659785 GCA_035047845.1 Dendrocincla fuliginosa | reverse complement strand
CAATCTCTGAAACAAATTATTTGGTGGGAAATTAATTTTTGGTTGAACAACCATCTGAAGATACCTAAAATAGATTTCCTGTATTGCTGAGCTTGGAGGTGAAGTAAGATTGATATAGAAGAGAATTTGAACAAACAACAGCTTTCGGTCTTATCAGAAAATACTGCTTTGTGTTTATAAATGAATGTGTTTTACTGTACACAGAGTATATATCAGCATGTAGTTAAACCAGTATGAATTTAAAATTTAGGTTTTCCAGATGACCAGGTGATTGTTTTATACTTTCTGTGCAGGACTACAAGTATCCTAACCTTTTTCGATATGAAAGTGGAAAATAATTGGAGGAAAAATATTTCAGTGAGAGAAGATGCTACTACTGTCTATGACTCATCCTGATCCCTGTGTTTGTACCTTAGAGCTTTCCTGCACTTTTCATGACACAAGTTTATAGATGGATGATTATGTGAGACACTGTGAGCCCTCACCCGTGCCTGTAGTGAGGGCTCTTGAGCCTTCTATTCAGAGCTGGGGTTTGGAAAAGAAACCAGCAGGTGATAAATGAGTTAAACCAGAACTACTTTTTCTCTCACAGGCACAGATAGGAGATAAATCTAATGCAATTGAAAGGGGCTTCCTAACTTAACTCCATAGCATTGAGGACTTCTATGAAAGATTTTTCTAAGAGAGAATTTAAGAAGGAAGAAGTTGACTCAGTAGGGGAGACCATTTTCTATGAAAAAGAAAGTTGAGGGTGTTCCAAGTTACATGGTCTTATTTTTGGAGTGTGTATGGTTATCTTCTGTCCTGGTTTGGGATTTAGATCAGTCATTCGAAAAGAAAGAGGCATAGAATTCCAGGAGTGAGTCCACCAGAGGGCTACAAAGATGGTTAGGGGACTGGAGCACCTCACTTATGAGGAAATATTGAGGGAGCTGGGTCAAATAGAAGACTGAGAGGGGATCTTACCAAAACATATAAGTATCTGAAGAGAGAGCATCAAGAGGATGGAGCCAGACTCTTCTCAGTGGTGCCAAGCAACAGGACAAGAGACAATGGGCAGAAACCAATGCACAGAAAGTTCTACCTGAACATGAGGAAGAATTTCTTTCCTGTGTGGGTGACCACACACTGGGACAGATTGCCTAGGGAGGTTGTGGATTCTCCCCACTGGAGAAACTCAAAGGCTGTCTGAACATAATCCTGAGAAATGTGCTCTAGGAAACCTACTAGAGCAGGGAGATTAGACTAGATGACCTCCAGTGGTCCCTTCCAATCTTTCACCCATTCTGTGATTCTGTGTGAATAACAACTGTTGGCTGCACCTAAATTTCCCTGTGGATTTAAGTGTATGTAAATGAGATCCATAAATTAAAGGTTTGCATGCCCACTGCAAATCTTACTTGTAGCTACTTCTTAATATTTGGCTAGTATATTCTAGCAGTGTGTAGCATACTGAGTTATCAGGAGTCTCCTTTCTTCGTGTACTGGTGCTTTTTACAAATGGGCAAGTCTGGAGCATTGATGGAAATTGCTGCTTCAGGGCACAGTTTAGAGGGAAGGCAGCTGCAGCAGAGCATCCACTGCAGTGGTGGGTGCACAAGGGAGGCTAATTTCTTGTTCTGACAATAAAACTTCTCTGACAGAGAAGTTTCATATTTGAAAATGCAAACAAGTGCAGTTGAGAATCATTTTCTAAACAAGTATGTTGATTTTCGGAGCTGCAATTTGTAAAATGTCTTATATTGCAGCTGGTTTAAAAAATGGTTTGGAAAGTAGGAAGAAGAATTGTAAAAGCTCCGAGTCTAGAAGTGCTGTAGTTCTATTCACCAGAATAATACTGTCATCCTCTGGCTGAGGTAAATCCCAGTATCTAATGTCACTTTTGCTTACTGTGCTGCAGACGCTCCTTGAGTCTATGGTGGATGCCGCGGAAAACCTTTGCCCAAATGTAATGAAGAAAGCTCGCATCCGTGAAGACCTGATTGAGGCTAGCACTGAGAAGATTTCCATCCCACGCACTTTTGTGAAAAATGTCCTCTTGGAGCAGTCTGGAATTGATATCCTCAATAAAATTAGGTACTTTAAAAGATTGATCTGACAAAATTGGTCATAGAATTTGGATTTTGGGTTGTGTCTATGTGTGTTTGTGTAGTAGAAGAATTTTGGAATGCTTTTGTGACTCACAAGAAACTATTACAGCATTCAAAGAGCAGGAAATTGTCCTACAGGTCTGGTGAACTTAATTCAGGAAATTCATATCTCTAGGAATGTTAGCTTAGCTCATTAATGCATATGCTCTGGTTTATTAGTCAAAGGTTTGGTTTCCGGTACACAAATAATATTTTCGTGACTGATAGATTTTTTTAAAATCTTTTTATGTACTCAGGTGACACTGAATTAATGTAATAAAGAAAAATGCACTATTTGCTTTGACTGGTAGCAGTGCTTTGTCTGTTGTTGCATTTGGTCTTGCTGTAGCCATCACTTTAAAACTTTGTATGGGAGTTGTGCACAGCAGACAGATGTACTTAAAAAGTGGAAACTTAGATATTCAAACACAAACCTGGAGCAGAAACTGCTACCCTAAATAACTCTTAGTTTGTCCTTTTAAAAAAAGAGGCTTTAACCTGACTTTTGCTCCTTTTTTTTTCCCATAGCAAATATATACCAGAGAATATATTTATGCAGTATAATGTGATTGACCTGTACTTAAAACATCTCAGTTCCTTTCTGCTGGATGGAAAAGCATGTCATTTTGTATTGCAATGCTAATATTTTTGCAGAAGAAGAAAACAGTAAGACTTGGAAATTATTTTTGCAGTGTACAGCAAAATAGGAAGGAAAAATTGTTAAAGCCTTTAGCTATGCCTTCAGAGTGTTTAAATTGGTTCAGGGACTAAGTTTTCTTCATTTCAGTCCTATCAAATAAATCTTGACCCTGAGACAATATTACTACCTCTTTCACTTGTAGAAGCTGGAACTGTCACCCTTCCTGCCATATATGATTTGAAATTAATGTTGGTAGCTGAGAGAGATTCCTTCACTATCATTCTCTTCCCACTGTGGCTTGGCCACCATTCTACCTCCCTATGAACTACACTGCCTTTCCAAGGAGCTTCTTACCTTTTTCTCAAGGCTTTTTGCAGCAGTAGTGCTAGCCCCAGACAGAAATAGCTTTGTTAATCCAAGGCAGCTCAGGCTGCACATAGAAAAATAAAATCATGTTACTTGCTGGCAAGTGTCAGGTGAAACAGTTGGCCTTGGAAGCGGAGAGGCAGGAGAGATGGAGCTTCTGGCTGCAGCTCAGGCATACATGCTTGTCAGCTCCAAATCAGCTGCCCTTCACAGCCTGAGCCTTTGGTACTGCCACCAAAGATGGGATCCCAAGGGAGCAATTCAAGATACACATTTCTTTGACAGTTTCCTTGAACCTAAGTTCAGTGTGCAGGGTATGTTGGTGTTCTACATGTGTGGTGTAGTGGGAAAGGGTGACATGAAGTTTGTGAGACAGAAAGTGGTTACCTAGAGCAAAAGAGGAAGCAAAATTGTGATGGCATAGACTGGAGAACCGGCATTGTACACTTGTCCTTCAACTGGCAGACAAACACAAAAAGGAATGGAGGAGATGAATGGATTGCGTAGCAGTGTAGCAGTGTTAAACAGGCAGCACTGTCCTACTCCCATTCATTTGAGATTCGTGTTTCTCTGTCTTCAGTGGCAGTGTTCCTTGCTGAGTTTCACTTCTGATTTTTATTCTGCTTTCTTACTCCAGATGTTTTCATTTCATCTCATGGAAAACTGCTAGAAGCAGGTTAAATATGGTACAGAGGCTCCTGTGTTTATTGTGTGATTCATGAGTTTATTTCTGAAACCTGCAGTCACGTATCCTGACACCCTCTAATGTTTTACTTCAAATAAAGTGACAGCCCTGTGGATAATCGTCACACTGTTGAACATGTAATAAAGACGAAATTCTCCTGCATGAATTAAAAAAGTCTTTCATTTTTAATCCTCATACAGTGAAGTAAAGCTGACAGTGGCTTCTTTCCTGTCCGACCGAGTTGTAGATGAAATCCTGGATGCACTTTCCCATTGCCATCACAAACTGGTGAGTGTTTGCCTGGTTGATATCTAATATGCCAGACCTTAACAATGCCATTTACATTCATAACTTGTTCAGTTTCTCTTTTCACAGCTCTATTTTGAAATTGGTCTTATTTTCATTGGCATCCTGACATAATTTGAAATATGATGTTGGGATACTCATCTTTAAGTCTTTCTTTAAGAAAGATGCAACCTTGGAAGAGACTGTATTAAATATTTGTCTTATCTTTTGAGCTGAGAACTAAAAATGCCATCAGGATGCAGCACTGAGTTAAGAACAGTGCCAGTATTTGTCATGGTGAGATGAAAAGAGTTGGTTGTTTGTGAAACGAAAGGTAAGATTTCATTCTTTAGCATTCTTTAGAGACTGTTGAGACCTTGTTCTCTGAATGAATGTATCTTGAGGGTACCTCAGAATTGTAGGTATGCAGTTTGAAGAGAAAGGAGAAGGAACATAGGAAAGGAATCACTGTTTGCTGCTTGAAGTTGCTGAGCTGTTGGGAGGCACAGATATTTATTATAATGGTAGGTGTTCCATCAAGAGTAGAAGAAATAAATAACTGTGTATCCACAGAAAAACCTTTTGCTTCTAATACAATGGGGCTCTGTAAGGACAATCCATTACTGGTTTTTCTAAAGAAATCAGTGAGTGGTCATTCTCCTGGTTTTAGTTGTGCTTCATTTCTAATTGAAATTTCTGTCTTCAACTTGCAGTCATGAATTTTTTCAGGTGCTTTTCTCCATAAGATAAGGGAACAATGTATATTTCTCTTTATTTCCTCTCTAAGCAAGTCCTCATGCAGAGAAAACAAATCACTCTGTCTGCTCCCCTTCCTTTCTATTTTTTTTTTTTTTTAATAAAAGACTGTGTTATTTGAGTATGCATCTTCATAATACAGAGCAGCATTGTACAAAGGTACAACCTCTGGCCTCAGGAGTTATGCAGCAGCCTGCTGTGGGAGTGGCCACATGAATGAGTTCCAGTTTGTCCTGGAGCAGTCTCAGCTGGCATGAACAGTGGGCTGTCTCTGTCCAGTGGTATTGCACAACTTGGACATACCCTGATTCTTGCACAGTGCGTCATTTTCCCCAGACTTTGAGTCACTTCAGTGACAATCCTCTGCACTTTCTCCAGCTGTCTTAAAAGCCTCTTTTAAAATTATGGTCTCCAGAACCAGACAGGTTATTCCAAAGTTTTAACCAACGCTGTACACAGGAGTGAAATTGTTTTTGTCCTGATATTCTTTGCTCCTTGGATTTACATAGCAAAGAAGAGAAGAATTCCATCCTTTAATCTGAGTTTCAGGGGTATCTCATTTTCAGGGCAGGGTTTGCTAGACCTCCATCACACTAATGGCTTCTGGATGTTTGACACTTGTTGCCTTTCAGGACTGTGTCCATAGCTAGTTGCCAGTGCCCTTGGTTCCTAAGGGATGATTGTCTGTACATTTTGATTTGAATTGATTTACTTTATGGTCCATTTTGACCTACATTAGTGACATGTCTTACCATTTAACTCTCTTGTGTTTCTGTTAGCTGCAGGTTCTGTCAGGTAGCATAGCACTGGTGAAAACATTAGGGAGTACAGATTTCAAAAATGCTGGGAGAGGAACTAATTAATTTGACGCTGTTAATCTTCAATTGGCAGCTGCAATCTGAGTTCTCAATACAGAAAAGATTAAATGCACTGATACAGTTCTGAGCCAGCTCCTTAAATTGCAGTGTCACATGCTGCTAATTCAGCGACTTACAAATATTTGTGTATGCAGCCTTGAAATAGTAGTGTTTGAGGCAACTTTGAAAAATAAACTTTGTTTGACAAGACATCAATTTGCCTAATGTGATGCTACTTAGCATTAATTGATATTGTAGCGGTTTTAGGGTGCTTGAAGATACATCTGTAACAGCTCTCCAATGATTTTTCCCGAGTAGACATTAAACTAAATGCACTGAAATTGACTCAGATCATCTGTTTACCCTTTCTGATGGTTAACAAAACTGCAATCCACTTCTTGTCCTGAGTTGTGCTGGTGTTAAACAGCAGACTACAGCTCTCCTAGCAGACACTTTGAAGGCTTCTGCTGATTTGGGCCAGCTGGTCTTGAAATACTTGCTTTTGACAGATGTTATTTAATATTCTCTTTAGTTATCAAAAGAACTAGAAAATATTTCATCATTTTCACAACAACATGAACCCACTTCATTCCAAGTACAATCCAGGGTGGTTCATGTAACATTCTCTGTAGTCTTAGTAATAGTTTTTGCTATGGATTCTGTTGTTGTTAGAGCTTTTCCCTATCTATGTCTTCAGTGAAGCAGAACTGAGGAGTTTAACAAAGCTGTCCTGCTTTCTGAATAGCAGGTAATATGGCCCTTTGAATAATTATGAAAATTATATTAACTGAAATTTTACATGTCTTTGTGTTTGTTAATTAAAAAAAAGTCATTCAGGAAAAAGCTTCCATTCCACACTTTTACTTTCTTTATAAAACCCAGTGTGAAGATTAACACATACAACAGAGCTTGGCTTTTTATCTTGGTCTTCTAAGTTCTGTGATCACTGCAGTTCTGTAAAATTTCTGGTTGGGTTCTGTTTGTCTTTTTAAAGTTTGACTGATGTGTTCCTGTGTTTATCTTTGTCTCCAGGCTGACCATTTGACCAGACGTGGCAAACCTCTTCCACAGCAAGAGTCACTGGAGATTGAGTTAGCTGAAGAAAAACCAACTAAACGCTCTGTCATCACTGTTGAGGAGTTGACAGAGATAGAACGTTTGGAGGATCTGGACACCTGTATGGTAAGACACATTCCTCAGCCCATTTGATTAAGTACACAAGTAACTGGAGGCAAAATGCTTTTCAAAATATCATGTAGCAAATTCATGGTATCAGAAAACTGGAGTTTGTAATTGGCTTCTAGAAGAAATAAATGTTATCTTGGAATTTTGTGTTAATTGCATACTGCTGTTCAGCAAAGGAAAAGTTTTTTCCCATTTCTTCACTTCTCCTTTCCTTGTGCCTATTTAAGGGCTTTTCCCTTGCATACACTGTTACAGTCAAGCTAATACAATAAACATCTCTTCCACTGGCCACAGTTTCACAGAGCTTCAGTTGCAGTAATAAAATGACCATGCTATCCTTTGACAACATGCTGCTTTCTGCCTTTGTCTTCCTTCTACTTAACATGAATTCCTCTCACCCATGACATAAAGTGTTTCTGCCTGGAAGTTATGTTATTGATATTGAATAGAAGTTGTTGGGGTTTTTTTATTAACTTTTGAATGTATGGAAGAAGTCTTAAAACCTCGAGGTTGAGCTGCAAGGGATCCTAGAGGGCAAGATTTTAAAAAGTAATTGAGTTGGAAGTGTGAGATTCAGTAAAAATGCTGAACGTAAATTGCCTCTGTGACTTTATTATAAAGATGGCTCCATTCCATATCATTAAATATTTGCTGTTTGACTTAATTATTTGTTAGTTGGTAATGAGTGTGTTGGTTATGATGTTTCAAAGGTGTGAATCCACAGGTTTAAAAATAAATGGGTTGCTAACTGCTTTCAATCTCAAATCCCCCTCTACCTGGCTCAGTCTGTTGAGAAACTGATGTGGACAGGAACTTCAGGGAATGCTTCTTTGTTACAAATTAGTCAGTCTAAGAGGTGGTCACATCTGCAAGGGATGGGCTTTTTCATCTGCCCCCCTGTCTGGTTCCTTGGCCCTGTGCTTTCAGAAGAAGCTAAAATGGCAAAAAAACTGTTTGCATCTTTTTGTAGAAGGTTTGTTGGTTCAGCTCCCTGAATAGACGTACTGCAGAGTCAGACAAGTACAGCACAAGAGAAGGAGCAGCAGGTTATTCCTTTCTGCAGCAGCTCTCTGTTAGTCTCATTTAGCTGTAAAACAAAAGCACACCTTCCTTGGAAATGTCAGTTTACAATAAGTTCTCTCTCTTCCAAATCTCCTCCTTCACCAAGACTTTATTTGATACAATATTTGTCTGAGCATCACAAATCCCTCTGAGGCTTATGGTATTGATTGCATCATCAGGCTCATCACTGGTACTGTCAAGTTCCAGAAGCTTTCTGTGGCCAACATTCAATAATCGTTTTGATCCCTAACTCCTGTGGGAGAGGGTCATGCCAGTAAAATATGTGGCATCTGAGTTCTGTACCTGTAAGTTAGTTTTTGCATGCTGGCTTCATATATAGAAAAATAAGCTAAGGGCTCATTTTGACACCCCACCCTCCACCTTTAGATTTATTTTTGTATCCCGTTACGGATAATAATACTGGAAATCTGAAAAATAGGTCCTGTCTTTATCTCATATCACCATGGTTATGTGAAAGTATCATATCAACTCTGCTGTTACCTTTCCACTTTGGTCACATTAAAATAATGGAAATGTGATGATGCTTACATGCTTTAAAAGATGCCTTAGATGCTAACTGTACTTATTTTCAGAAGTGTTTATGTCTGTCTTCATTCTCTTCATTCACCTTCATCCTGCACAGATATTCAAATACCTTTGTGATACAGATTCTCATCAGCATCTAATTTCTGAAGAGAATGAAGCATCAAATAAACATGAGACAGTAATCTGAGCCAGTGCTAAAGAATCCATTTTTGTAATCCATACTTGAGAGCTGCTTTTTGCATCTTGGCTGCAAATCATGTTGGTTGGTGTTGTAGAAATATATGTAAATAGTTGGAATCATCGAATAGTTTGGGCTGAAAGGAACATTAAAAATCATCTGGTTCTGTGGGCAGGAACACCTTCTACTAGGCCACGTTGCTCAGAGTGCCATCCAGTCTGGCCTTGGATACTTTTAGGGATGGGTCACCAACATTTCTGGGCAACTTGTTTCAGTGACTTGCCACTCTCACAGTAAAGAATTTATTCCTAACATCTGATCAAAACCAACCCGCTTCCAGTTGAAGCCATTTCCCCTTGTCCTTGTAAAAGGTCTCTCTCTGCCTTTCTTGTAGGCCCCCTTTAGGTATATGAAGGCTACTGTAGGGTCTCCCAGGAGCCTTCTCCTCTCCAGTCTGAACAACCCCAACTCTCCTCTCCTATGAAGATGAGAGGTGCTCCAGCCCTGTGGTCATCTTCATGGTCCTCCTCTGGACTCGCTCCAGCAAGTCCATTTCCTTCTTAGGTTGGGACTTCTACTCCTGGACACAGCAGTCCAGGTGGGGTCTCACCAGAGCAGAGGGGGAGAATCACCTCCCTCCACCTGCTCGCTACACTGCCAATGCACCCAAGGACATGGTTGGCCTTCAAGGCTGTGAGTGCACATTACCATGTCACATTGAGCTTCTCATCCACCAGCACCCACAAGTCCTTCTCCCCAGGGCTGCTCTAATCCTGTCCAACCTGTATTTGTGCTTGAGATTGCCCTGACCCATGTGCAGGGCCTTGCACTTGGCCTTGTTAAGCTTTCACGTTTGCAAAATGAGATAGCCCCAAATTGCTGAGCAATACAAGGGTTTTTACTGAGCTAGTATTCTCAGTTAGTTTTTTGCAACTAAAAGCAATTTAACCTATCTTCTGTGTAGAGTTAATACCTTCAAAGACAGCACTTTCCAAATTATCTACTTTAGCTAGGGGGAAATTGTATGAATTTTGGATATTTTCTTGATAAAAGTAATGTGATTTCTGGCTGCATTTAAGTGTTGAACAGGTATTTGTGTGGAAACGTGGAACTATCTGAAAGGAGCATCAGGGAATGCTTTGTGAGCTGGTCACCACAGGAAACAGATACGTTGCTGAGAAATTCTAGCAGAAAGAGAAGTGTATGGTTGTAAGAACTGTAATTATGAACCTAATTTTCTTTGATTATTTTTAATTTTAAATGAGAAATAGCTATTTAGATCTTACTTCCAACATGGCATTAGTCCAGAACACTGCCTTGTTTGGTTGTTGGAAATCCCTAGCCCTTATGAACTGTGATGATAAAGCAGATCTTAGCTTTTTGAGTAGATGATGCACCTGGCTGTGTTCTGCAAACCTGAAACCTTTAATTAGATTTTGATATTATGCTTGTTTGGGACCCTGATCTCCTATTCTCCAAAAGAATTTGAAATATGGGATGATTCTGATCTTGTTAGTTGGATGCCTGGAAAGGCTTCCCTATTCTAAGCCTTGTGTATCAGCTTGCTCCAGCTGTGAAGATTTTGGTCTTGTAGGAGAGGCACTGAGCTTGAACCACCATCTGGGAGGAACTGGTTTTTTTTCCATTACAAAGTGGGACTTGTTTTGCAAACCCCCATTATCTTCAGCAACGCTGTTCACTTTGTTCTTGTTTTCTTCAGCAAGCCTACTGAGCAGCAGTATTCTGGCTGAGGTAACATACACAGCATTATGTTGTTAGTCATCAGCTCCCCTTGAAGCTGTATTTGAACAATGTGGGGAAAAACTGGATCTGGGATTGGTTTTGGCCCTATGGTTACAGATAGATTGTATAGGACTAAAGCTAGGTGAATGACTATGAGTGAGGTAGATGTATGGGTAGTAAAATGCTTATAATCAATTTGTTTTTATACGTGGTTTGAAAGTGGAACGGAGAAAAGTTTGGAACACTTGGACTGGCAGCATAAGGATTGGAATCTCCAGTGCTGGTGACAGAGTGAACAAACAGGCACTGATGTGTTTCAGAACCTGACCACCTAGTCTCAAGCAGGGTGCGGAGTGGCTGTGGGTGGGAGGATTTCCCTGACGTAGTAGAAAATTGCTATTCATCCATCTATCTATCTGTCTGTCTGTCTATCTATCTATCTAATCTATCTATCTATCTTCAAAGTTAGATAGGTATAAACAACACAGACAAGACATAACAAAATATTACAAATGGGCCCATTAAAGGCACCACTGAAAAACAGACTTTTAAATGTTGTTTCTAGTATGTTCTGTTGTCGGAATTAGGACTTTCTAAATACCAAACTGTGCAGTTAATGCTTATTAGCTTCAGATTAGGGTATGTTTCTCATCCAGCCCTTAACAGTGGCCTGAGAGCCTGTAATATGAAAGACTTGTCAGTCATACCAGAATTTGCTAGGCTGTTAAATGAGTTGTAAGAATGCTGGGAGCGATTGAGTGGTCCAGTGTAGGATGTGACTGCTGGAATATTATGCATCTGAGAGTTTCTGATCTCCCTGATACAGTAAATTGATGCTTCCCTAATCTACAGCCGTCTTAGTTGTCTACATTTAATTAGAGCTGCATTGATGGGAATAAGTCATTAGATAGAAGTTGTGTGCAAGTAAGATGAAAAGAAAAATCTTTATACAGAAAATGGCTTACCGTTCTCAGATTAGAGAAAAAAACATGGCCTGTTTTTGGAGCTTAGACTCAGTCACGAATTAACTTCATAAAATAGTATGATTTGTCTAAATTTTCTTGTGCATATATAATGAGTGCAATGCATTTTAAACTCATGCATGCGTTTTAAAACAAACTTTAAGTACCCTTTTTTACTGAAGTTGACTATCATGTGTCTTGGTGTGTGTAATTGTGTAGGTAGATACTATCTGATTTTTATTTGCATAACGCTTCTAGTTGTACTTTTTTCTTTTGTAGCCATTAGTTCTTCGCAGAAGTAAGAGACGTTTAAATAGTGCTCAATTCTCCATCAAAAGGCAGTGGAGCATCTTTGTTAGATTGTGTGTAACAGTTGTGTTCTAAATCTTTGGGGCTTTTTAGCTATTTGAGTGTTATTTTGACTTCCAGAATACTAAAGGGAGATCACTAGAGTTGAGCAACTATTTAAAGATATTTCGAGAGAAATAGCTTTTTTACTGAAAATCCATGTACCCGTCATCTTTTAAATACCCATTTCAGCAATATAATTTTATTACTATGGGTAGTAACATACATACAGACAGTATACATACTGTTTTTAGGGCAAAGTAGAGGTTGTGTTATGAAGAGGTATGGTGGGAAACTGAAACATGCAAAGGAATTGTAGGTTTGTAATATGGAAGTTGACTTACAGCTCTTTAAAGAATTTCAGTGTAAGATTGAAATGCTTAGATGGTAAATTGTGCTTGAAAAAAATGCTTGTGGTTGATAGAAAAGGACTGCCTGATATGAATATTGAATCTTAGCCTTTTTTCATCTGTTTCTAATTTTGACCACAGAAATTTTTCTGTGGCTTTAATGAAGGAAAGTTTTTTAAAAAATCTCATGAGTATTAAAGTTGTAGTCTTTATTGATCACCTGAACAGTAGAGAAGAAAATTTGCAGAAGTAATGGGACACTGTTAGGTTGGAGGTGTATATTTTTTCTGGGAGTGTACTAGGTAGCCATTGCCAAAGATTTAATAGATGAATCCAGTATCCAGGTGAAGACTTAGGACCCTTTGTGTTCTGAAGCAGTGTATGTACCTCAATGTTTTCACACCATACTTAAATTCATTAAAAAAACAAAAGGAAAACAAAAGCTCCTACAGCTTTTCTCCCTCTCGCCCCCAGAGCAAATTAGAATTAAAACAACAGAAACCTCTTCTGTTGCTTTTACTGGCAGAAGATAATCATGATACAGACTCAGGCAGATGTGCAGTGATACTGTAGGTAGAAAAACAAGAAGAGATTCTCTGGTATGTGCTGACATACTACCACATCTGATTCTTGTTGTTATCTTTTTACCTGCAGCAGAATTGTCTCAGGCATAGAGAATCAGCTTTTTGGATAAAAGACTGAACACCTACTGCAATGAAACCCCAGTTCCTGTTGGACTCTGTGTGTTCTCCTGTGCCAGAAATAAAGCTTTAGCTCTCTGAATTACTTAATCCAGCAAAAATCTTTATTTTTGCTGAAAAGAGCATTTCCACTTTCCCCCGCACACAGGTTGCACTTTCCTGCCCACACCCTCACGCTGATACTGATGTTCACACAGCCTCACTACAAACTGGGTGTGGGAATTGATTTGGCTGACAGTTAAGCTTTTTATGGAGGATTTCTTTCCCAGGTTTATAGACTGACTAGTCCTCTGGCTGAGTCCACAAAACGAATCCTGAGCGGCAGGAGCAAGCAGACAGGGATGAGGGCAAAGGCAGCAGCCTGGATGAATGCTGGATTAAATTGATTGTGACACGTGAGTTTCTCTCTTGTATGCATTAGCAGAAATGGGCCTTTGATGTGTAGGAAATACAGTACTCTGTGGGAAGCTAGAAATTGGCATTATGGCATGTGAGAGCATTCTTGGCTTCTGAAAAGGCTCCATCACAGGCATGCAAGCAAATCCACTGCAGTGGGAGTCCAGTAATATTTGACTCACCCCGAACTAGGACAGTTTATAAAAATATCACCAGGAGGAGCACAGCACAGTGCCAGTGTCCTCCCTAACCCCTTCCCTACACGTGGAGCGCTAGAGCTGAGAAAATAAAATAAAAAGGGAGCCAGAGTGATCCTTTTACAGAACCTGTGAATATCTTGTTTATTTGTAAATTGTGTGTCAGCCTCATGAATAGCATTATAAATACATTCATTTTAATTGTGAATATTTGTTATTTATCTTTTCCTGGGTTCCTTTATATGTAGTTATGCAGCGTCCTCACTGCCTGTTGAGGTCCTTATCCATGTTTGTTCAACGCCTGTTACATGTATAGACTATGGAGTACAGGCTTTTGAGGGTTTACATGCTCACTGCCTAAACATTCTAAAAGAAACCTGGCTTTCAAGGTCTTTTCTTGGTCTCTGAGTGAAAGGAGGTGGTGGATAATTTATACATAGTGTGTTTTTCTTAAACCAACTGAAATTTCTTAGAGTTCAAAGCTGTTTCTCATAGTCTAAGGTACATTATTGGCAAAATATGAAGATGAGGAATGTGATAAACTGCCTCTAATAACAACACTGCATGCCTGTTTAAGAGAAAAAAATAAGCAGTGTAAAATTGGAGGATGTTTTCTGCTTAGGTTAAAATGAGAATTATGAAATGCAGCTGCTGGGTATTGTTTGTGTGGTGATTTTTCTGTATCAGGTGCTTGTCTTCCTGTAATAGTGATGCTTTGTTTGGCCCTTGTAGACCCAGATTTGTGATGGGGGTGGAGGGGAGGGCATGTGGTTGTTGCCATTTAAGCTGGCAGGCAGCTAAACATAAAGCTCACTCCCCCTCAGTGGGACGCATGAGAGAATCAGAAAAAAGGTAAAACTCATGGTTTGAGGTAAAGACAGTTTAATAGAACAGAAAAGGAAGGAAAAATAGTAGTAATGATAAAAGAATACGCCAAACAAGTGGTGCAAAATGCAGTTGTTCATCATCTTCTAACCAAAGCCCAGCTAGTCCCCAAGCAGCAGGCCACTATCCTTTGGCCAGCTCCACCCAGATTTATAAGCTAAGCATAATGCCCTGTGGTGTGGAATATCCCTTTGGTCAGTTGGGGTCAGCTGTCCTGGCTGTGTCCCCTCATAATTTCTTGTGCACCCTCGGTTTCCTTTGTGGCAGGGCCGTATGAGAAGCTGAAAAGTCATTGGCCTAATGCAAGCACTGCTCAGCAACAGTTAAAAACATCAGCATGTTATCGACAGTATTTAGTGCTAAATCCAAAACACAGCACTATACCAGGTACTAGGAAGAAAATTACTCATTTCCAGGTGAAACCAAGATGGTAGTTACGTCCTTTGTGGCCGTAATTATCTTACTAATACTGAGTTACCATCATTTTATTTCATGTGTTACATGTTTGTGTCTCACCTGGTGAGAGAGGTGACTACCTCTACCTGTGTTTGCCTGCCCATACAGCCAGCAGTAAGGATCACCCAAGAGCTCACTTAACTGCTTCAGGTAAAATTAACAGGTTATGATGACAAAGCCCCTTTGTGCAAGCTGTGTCAGGGGGCACTCATGTGATCCTTTTTACCAGCAGAGCCATGGAGTTGGTTGATGTTCAGCACAAACAGATACAGAATAATCTTCCCACAGCCTCTGTTTGTAAGAACCTTCTTGTTATTTCCCATGACAGATTAGCAAGAGCTCCTTTGGCATAGTTCTTGCCAAAATCTTTACTCTGGAACCTTTGGTAGAGGAACAACAGCAAACAGCATGAAAATAACCTCTGATAATGCTGTTACTGTCACACACAGATCTGCAGCCTTGATGTTTCTTGATTCAATTAGTATCTGGTAACTTGACCATCTCAAATGGCTGAGGAGTTTTCTGTAGAAGATGAATGATCCTTCCTACTGCTTTTTGATTCTTCCAGCATCTTCAAATGAATAACTTGGCATGAGGTACTTATCTGCGTTGTATGGGAGAGTCTTGTTTACTCTGAAATCTGGAGAACCTACTGAAAATAGCACATGCATGAGTCTTGTCTCACTAAGAGTGCTTTATGATTCTCACTTCATGCAGAAGAACATGAGGCTTGCCATTTTTTGCTCTGCAAAATTGATACCTCATATTCCAGGGATAAATAATAGTTGCCCACAGGAAGAAGAGGAAGAAGGTCTGTGTTAGGGCAGGCTCTTACAGTATTGTTAGATTCTGCTGTATTTTGTCAAGGAACAGCAGGCTTGGGTGAACTGGGTTGCCAGAATAGGAACTTCAAAATACATAAGTAAATAAAATCAAGCCTACATGGTGCCAAAAGACTAGAAGACTTCCAGTTCATCAAATCTTATCCCCGTTATCACTGACAACTGCATCACACAGTCTTATTCATAAATCTGTGAGGCTTACTCTCAAAACATCTTTCTGTTAGACTAGATGAGAATTTAGAGGTAACCAGATGCTTTCTTCTGGTGTTATTTAGGTCAGCTGAAGCCAAAGTGTGGATGTATCTCTGCTGTGAGATCTTATCTCATGTTAGTAAAGATCAAATTATTGTGAATTTTTGAGGTCAGTCGTGACAGGATTGGAATACTGATCTGAAACCAAAAGCACTTAAACTGGTGAAAAAATCTTCAAGTAAACAAATATGAAGAAAACTAAAAGAAATGAGCAAGAGAGAAAGACAAAGATTGAAAAGTTATGTTATTTTTCATTCAAAGCTGATCAGAACCTCTTTTTATCTTGTACAGTTTAGCTGTGCATCATTTCCAGTACCATGATATGTAGACACTCCTGGGGTGGTTCGTGTCCATACACTCTGGGAAATTGCAGAATCCAGTGCTTTGTTGCCAGCCAGAACATAATTATGTGCTTGTGGGTGAGCAGTCCTGCTGTGCATGATAGGCTTCTTCCTTTTCTTTCACAGTATTTTCTGTCCTTCCTGGGCTCATTTGCTGCCCCATAACTGTCTCACCAAGCAGCATTATTTAAATCGTGTGTCACACTTAGGTGCTGTCACTCCATAGATCAGCTTTTGAGTTTTGCCATCCTCTCCTGGGTAAATATGATTGACCTGTTCTAGCAGTTAGTTTTAGGAAAGAAATTCAAATACTCCACTCAGGTATTTCTGTTTATTGTACAGAGTCTTAGAATATTTGCTAGTTTTCTGCCAAGATATTTCCTGTTTTCAATAGGGAGATACCTTGATGTAGTTATTCCTGACAGGACTTAAAATGCAGAAATTTTAGAAGGTTTTTTTAGGATCTTTCAAAGTGTCTGAGGAGTATAAAGATTTACTACTCATGCTGAAAAGATGTCTGAAGCAAACTTTAGTGAGAAATGAACAACCACTCAAGTATGCTTGGGTTTTCAGGAATAAAACTTCCCAGCGTAATTCTGAGCATGGAGTCTACTAGTTTACTTCCCCATCCAGGGTAAACTGTACTTGATTCACTATGTTAAGTCTCCCTGCAGCATTTCTCCTGTCAAATGTCACTGCAAGTAGTGCATTGTCTGCCCCCAAAGGGTCTAACGGTGGTGGCAAGGTGACTCGTTGTTTCTGCCTGGATGACTACTTATCCTTTTGGTGGCTGTCCACTTCAGGTTGTTGGAAGGAAGGAGAGATGCAGAAGCTACATTGGTTCTCAGTCCTGGGAAGCTGCAGGGCGGACAGGTACAACAGTTCTTGTTCACAAAATCATAGAATGGTTTGAGTTGGAAGAGACTTTTAAAGATTATGTAGTTCCAAATTCCCTGCCATGGACAGGGACATCCTTCACTAGATCAGGTTGCTCTAAGCCCTGTTCCACCTGCCTGGAACACCCATTCAGGAGTATGTTCCCTCAGAGCAGCTTTAGTGATATTCTTGCCCAGGGCACCTGATACATATGGTGGGTGTTTTTGAAGAATTGCCTAGGGATATCTTGAACAGTTGTCCACCGCTCCACATTTGCCGAGTCTGAATGCTTTTTATTTGTACTGTATGGAAGATTAGATCATGAACAAAGTAATTTTGTATCAGTGTTTACCAGCTGAAGGTAATGAGCAATGACAAGCAAGCAGGTTGTGGTGACTTGAAGAGGTAGTTTGTGCCATCTGACCTGCTGCAGCTCTCTGTTTACACTCAGTTTTAAAGTAAAATAACGATAAAAACTGAAGTAGTTGTAACCATCCTCTTTGATTATCTTGAAGCCCAGCTGCTGTAGAAGATACTAGCCTCTTCATGTGCACGTAGAAAACAGAACTGATGATATGGAGAATTGCGTTTTTCTTGCAGGTGGTAGTTTCAGGCAGAATTCCTTCCAGGACACTAATTCAGAATGTGAAATTAAACATTCTTTTTAACAGTTTTAGGAACTGCTCAGTTTAATTAATGCATCTGATTTTTTTATTTTTCATAGTAAAAGCTTTGACTGTTTATATGCAGGAATGTTTATTATCAGGAAATTTACAGGACTTGAAATATGCAAGTGCAGAATTATTAATTAAAAGAATATACTGAAATGCTTGGTAAAATATCACAGAGTACATGAGCCACATCTCAGCACATAGAAAAGCAAAGACTTCTTGGCTAGTAAAATAAAGCAAGCTCACAGATAAATCTATTGAGCTAATCATACTGCAGTGCTACTCCTTTCAGAAAATGTCTCTGTACAAAGTAATTCTAAAGGTTGGGCTGGTTTAGACGAGATGAATTGAATTAATTCAGAACCATAGCACTGAATTAATTCAAAACCACTTGTCTAGAAATTCAGCTCTTGGGAAAGGGAAGTAGATAAACAAACATACACCTGAAATTCACATATGGATTATTTGTATGTCATATTTATTTATGCTATATATATTTATGTATAGTCTTTCCATATAGATGACAGAACTCTGACATATGAAGCTAAGGAATAGACCCTCTGTTGATGTAAAAATGCATAGTTGCTATATTCAGCTCAGTAGTATCAAAAACCAGCAGCCTATTGCAGCTCAGCCTTGGTTTCTAAACAATGTGTTAGGGGCTTTACTGTCCTGTCTACTGTATAATACTCTATACTCTACTGTCATAGATTTTAGAATTGCATTTAACTTTCCAAGGACAATGATGCTCAAGGGGGAAATTCTAAGGATAGTGATTCAGGTTACCATCACTGCTAGTGGGAAGGATGTAGATGAATTTCTGAAGCCATGCAGAGGCTTTTACCCTGGAAATCACGTCATAAAATCTTTTGGAGTCAAAGTAAGCAATAGCAACTTTCTAGTTTCCAAGGTTTTCTATGCAGGTGATGAGACATCTGCATGTGCAAAGATTCATATGCAAAAACCAGATTTGGTCAATTTACTCCTTGTCTTTATAAAGTATACCTGAAGATATTTTGATTTTTCTTTTTTTAATGAGGCAACAGATGTGTGACAGCTCTGTCAAAAGTCCTTAGGAGACTAAAAGAAAAAGGGAAATGTTGATTGACTGAAAGGGTGTCATGGCAGCTTTACAGGTCATGATTCCTTACAGCAAAAGAAAATGGCAGGACTTGTGATAAAATGCGTTGTTTTCTTAAGCCTCTTTCTTAAAAAGACATACCCCACAAAATATATTCAGCTGAAATGGTGTAGTACTGGTTAAAACTGTTCTGTAAGAATTCTTTAAAATATTTTTTTCTGACATCTCAATCCCCAGGGGCAAGTTGTTATGATTTCCCAATCCAATTTCTGGATTTATGTGGGTGTAATTTTTTTTTTTGATTTTTGGTTGTGGGTTGGTGTTTCATCTTGACATTGGTCCATATTCACTGGGAGGCAGACCACCTTATTTTCAATTATGTGCTTGAGAGCAAACAAACAGGGGAAGGGTTGAGTGGCCTCGTGATCTGTAACACTTTAGGGGTCTGAAGACTGACATGAGGTTCCCTGCAGAGCAGCCAGATTCCTTGGTGACTTCAGGCAAGACCCTTAGTCTTAGCTTTGCTTAATGTTACCTCCTTGTCTAACCTGTTGCCTGCTGTGTGCCTCCCTCTCCCTCATTACTCCCCATCCATAAGCTGCTTAACACCTTTTAACTTTTATGTGGCTCAGAGGTGGCACTCACTTCGGTGAGATCACTGAAGTATGGAAGGTTGGAGTTTCCATAAGCCCTTGTTGAATCAGGACCATAGACCATGAACTCCCTCAAAATCTGGGATTGCTTCCATTTATGTGTGTTACTTTGCACTTTTGTCCCAGTTGCATTTCCAGCTGCTTGTATATTATAAAAAACTTTCCTGCCTATGCATCGAATACACAGAACGCACTGGAGTATTGCCATGAATGCTGCCTTAAAGAGAAACCATGTTGCAGATTTACTTTTGAAGTGTGCTGGAGAACTTCTTTTAAGACTGTTTCTGTTTTCAGATGTTTGTCAATGGGTTCTGCAGTCTCCCCAGCAATGTTTGAGCAGTTGTAGTGAACAGTAGTACAGAAGATGGGCAAGAGAAGAGAGAACTTAGTCTGACAGAGAAATTGAGTAAAGTGTATGTGTACACAGACAGCATACGAAAATGAGAGTAATGAAGGGGTTTGCATGAATCACTGTTAGCTAAGAACTCTTTTATAAAGACAAAGTTTCTGAAAGTAAAAGAAAAAAAAAAAACAAACAAGAAAAAACCCCCAACAAACAAACTGACTCTGAGGGGCAGTAGGAAAATAAAGGAGAGGAGCTGTGTGCAAGAACATGCAGCACTTTCCTGTCCAGAAGTTTGATCCAAACTGACTATTGACTTCTGCCACAAACACTCTGATAATACCTGCAGTGTTGTTATAGCAACAGTTCCCATTCAACTTGGAGACAAAACCACACTTCTAGTAATTGTTTTTTCTCGCTCTAAATCAAAGAGGACCATGACTGGTCATGAGCCATAGCAGAGATGGGATACGGCATTGCTTCATTTCATATGATGGCTGTGCTGCTTCCTTTTTTTCCCTTATAATTTTTGAAGGGAAGAGGAGAGGTTGTACTTTAGTAATGGAACAACATTCTTCTAATGTGCCAAAAGTGCTTGAAAGTCTGTGCCTCTAAACTTCCTTATGGGAAAGAGAAATACTGTTGCTTTGGAACAGGGTTATTTAAACCTCAAGAGAACAGACTTGCATTCTTTTTCATTCTTGCAAGAGAAGCTTTATTTTGTTTTCCTTGCTTGCCTGCTTTCCACAACAAGCTTCTAATTTTTAATTCAGAATCCTCCTTCAGACTAGGAAAAAACAGAATTACATTTTTTTTTTCTCGCTACTGGTGCCAGAAAAAGGAAAAAACAGCACACTGGGGCAGCAGGTGTCAGGTTGGTACCATTGGCGAGTACCATATATTGGAAACAAATGTCAGAAAACCTGAATTTGTCCCAGTATAACTCGAATAAGAGATCATATCCTCATCTGGTTATCTTCTGGAAATACAAAACGTGTAGCACCTCCAAATACAAGGGATTTTTACCTCATTCCTGCATGTCACCTTTCCTGCTAAGACTTCTAAGTGTTTTGGCTTTAGTTTTCTTTATTTTGGTGGTTTCTGGTTTTGCCTCCTTTCCTGAAAACTGCTATTGCTTTGTCTTCCCCATTCATGTTCTTTTTTCTTTCTTTTTTGCTGCATGGAGACTCTCTGCTGTACAAGTGTAAGTATTTTTTTAGCTCTGCTGTTTCTGGCCTACTTGTTTATGTTTTTGTGCTCCATTTGCCTCTGTACTGCCTTGTGAGTCTCCTGGGAGACTGTAGTGCCATCCATCTGCACCTACAAATGAAATAGTCAGTGGCGCAGGGATGATGTTGGATTTACAAGTAGGTTCAGCTAACACAACATCTGAATTTAAAGGATCCTTTGGCTTTAATATCAAACCAAAACAAAGTGCTGATTGGAGATATGTTACTGCTCAGAAGGAAAATCTGTTTATTTGATTTTATATTCAAGCATCATCCAGCTTAATGAAAGAATAGCCCTTAATGCATTCTCAAAACTGAAAATCCCTATGTTGTTCTGCAGGAAGGAGGGCTGAAGGGAGACTGGTTGGGGAGCTGAATTTGAAGAGGGTGCAGCAAGTTGTTCATTAGTTTGTCTAAAATCTTTTGAAAGGGAAGTGACCCGAGGGTCACAGAACATCCCTCTATCTAATAGGATGGAATATAAATTACTTTGCAGTAGTAGGAGAAAAACGTGGAAATAAGCATATCCCTCCACACTGCAAGTAATTTGTTATCTGTATAAACAAGGAAAATAGAGTATCTGAGACCTTGTTGTGAAAAGTACTTTGTTTTCTTACATTTGAAAGAAGAGTGATTTTAGTTGTGTTTTTTTTTAATTCCCACAGTACTAGTTTTCTTCCACAGTTGGAAATATAATTTCAGAAACCTCCAGAGAGCTTAGATAGTTTTGAGAAGAAGACAGTCAGAGGACAGGAGTCTGGAAAAGTGATCATGGGAAGAGATCCTGGGAGTTTCAGTTAGCATGGACGCACAACAGTGTCTGAGTAGGCCCTTACTTGGGAGCGTGGTAGAGATTGCTAGCTCCCATCTACTGCAGACGGGTGCATTCCGGGAGCCATTTCCAGAGATCTGTGTGGCAGAGTTGCTCCCAGACTTCCAAGAGTTCCTCTCAAAATCCCGAGATGCAGCTAATAGTTTTATCTGTTCTGCCAAGCATCCTACAGCATGCTCATGGACAAGTTGTCAAAACAGGGAAGAAGTTCAGGAGGTAGTCTGCTAGAATGGCAAGACCCTGGAAGCTGTGGAGGAAGTGAAAGAGGGGAGGTTGATACTAACAGGTATTCCTCTGTAAAAGGCATGAGTGAAACATAAGGAAGGAGAGCCATATTGTGCTTGCAGGGCCAGAGGTGGTGGGAAGGCAGAAAGTGTGTGCCTGCCAAAATTGAATTGCTTCCATGAGCTATGGGAAGTGGGGCTCAGGCTGGGGAGTTCAGATATCTCCTCTGGTAATGACATGTGCACTGCTGCTGTAGCATACTGTGCGGTGGCTGAGATATTAAGCAGAGATTAAGCCTAATATTTTGTAAAAAGAGTGCACTGGCCTATTTAAATTAATGCTTTGACCCACTTTGCTCTGTGTGTGAGATCTAGAAAGTTCAGTTGGCAAGAAGCCTTTCATCTGTGCACTTCCTAAACAGACTAGAAAACAGAAGGTTTTCAAATAGAAGTGTATGTAGAGCTGTTATTCATGCTGTTAAAGCAAATGGGAAGCATCTCTATCCCTCTGCCTTTATCCCCAGCAACCAAGCTGCTGATGAATCATGCCAAGCTGACAGTAAGTTATAGCAGTGATTCAGAGACTGGCTTATGGTCATCAGCAGAAGCTCTTCAGGGTCATCCAGGGGCATTCTCTTGTCTGGGTAGGAAGATGAAATCACTCTGTTCCTGGCTGTATTGGGAGAATTTCAGTCTTTGCACAGGAACCTCAAAATTTGCCCTGTTCTGTTTTGCATTGGTGCCCTGGGCTGATGCAGCTCTCAGCTTGTCTGTGTTCATCCAGGAGCCACTCAGAACACTGGCTGTGGCTGTGTAGTTACTGGGTGACCAGAGGTCTCGTGTCATCCTTGTTTTCTGTCCTGCTTTCTGATCTTCTTTAGCACATGAGTTGCTGTATTATCCTACTTGGTGTAACTTTCAGTCACATTAAAAAAAATTGAAAAACAGACCAAAATGCATGCAAATATACCTTAGAAAGAGAAATGGGCTATGTCAGGACTACTGATTGTGACTCCTAATTGCTGCCCTCCAAATGCTGAGCTGTTTTGACTCTTCCTTACAAGAGGTGTGAATGCCTTTTGTTGTTTCAGGTTTGGGTGATGGATCGGTAGCTGTTGAGGTGTGCAGTTCAGAGGCTGCCCAGCTGCTTACCTGTTGCACAGTCCACTGCAGTTTTGGCTGAAAAAGCTCAGTACCTCTCCAGCCACTTGCCACTGAATCCATTACATTTAATTTATTGATAGCTCTGAAAGTAGTGTCTGACCTTTTGATGCAGCAACGCTTTGCCTGCTCATTAGTGTCAGAGTAAGTCCGCTCAGGTGGCCAGCTACTTCCTGGCTGTCTTGAAACTATTGTGTCATTTACTGCTAGTTGTCAAATGTGAATGTGGAAACCTGCAACAGCTGAAGGTATCTTTTTTTCCCCAACAATGTGCATGGCAATAAACCCAGAACTTTGTTGCTCAGGCAGGGCTGTAACTGCCCACTCTGCAAACTTCAAGTCCTTTTCTCGTCTTTTTGTCCTGTCACAAAAATCTGTCAAAACCCTGAATATATGAGTAGTGGCATAATAATCCTTGTGGATACTTTGGAAATAGGAATTCAGTACATGCAAATCTATGCACTGAACTTTCCATGCATAAAAACTAGTAAATGTTTACCTTAAACAGTTCTTGATTTGTCTGAAATGTCAATGCCAATTCTGTCTTTTCCGGGTTATGTAAAATTGATACTACTAAATTTTATTAACAATTCTGTTCATGAGTTGCAAGCCATAACAGCTGCCTGGCTGATACTCCAGAATTTGAAGACACTAGGCTTCAAGGCTTTCAAGTAGATGGAATTATATGGATATCACTTAAACCAGCATGTACAGCTCTACCACTAAAGGAGGCCATCTTTGCAGAAGCTGAGTCATTTTAAATTCCCTCACAAGAAAACATGCAGGTCAACTTTTAAACAAAAAGTCTTACAATGCTGAGCTATTTTAAGAGGTTCAGAATAGGTGACATGCAGCTCCTGAAGCAAAGTTTCCTTTCTTGCTGTACAGACTTTTAGTTTTAAGTTCAGTCAAGAAAAGAAAGACAAGTGTCTTTCAAAAGCAACAAACTTGGCTCTTAAGTCTGGGTATTTGTGCTCTTAAGGCAACATACTTCTTTTATTGTGAGAACGTGAAGATGAGAAGATTAATAGTGTGTA
Source organism: Dendrocincla fuliginosa (assembly GCA_035047845.1). Lineage (NCBI taxonomy): Eukaryota > Metazoa > Chordata > Aves > Passeriformes > Dendrocolaptidae > Dendrocincla > Dendrocincla fuliginosa. Next base: position 90,635,516 of record JAWWMO010000083.1, on the reverse strand, counting down.
CTTCAGTAACTATGTTGAGTATATGCCAAAGTAACTTTTTTCCACCTATTCTCAATGTATCTAAAATCCAGGGAAGTTATGTGTCTGCTGCAGATACTGCTCATGCTCACACTGTATTTTTGCTTTTTGAAGATGGGCTTTGTGCTCCAAGGCTCATTTTCCTAGGAAAGTTTGGTGAACTGTGTGGTGGTGTCCAGAGGCAGATTCGTAGTAGCATGTCACTAACAGATGAACTATGGAAGTGTATTTTGTATCAAAATTAAAAGCCAGAACAAGGGGGAATACCAGGAAGAATTCCTGGTATTGTCATTAACTGTGCAATCCTGAACAAAGTAATTAAGTCTTTTGTCCCTCGTGATCTCAAATGGAGAGGTGAGGTTTTAATAGTCCTGTTGTGGGCATCAAAGGGTTAATGCTTGGGCAGTTTCAATAATCATCCTGTATACAGCCTACAGTTTTAACGAGAAGATTAAACTACCTCTCTGATTCTGTTCAAAGTCAGTTGAACAAAATGTCAATTTAGAAGAAGTTCTGAATTTTTAAGAAAGGGATTTAAAACTCCATTCTCTTCTGGTGTTAAGTGCAATTGGATCTTGAAATGATTCATAGCCTTGAAGAACTGATTTGTTGTCATTTCTTCTGTCCCCTAAAGTAATTTTTCTTTTGTTTTCTGTTGATAGATGACTCCTAAATCAAAAAGGAAAAGCATCCACAGTAGAATGCTCCGGCCAGTGTCCAGAGCTTTTGGTAAGTGAGAATTTCGTAAAAGCATTTTGCTTCTTTGCTTGCCTGAGGCAGTTCTAGGTAGTTCTTGACTGAAAAGCCCAGGTGATTCTCCCTCCCTCTGGACTCTATTTGAGGCCCACACTGGCTGCTTTGTTTTGTGACTCTGCCAGTGTGTTTGATAGTGAATAGTTGCTCGCAGTGCTCTATCTGCTCACATATCTGCTCACAGAGAAGTTGTGGTTGGGTTCTCTAAATGTGCTTATAATTCTTTGCCACAAAAGAGACGAATGGCATTGTTTTTTGTTTTAAATATCATGTCAAATCTAATTAGAAAGTTTTGATTTCTCTTAGAAATGGAATTTGATCTAGATAAAGCACTGGAAGAAGTACCTATCCATATAGAAGACCCACCATTTCCTTCCAGCAGGCCAGACAAACGAACTTCTGGATTCATTTCAGAGCTGCCATCTGAAGAAGGGAGAAAGCTGGAACACTTTACAAAACTAAGGCCCAAAAGGAATAAAAAGCAGCAGCCCAGCCAAGCAGCAGTGAGTCCTCATTAAAATATTGTTGGCAATGTCATGTGTTGATTGTTTTTTTTCCATGAGTCGGGTCTTGCAATGTAATGAGAACAACTGTGGCAGTTTTAAAAGCCATAAGCAACTACTTAATTTTTCTTCTGGTATTCATGTCTTTCAGTGTGCTATGCCTATTACAAGTTTTTTGTCTTGTTTGACACAGACTAAATCCAGGATATGATTTGTCCTTTTTTATTTTGCTTTTGTTTTTTTTTTTCCATGGAAGTAGTTTCTGGAGGAACTTGGAGCTGTTACAGGAAATGCACAAAATATCATGAGACTTTTCAATTATATTGCAAGGGTTTGTTAAATCTTAATCCTTTTTTCTGCCTGCATTAAGATGTGGTAACTTGGCATGAATTCTTATTTCTATCAGCTCTCAGAGGAGCTATTCTGTGACACCCAGCTTCCCACAGCTCCTTAACTGAAGATGGTGTTTGGGCCAGCAAATCTGCATAGTCACAGATCTGCTTTTTATGCTGGAGCTTGCCTTAGAAAAATAAAACAGAAGAGCACTGTCTGTTTACGAAAGGCATTGGTGTGAACTCAATATACGTGCATGGAGTTCCCGCAGTTCCATTTCCTTGGCGTACCACATCAATAAAGATTTATGTCTGTGATGGTGTGTCCTCGGGGTACATAAGGACAGATGTGGAGCAGTTACAGAGTTATCTCACAGCAACAGAGCACAGCTGATAGGATAAGTAGCCCGTATCAAGGGGCAGGCATTGCTTCTCTGAGTTAGGTTGCCTAGTAATGAATGCCTGTGGCCTCTTCTGCTTCTTCTTGAGGATTGTCAACAAAGAGTATTCTTAAAAATTTCCTTATTACTGGGAAAGATCATATCAGGCAATAGAGTGCTTTTTGCACCACTTGGAAATGGAGAAACCTTCAAGAAAAGGGAATATTCAAGCCAGCTTTCCATCCCCTTGTGCTTTACAGGGAAGGTTAGAGGTAGCAGGAAGATGGATTTGTTTCTGTGTAGTGAAAACACATCTGTGTTTGCATCTTCCAGTGCTGTAGAAACACGTTTTCCCAGTTGCTTCCAAAGTTACTCTGTGCATCCTGTGCCATCAGCATAGGGATGTGGAAAGAGTGGGGACATGAGAGGGGAAAGAGCTTCGCTACAAGTCATGGAACTAGGACATACAGTACCTTGTTCAACAGAAATAAAAAAGTTCCTCCTTGTAGAGGAGAAGTGCAACTTCCTGTGATACGTGGGAATGCTCATCAATATTGAATTAATTAGGAAACTGGGAGTTTGTTTAGTTGCAGAATTGAAAGCAACTTTTTTACTTAAACTCATTTGGCCCT
>JAWWMO010000083.1:90550276-90632798 GCA_035047845.1 Dendrocincla fuliginosa | reverse complement strand
TACTTAAACTCATTTGGCCCTGACTTGTTTTTTATGAACCTTTAGTTCCTTACTAGTTCTGATCTCATAACAAGTCCAAACAAATTTTTGAAAGACTTAAGATGTTCGTTTTGATGCTTCTGAAAATGAAACAGCCAAATTTTGAAGGCCAGAGTCATGACTACACTGTGACATTGCTTGCAGGGTTGATTTGTTGCTGGTTTTGCCACTTAGAGAATACAGAAAGCAGTGGTTAGGAAAAACACTTGAAATGTAAGAGGCAAAATCTTGACCTTTTCTGCCACTTATAGAAGATCTGTGTGGTTGATTCCAGTTCCCATTATTTGCATTTAGTGGTTTAAGGGGTCTCAGATGATCGTACTTCTCTGGTTAAGCTGAAAATTCTAGGAAAAGAAATGAGAAAATAGAGATAAAAGGGAGAAACATGAACTTTTAACTTGGGTTGGGTGGGCAGACAGAAGAAAGATTTATGGTTTTATCAGAGTTTTTACTGAAATGAGTGTTCAGAGGTGGGGACAAAGAGGAAAAAAGAAAACCTCAGCACCACTCACCACAAAGTAGCTTTAACAGTTGTTTATCATTTAGATTTTTGTGAGTTCTTAACCTCATGAGTAGTTCTCTCATGTGTAAAGATTTAGAACAACAAAGGAGGTGAATCTGTAGCGTATGAAAGAGGTTGTGGTTCATCTTATTTATTTCTGCTTCAAAACCCTGGAAGGCTTACTTTTAAACTTAAGCTAAAAAAGAGTTTTTAAAAAATGGCAAATGAAGACTTAACACTTTCTTGTTTTTTAGCTTTTTTTTTAGGAGAGTAAAATACAAAACAAACCAGAATTCAGTTTTACAGTTAATGCTGATCACTAAAAGGCATTACAATAAACAGCTATAAGAAAATCCTGTGCCTTGAGGACTTTATTAGACCCTCAACATTTGTGTACAGCTTTAGTTAATTTTTAGGAACTTGCTGCTGTTTCAGATGCAAACTGTTTTCTTTTTAGATGTAGATCTTTTCATTTGCTGTAGATCATTTTATTCTAGAATTACTTTCCATTCAGGAGATGCTTTTGCTTTTGGTACTTACATGTTTGTTTCTACTATCTGGAGGACTCCAGTATCAATATCAAGTAGTTTCTCCTTTCTGTTAAAGTGCGTCAGCCACTTTTAGCTTGCATGTTTTGGTTGAGATGCCAGTGATATCACCAGTGATAGCAGGCTTTTGGCTGAAGTGGTCACTGGTGTGACGAATCCAGATCTTAGTATGTGCATTTCTGCCTACTGTCAGATAGAAAAGAGTAGGTACTCCGCATCAAAAGGGAAACTGGGGTTGGTCTGAGTTATGGTGGAAACCAGGAGATTCCTTGATTTGAATTGTTTCAAATTGCAAATCCTGCTATTTCATGTCGAACTGATTCTTGGTCTTTAGTACTAGCAAGAATACAAGTAGATTGTGTCTTGTGGAGTCCTCTGTAGTCACCTAAGAGGTTTCTATATGGCATTTAAATTGAAGGAAGTCTCCTTTACAGGTAATAGAGCTTTTGCACATCAAAGCCATGTACAGGAGCTAGACCACATGAGAAATCCTCCCAGGAGACTGCTTGTTTCATCTTCAGGAGGCAGCAGAGTCACTAGCTAATCTTCACAGGGCCTTTGCAGTTGGCAGGTATTTCTAAGCCAGCCTCAGGTCACACATATTCAAAATGTAGGTATTGAAGCCAAAGACAGGGAGCATGTTTGCCATTTTCAGACATGGAGCAAAAGTCTGTGTTTGCTTCCTAAAGTGATTCACCTGATTCTGTATTTAGAGTCTCTGCTTTTGGAGGTGCTGGATCGAATGAATTATAAAAGGCTCTGCTAGAGCTCTATTTCTAAATCTCTAGGTCCAAAATCCAGAACATATGTGTTTTTTTTCAAACAGGGAAGCAACTGGTTGTTGAAAGCACTTTCTCTTCAGGTTACCACTTGATAAGGATTTAATTTTTTTGCTCTTTCTTCTTGTCTAACTGAACTAGGCTCTGTTCTCACAAGCCTAAGGCATTTGATTCCTGGCCTCATGCATTGCAGCATCCAATTTGTCATCGGTGATTTGGGTTACTTTGCATTTGATGTAGTGCATGAACTGGCCTGACTAAAGGGGGAATTCCAGTGGTGATGCTGTTGTCTGCACTGAAGTTTGGTTGGCACATACAATTTTTATAATGTCTTAACTCTTAGTTATTATCACTGAAACAAACATGCTTAGATTATTATATACCAGAGTTTTTTCTTCTGTCAGGTGTGTGCTGGAGTGCCTCCAGAAGGGGATCAGAATGGCCTCATGGGGAGAGTGGATGAAGGCGTCGATGAGTTTTTCACTAAGAAAGTGACAAAAATGGATTCAAAGTAAGTTCAATTTTTTTTTTAAATAGTTTTTAAAAAAAGTCCATCTTGATGTTTGGGTAAGTAGCACTTTAAAGCTGTGCTTGACTTCTGTTCTGAATATCCAGGGGTGGAGGTGTCAGAAAATACTTCAGTAGCCAAGACATTGTGAATTCAGTTACCTGTCCTTAAAAATGGCTACTTTGAAATAAATGGCATTAATATGTTGGGGGGGCGGGGAGGGAGGTATTAATGTCTAATGTGTATTTTTATAATTCAGTTGACTTCATTTTACCCTTCAGTAAAGCTCGTTAAAGCTGAAGCAGAGCTTTGTATTGGTCAATTATCTCTGCAGTGCCAGTTGTACGTGAGTGTCTCTGTTTAATAAGGACTGCTGTTGGTAGTAGTTGCTGGTTGCTGATGACAGTAGATTTATCCTGGTTTAGAAATATATTAAAGACATGTTTGACCAATTTGTAGTGTACCAGGTCCAGACATTAATCTGAAAGATACATCCCTTTCAGCTTTACATTCAGCTTATGCAGTTGCTTTGTAGCTTGTTGTATATTTATAAAACTATGCATCTAGATGTTCTTGCATTCATGCATGTTTATGCACACACACGCATGCACAAATACTTACATAACTAAATGTGAAAGCAGAGGTGATTTCCAGGCAATCTGGAATAACCCTTTTTGTGCTGTGTGTGAGATCTTTATTAAGGAAAATAGTAGGTGTTAAGTGGTAGATAGCTGTGTCAGAAAAAGCAAATGATTTAAAGTCACTATGAGTTATAAAAATCTATAGTGATATCTGAAGCCATGTGTAATATACTATGTGTAGGGGTGAAATTATGGTAGCTTTGAAAAATGGACTAGCCAGGTGAAGTTCAGGGTGCTCACAGACTACTGCATTCTTCTGTACCTCCCTTGGGTGCCTGCCAGCTGCTCATTTCAGATGTCGCTGTGAACTTGCACCATCCCCCATCCCTGTTTGCCTGTCTTTGGCCATGGCCTTTGCTAAGGATCTTTGTCCTATTTGTGACACCAATGGCTCTCTCTCCAGTTTGGGTGCTCTTATGTAGATGTGTTATGCACCCAGATTACTCCTCAAGTGTGAGTACTTTGTTCAGAAGATGCCTGTAGAAAATCTTAGTAGCAGATGGATTGTCTGGGGATTTGGGGGCTGTTTTTCATTTTTTTGGGATTTTTTTTTGGTTTTTGTTTTTTTTTTTTTTTTTTTTTTTGTTCGGGTTTTTTGGGGTTTTTTTGAGAATGAACACCTGCGCCACAAAAGTGACCTCTCTGTTCCTTATTGAGAGAAGGTGGCTGTACCAAGTAGTTCCTATTTCAAGCAGGGTCCTTAAGGAACAAGATCTCCCAAAAGCTGTGTTAACCATGTGCCTAGATCAGTTGTTCTCCTTTTATTGAAAAGAGGCAGTGCACTCTGGAAATGGAGCAGAATGAAATTGTATGTTGTAGTGGGTTGACCCTGTGCCCACCAAAGCTGCCTTATCACTCAGCTGGACAGAGAAGAAGAAAATATAATGAAAGGCTCATGTGTTGAGATAAGTGCAGGGAGAGATGTCTTGCCAGTTCCCATTGTAGGCAAAGCAATTTTGACTTAGGGAAAAATAATCAAATACGATAACGAGATACGATAATAAAATACGATAATAATCAAGTATAATAATGAGAAATAAACCAAATCTTAAAAATACCTTCCCTCACCCCTCCTTTCTTGCCAGGTTCGACTTCACTCCTGATTATCATTCTCTCCCTCCCAGTGGCCCAGGGAATGAAGGCTGCAATCAGTTCAATCACACTCTGTCTCTGCTGCTACTTCCTCCTCAGCAGGAGGACTCCTCACACTCTTCCCCTTCTCCAACATGGGGTCCTCTCTCCACGGATCCTGCCATGAGCCTTCTCCAATGTGGCCTTCCCCCAAGGTCGTTTCCTCGTTTGGGCATCCCCCTGCTCCACCATGATCCTCCCTGGGCTGCAGGGGGACACCCTGCCTCACCATGGTTTGCACCACGGGCTGCAGGGGAATCTCTGCTCTGGCGCCTGGAGCACATCCTGCCCCTCCTTCTTCATGAACATGGTGTCTGCAGGGCTATTTCTCTCACATATTTTCACTGCAGCTGTAGCTGCACAGGTTTTTTTTCCTCCCTTCTTAATTTTGTTGTCCCAAAGGCCCTGCCACCATCACTGATGGGCTCATCTTGGCCAGCAGACATAGGGGAAGCTTCTGGCAGCATCTCACAGAAGCTACTTCTGTAGCCCCACTCCTACCAAAACCTGGCCATGCAAACCAAACATATACATGCATAGACAGCTTTGCCAGAGCTGTCTGGTGTTGGAAACAGCTGGATGGGTGGTGCAGATGAAACAGTTGCCTGTCTTCATTACACCATGCACAAGGGTAGCACAAGAATCCTCAAGACCAAGGTGTGATCAATACTAATTGTCCAGTTTTTAATTTAGAGACATCAGTTGGTTGGACATAGGGCAACATATGGGTCTTACAAAAGATTGGTTTTGCCTGGAAGAAGCCATTTTGTAATGTTTAAAAGAGAGGGAGGGAGGAGGGAAGAGGAGGAAAGTTTAAACTGTCTGTCTTTTTGTAGGAGACCGTCTACTAAAAGTTCAGATATCAGTGAGCCAAGTGAAGCAGGTGATGAGAAGAAGAAAAGGGACTCAAGAAAGAGTGGCTTCCTTAACTTAATCAAATCAAGAGGCTCCAAATCTGAACGTCCCCAGGCTGTAACAGTGGCAGAGGAGCCCTCCTCACCCAAGGTTGCTGCAAAAAGTCCAGCTTTAGACATGAGCAAGAAGGAGGTAAAGCCTGCAGAGCAGAATGGTGGTACAGAGCGATCTGAGGAATTAAAGACACCAGACTCACTGGAGGAGGTGCAGCCAGATGATGTGGCAAAAGCTGAGAGAGGTGACAGCAAAGGAAGCCCCCAAGGAGGCCGGAGGTATGGTGTGCAAGTGATGGGCAGCGGACTTCTTGCAGAAATGAAAGCCAAGCAGGAGAAGAGAGCAGCTTCTGCTCAGAAGGTGAAGACAATTTGATTTCTTTTGAGTTGTTAAAAAAATAAGCAAGAGCTAGATGTCTTCAAGAGAAGTGGGTCGGGTCTGCAAGGGTTGGTGTCTGGGGCTTGGCACATCTTGCTTTCCAACAGGGATTATGGTGTTCCTGTAAGAGGATTACTTTCTGATGTGGTGGTTGAATATGAATACTCTGGCCAAGGAGTAGGCTCCACATGTGGAGGAGGAGTTGCATCCTTAGGGCTGCACTTTCTCTCCTCTTATGGAGGAGATGACATCAGCCCTTATGCTTAATGTCAGACCATCAAAAACACAGAAGAGTACCTGTAATTGTTTGCATGTATTACAGAATAATTTTGGGATGACTAGCAAGCACAGCTCAGATACCTTTATACAATGTGTGGTTTGTTCACAGTGCATGCTGGAACTGTGCTTTAGAAAAGGTAAAGCTAGGACAGACTTCTTACTGTGCCTCTTGCACACCAGTACCGCAGCTATTTGGCAGAGCTAACTACAGCTATCTACTCTTCTCTTGCAGAAGGTGATGTAGACAGATGGAGAGATCTGTTGTATATTGTATATTTCATGCAGAGAAGTAAATCTGGCTTTCACTCATTGTTTGCGACTCTTTAGCCCATACTTTTCTTGTTGTGCTTTTTATTTTTATGTTCTTTTGTACCACACCTAATTATTTTCATGGCTTTGATTTCTGTATTTCAAATACTAATACTGAATGAAAAGAAACATACATTAAAAAATGTCCAGATTCCCTTTGCTCTCTGTAATTTTCTCTTCTGTGAAGTGCTGATGCTGGACAAGAACGCTGCTTCACTTTGCAAATGTGCAGAATGGAAAATCCTTGTGCTCCTCCAAAGCTTTTTGTGCCGGCCGATTTTGCCTGATGCCCATTTTCCATTGGTCTTGCCATTATTATCCTCTGCTTCCTGCCAGCTGCAGTTGGCATGTTTCACAATTACCAAAGAATCAGCCTTTTTTCTCGTCTCTCTTCTTCTTCTATGTTCAGGGTGCTCAAGATACTCTCCATTCCCCACCATTGTCCTCTGTAATTTGGAAGGTGTTACCTTAAGACAAAGCTCATCTGCAAGCTTTGTTGTGTTTTCCTTCCTTTAAGACGTACTAAATTGTCTTGCTGTGACCAAGCAAGGCAACCAAAGTCCATTTTTACCTTTCTTCATAGTCTTGCAATGCTTGCCATGGTGTGTGAGCCATTCCTGTAGAAACCAGAGCCTTGTCATAAGCAGATTCAAATTAACGCAGTAGTCTATGGATTCAGCATGAAAATTATTTTTCTAAAGAAATGACCAATTCCCACCTTTCTCATAGGTTTTAAATAATGCCCATGAATACTCTCATTGATTTCTAAAGCACCAAGTTTTCATGTAAAATGCCATATGATTTGAAATACGAGTATTATGCCCTGCCTGTAACTTATAAAATACCAAGCTATTCCAGACTATATAAATTTTTACAACTGCATAATTGTGTATGCTTTGTGCTGTTTGGGTTCTTAACACTTATTATCTACAGTGAATCAAATCTGGAAGGTCATGACTGAGGTAGAATATTAGCATATGTGGGGTTTTTTTAAGTGGGGAGAGTAGAGCTCTCTTTGAGCTTTCATGGCATTAACTGAAAATTTTAATTTCATCCATCAAAGGAAAAATTGTTGCCTATCTCCAGTTTGGGTTTTTTTCCACCCTTCCCTTTTTTACTGGCTAGAAAGGTTACTCCTTTTATTTCAGGTTTAATTTTTAAGAAAACAATATTTCTGATTTTATTTTTTGTAAAAATTTTATTTATGTAATGTAAAAGTATGTCTTTATATTTTATTTAAACAGTGACAAGAAAACTGAACAGAAATAGGAATCTGTACACAGCAGAGCACTGAGTTATCTGTTCTTAATATTGCTCAGAGGACACAAAATTGAATTGCTATTCCAAAGAATTCTTCACATACTTCATCATAGGTAACACTATCAAATACTTTAGGTTTGTACCTTTATTCATGATATTCATGAAGCTGAAAATCATGCAGTATCCTGATGCTTGAGCTGCAGAAGACATCATTCTACTGCTGTAACATTGTTTAGGATGGGTATGATATCAAGTTACATCTTCAAATTTATCAGAATTTCAGTATGATAGAAAATTGTATTTTCCTTTAAGGTACAGATGGCTGCTTATATTCTGAGCTATTTTACATGAAAACAAAGCCAGAAGGAATTTACTATTTCATTCATGCCCTACCACAGTCTTCTTGCAGATACAAGTGACGAGCAGGTGCACAGTAGATGGAAAGATGGTAAATGAGTTTTTGTTTTCTTTTGCTTAGAATACAACATGCGAATTGGCACTAATGGTGGAGTCAAGTATGTGCAGATTAGTGCTGCCTCTGGGCACACGTAAAAAGATCTTTTAGCTCCATCTAGTGTTACAGACTGGATTCTTAAATACCTGGAGCAAGGCCTATGAGCAAGCCATTATCCATAACCTGTTTATTCACTCTCAATGGCACTAAACTCTGCAGTGTTTCCCAACCTTGCATGAATTCCTACTAAAATAGAGCCTGGTCATTATTTATCTACATGATCAATTCACCTGCACCGATCTGACTTCTCAAAGTACATTTTTGCAGAAAGTGTTTGGTGTTGTCTTGGGACCATAAGCACTTTGTAATGTGTGTACAGTAGGCAGCCAAACATGCTCACATGTAATTGCATTTTTATGTTCTACACTAATAGATGCCAGTACTGGCTTTTGTGCTTGTTGTCTGTGCATGGCCATGTTTCCTCAGTAGTCCCATAACTAGGGAGGGAGAAAGGAGTTACAGTGAAATTAGTTTCATACTTTCATGCAGCTCCCCTAAGTAGGTAGCTAGCTCTACTGTAGCTAAGTGTTATGCATATATCTTCAGTATTTACATAAGAAAACTACTTTTTCAGTGGAAGTTCATAAGAATTTACATTCCATGAAGAGATCATTGTAAAAAAGGGGATTTTCCAAGGTATGGAAGAAAAATCCCATAAGTGGAGAGTAGTATTCCCTTTAAAAATAGATAGCCAAGACAGTCTTATAAAGAAATGTGTAACTTTAGAAGGTGTAGAAGTGAGAATTTAGCCAAAATACCAATGACAGTCAAGAAATGGGAGTAAAAACTGATGTTTCAGTGAGCTTTAGCAGTGATTTTGTTTGGTCCATATGGGTACTGTAGCTTAATATTCTGCCCTTACAAGTCACAGCATTTCTGGAGTGCATGTCCAGAACACTTTGTTTGGCTTACGCATGGCTTTTAACATACAGATGATTTTACACTTAAAACCTTTGAAATATAGTCCTTTAGGGTGGATACAGTTATATCTGTATCAGTGTAGTTTTATAGTTAGAGTAAGTTTAATGATGATTCTAATAGAATCCTCCTTAATGCAGTGGGCCATTTCAGGCACTCACCTGTACTTAAAGAAGAATTTGTGAGATACCATCACCCTGCCAGGTCTTATATAGGAATGGCAGTATCTCCACCCTCTTCTTTGTTGTATTGAAGAAAGGAGCTGTGAGATTACATGAGCCAAATGGAGCTATCAGTAAATCTGTAAGGCAAATTACACTGTTTTCTGCATCACTCCCCAGAATCTTCTTCTCTTGAAATGCCTTTTTTGTGTTACCACTGCAGGGGGAAGGCATCTGACCAGCATGGATATTTAGGGATCATTTCTTTATGCTTGCACTTAAAATACTATTTTCACTCTAAAACCTTCAAGTTTTCTGTAATGAATACGTACTCCTGCTATTTGTAACCATTCTCTTTCTTCCTACATTTCCTGTTGTCCCATTTTTACTTATGTGCTATAGCTAGCAGTCTTTCAGATCATAATCTCCAAAGGGCAGTGATCATGTTTGATGTGCACTGCACAGCACGTGTTGGAGATTGCTGAATGCCATGGGATAGTCAGATCCCAGCGTGAGTCATGCAGAGTTGGTGTTGCAGTCATAGTAGAAGGGACCTGAACATGCCAGCATGACTTATAAGTTGGTATGTAACCAAATGCAGTGGTCATCACAGCAAATCATTTGCTTTAAGTCATTTGCCATACTAACTGTCTTGAAATAGCAAATCAAGATCAATGTTGAAGCTGCATGCAGAAATCTATACATACTTTTTTAGTTTCAAAATAATCTCACTTTTATCCCTAGTCTTATCTTTATATGGCTTTCTGCCTTAGTATATCCTGCACTTAGTTCTATGCACTTTTTGTATCCTCCCATTTATCCTTCTGCCTAAGCTTTGATAGCAGGTAAGCCAGTCAGAGGAGACCAGTTCTCTTTCAAGTGCTGCATATCTAAGCTTCTCCTGGTGAATACATAGGTTTCAAGGTCACTTAGGCTAGACCTGTGATGTGACAAAAGTCTCTGCACCTTATTTTTTTTTAAGCCAAGATGTTAGGAAACCTAACCAAGAGAATGGAAGACTTAGACAAAATATCAGCACATAAACAAAAAGTCCTCTTCCTTTAGAGATGCTGAGCACCCAGCAGTGTTTGTGATGGGTAGCTTTAAACACTTCTGGGTAAGTAAGGTCTGTTTGGTTTTAGAGGAATCCTGTGAATACATGAGGACTTCTACTTCTGTAGCTGCAGTTTTATCTAAAATAAGAAGTCATTCTTCTATGTAGAAGAGGATAAGATCCTTTCAGCAGTCATGTTCAGAATCTAGATCTTCAGAAAAACACTTTGTATTTCAAACCTAAACAAGAAGTTTCTAGATAGGGAGCTATCTCTGCTTCTGTGTAGCATCTTCAGTTTCAATTCTTGTACTTCAGGAGGCAGGGTGTCATTGCACCTTTGGTAGGCATGTGGCAGTATTAGTTACAGATCACCATACTTTTCTTCCCACTTAGCTCTCCAAGATCTGAAACAGAAACAAAGAGAGAAAATCCACCATTTATTACTATCTCTGTTTTTTCTGCCTCATGGCCTCCAAATTAGGGTGGGTTCTTTTTCCTAACACAACCACTGAGCTGTATTCATTGCAGGTGTATTACTAATATGAGAACTTTTCTCACTCTTTCAGAAACTTGGGAATGACACAACTTCCAGAGAGTCTTTTGACACAACAAACTTGGAACGACTGGATGGAAGTGGTACAGGTACAGTATAAGTTCCCTGGTGTAAACTCTTTCTAAAAACTTAAAAATACCTAACCTCAAAAATCTCACTTCCCTCTTCAGATTCTATGTCACAATTGCTAAGCAAATAAGAGCTTACACTATGTGAAAATTATTAGAATCAAGCCTGCTTTTTGCACTGTATTGGACAGCACTTCTCATGAGGTCAGCTTTAGCACTGAATTTATGGCTCACTTTTTACTCTTGTTGCCCAGGAGAGGAACTACTTGGTGCAGGTACCTGGGTTGCCTTCAAAAGACTTTTAATGGGATCAGCAAAGCTGAAGCTTAACTCAAGAGCCAGCAGAAATATCTGTGCACGAAGAGCTGCAAGTGCTGAATATATCTGATGACCTAAATATGACCAATTTGCAAGGTTTATATAATCTGCACATACCAACTTGAGTAGTCCTGACCTTCACTTGTTTCAGCTGACTTGTAGTCAATGGCACCTGGCTCTTTTCAGGTTTTACCCAGTTTGATTGAAATCAGGGCTGCCTGCAAAGCTGTGGAGGCTCCTGGACGCCGCTCACATGCACAAAATGGCTCTTCATCACGTACCGAGTGGCGTCCAGCCTTGCAGTGCTTACAGCACCAATTCTCATTGCACCTGGTCTTTCTGTGCCCTTGTCAAGATGTAGTGCTGGGCCCTGACATGGCATTGCCTACACTGCAGACATCTCAGGACAAGATGACATTCTGGTCTCCATGTATACTTTTGGGACTGGCCACTGAAGTGTTCAAAAGGGGTTCAGCTCTGGTGGTTTGTGCGTACCACATGAAAAGAGTGGGCTGAACTAGGGAATCCAGGTCTGATTTCTCAGCAGTGGTGGTAGGTGTCCTGTAGGCATGGCACAGAAGATTGCTAAAATATACAGAAGTAAGGCTAGAAAAACAGCCTGAAATCAAAATCCAAATGTGGCCATCTTGGTTGAGCACTTCAGATATCAATTATGAAGTTTGATATCTTTCTAAAGCAGTTTTTCCAAGCATAGTCAGAACATGCTGAAATCTATAAATCAATACTTTTAAATCCTGCTTATCTTTTGAGGAGGACCTCGTGGACTATATGTGTCTCCTGATGTTAGCAATCTGAAGTCAGAGGAGCAAGAATAGTCTGCACTTGGGGCATTAGAGTAGCTAGGGATGCCTGACCCCAATTTTTCTGTGGTCTTTTTATATGACACATTTCACCCCCACCTCGCTGCACTGTGTTTGCCCCTTCCTTTTGGCCTCCAGCTGTCATTTGTTTCTTTACTGCTCTTGCTTGAGAGCTCCCCAAGGCTCCTTTTCATTGTTGCAACTACAGTTTGTCTTCGGTTTGGGCTAATTTATTTTAAGTTACTGTACTCTAGTAATGTTAGCAGGCCTGAGGCTAGGAAAACAAGAAAGTTAATGGGAAATTGTTGGATGTTGTTACAGAAAACTATAGATAGCAATGCAGGAGAATAAGTTTTTTTGTTTTATTCCTTGCTTTGTGTCTGGGTGTTGCCTAATTTTTTTTGGTATGCGCACACACACGCAGATGGAGAAGGTTTCCTGCTGTGCTGCTTGCAGAAGGAAAGTATTGAACGCGTGCAGACACAAACTCTCCCTGTCACACACTCACACAACTGTCTGGTTTGCTGGAGTTTGACTGCAGCTGGGCTGAAAAACAGCTACATAAGCTGGAAAAACATAGTGGAGATTGGTTTGCAACAAACTATATCAACACTTCCCTCCTTCCCTCTGCCATTAAAATGTCTGTGTTCAGCACTTTTGTACTCAGTAGGATTTCTGAATAGGAATAACAGATAGGTAGGTCAAGTCAGCATCTGTGAGCATATGCTTGGTTTTGCCAAGCACCAAGGCTACCAGCCTGCATTTCAGTTAGACTGTGACCATCACTGAAAGTCCCAAGGTAACATACAAGCTCCAAGATTATCATTGAAACTGCTAGAAAGTAGAGCAGGCTTTTTGCTTATTAGCAACCTAGAATCCAGCAGGCTTTCTACCAACTTGCACAGCTAGATGGGACTGATTTATTGCTTGGAAGTCACTGTAACTTTATCTGTAAATACCTTGGTCTTTGCTCAGGATAAATAATACATTCATAAACTTGCTAATGTGTGGAAACTGTAATCCAGGTACAGCTTTATTAGATAAATCAAAATATCATTTAAAGAATACTTTGCTCTGGGCTAAGTTTCAAAATCTCCTCTAGAACCTGCTAAAAGCAACAAATAAAAATATGTAACCTGCTGGTCACCAACTTGGGATTTATTTTTTGGGCCAGAATTTCTCTGTTGATCTTAGAAATTCAATCTTTTGTTTGTAGAGGCACAAAACAGTCAAGAGCTGTCTTTTCCACTGATTCATCGCTGTTTTCTCAGCAGGTAGGCTGTTCCATCTGCTCCCAGAAATATGAAGGAGGATTAACGTCCAAGTAGCCATCACCCCAAATATATTAAAAAGAGGCACATGCAATTGCCCTCTTGGGCATTTGAATTATGAAGCTTAACATGTGTAAGAATTACCAGGTTTAGATGGTTTTCTTGCAGTGATTTTGAATACAACATTAAGGGTCTTCTTACACACTCACATAGCTGTGCAGCAGTGATATGTGAGCTAGTGGTGGGATTTTCCACAAAAGTATATCTGTGCATGGAGCTTTCTGTGGTGCAATAGACTTTATGTGTCTATTTATTTCAGTGCCTAAACAACAGCAGACCCTTCCAGAGAGTCGGTTGGCATCGAATAAAGGTGACTCTGTCTCAGCATCATCAGAAAAAAATTCAAAAGCTGAACCAAAGGCAGAAACTGGTGCAAAGGCAAGAAGTTCTTCCAATACACCGACCAGTCCAAAGCCCCCACTGCAATCAACAAAGCCCAGCCTGGCAGGGCGACCCACAGTGCCACAGAAACCACGTTCTGCCTCTCGTACTGGTGAGGAGCACTTCTGGGCAGTCATTATCCCCAGCTCTGGGCACTTCTGAGTGGTGTTTGGGTGGGATATGGGGGAGACACCTATTGCCACATTCTGAACAGAACTTAAATTTACAGGGCTAAGTTCTTCAGGGCCTTGTTCTTGACTTGCATCCTTCTTTCCCACCTCCTTTTGCCCTAATTCGAATAAATTTATCAAAATGATTTAAGCTATGGTCCTCAATAGTAAAGTGTGAAAAGAAGCAGTAGTGGCAGTGGCAGAGCTGTTTTGAGTTAGCCTGCTTTCACAGAAGAGGTCAGCATAGGAAGTTACTTCAGCATCAAAGGCCTGTTGTAGGAGCACTGACAAAAATAACTATTTTCTCTAAACACCTGGCTCTAAATACTAAAGTCCCTTGGGCTTTGTGGCATGCTGTAATTAGTCCCTCAAGCAAACGGCTTTTATTCTTAATAACCTGCACAAACCAACTCTCTCTTACTGTCTTTTTCCTTCTTTAGTCTTTGCTTCTGTCCTTACTGGTTTTGACTGGAAATAACTGCAACTGTGCTTTTATAACCCTGCAAGACTGCCAACCTAATGCCTGTTAACTTCTTTTCTGTCCTAACCTCCTGCCCAGACATTATCTGAAAGTTTCCAATGGTGGGAAATACTTTAGCAGATCTCCCACACATTTGTTTGTCTGCTATCTCATAGGCCAGTGTTACAAACCCTTTTTCCCAAAGTACAGTCGCTGCAGTTGAGGGAAAATAAAGGCCAGTTGCTGACTCCCCCAGTATCTATGGCAAATACAGATTATTAATTGCTATTGAGTGAAAAATGTGAGCGTGGCCATCTGTAAGAGCTTGCAGTCCTCTTGGCTTTTCCCATACTCACTGTTGACCTTAAAATGATGTCATTTCTGATAAGGATGAAAGGATGAAGGGATGTTACAGCCTCCTCCCTGCCTTGATGCGTAACCTGAACTTCATCTCTGCACTTCAGTGGGCAGAATGTTGTTCAAATACAAAATCACCCTCAGCTTTTAGATGGCTTTACATTTACTTTATTAATCATTTTAGAAATAGTCATAAGAGTGAGACATGTTGGGTAAGATACAAAGATGAATACAACAGGAAATCATGGCTTATTTGGTGATGCTTCATTTGTAAAATAGGCGGTGTTATATCAAAGTTCTTAGGAATCAGAATGACCCGGGCTAGGTTTCTACCAGCTCCTATTTCCTGAAGAGAGAGCATACTGTGGGTTTAACACAAGAGAGTAATTAACACTTATAAACCAGCTCTTTGGGAAGAGTAAAAGCAAGATCATCTCTTTTGCAGGTCAACTTCTATCCTAGTACTTGTAGTAACCCACTGCCTAAACATGCCCAGGCAACGTGATGAAAAAAACAAGCAATTGTTTTTTTCTGTACTCTTGTTCTTACTGTTGTTTCCAGCATTGTGGGCAAACATGGTAGCAAATTTTTGCTAAGTAGTCTGGGAGCAAAGGAACACAGCTCAAATGTCCACAAATTGTCAAAGACTGAATGTGGTTCCTCAATAAAGCATGTAACTACTTTAGTTCAGAAATATGTAGCTCTGTTTGCCAATCACTGTGCTCATCCATAGGTTGATACTGAGCTTCCCAATGCAAGTGACCTCACAAGCATATCAAATGCACGGAGAAAGGTCCAAGAATTGGTGTATCTGCTCATCTCAAGTTGCATTTGGAAGGTCATCACTTTTCTGTAGTGAAAGTGAAAAGATTGACTTCTTCATGGTGGCTCCTCAATAGCAAGATAAATTCCTATTAATTTCTACTATTCAACTGAATTAACTCTTCATACAAATATGCAATATAGGTGATATTCTGAGTTCCTTTTTTCCTTCTGTCAATGTTAATGTCTCTTCCTAGTTCCTCTGTTGTGTTGTTTACTCCTTGGGAAGGAAGCATACAAGCAGGTTAAGTAATCCGCTGTAGCTGTACTTCCCTACTGTCCAATGAAAATTGTCTGGTAGAAGACTGAAAAGGTCTTCCTGTAAAGACTGTAAAGATGGTGGTCAACTTACCATACATAATGCATATTCAGCTTTTTAGAGGAACAAGATATCCAGATGGTTTAAACTATGGGTTTGACTTTAAGTTCCAGATTTCCTCACAGTCCAAAAGATGAAATATTTTTCCTGGAAGTATAGTTTGGTGGGCTATTTATGTAATGTTTCCCTGGTCCACATTTTTGCCTTATAACTGTGAAACAAGACATCTAAACTGATCAGTTCATCTTGTGTCGGGACAATAAATATAAATAGAACAAACATTTCTGAAAATCCATCCAAAATTTATTTCAGCTGTTCTTTACAAATTGCATCCTTATGTCTTGCAGGAAATTCAGTTGGTCCCATCAGATTTCTATTTGTGCTACGATAGCAGTACACCTTAAAAATGATGAAATTGAGATCTCTGCTTTGACTCCTAGAATTCTTTAACCAGGACCAAGGGCCATCATGCCATCATTGATGTAATGCCATCTTGACATAATGTAAATTCCCAAATCCTTCTTTTTCTGACACAGATTCTGACTGTTTCTTGTTTGTGTATTGTGCTGAGGTTTGGCCCATCATAAACAGCCTTTTTTCTGCGAGGTTTAGTGCAAATATAACTACTCACCCTTTTGTTTGTGGTCCTCCACAGAGGATGCTCCAGAGTCTCCCTCCGGCCCCAGTTCCCCAAAAGTTGCCCTGCTTCCACCTGTGCTGAAGAAGGTTCCTTCTGATAAAGAAAAGGATGGTCAGAGCAGCCCCTCAGTCAGATCATTTTCTCAAGAAGGTAGGAGTGTTGGTATATAGCTTGTTCCAGCATGCCCGTCTTTGAGTGAAATTTGATGTGTCATTGTCCCCTGATTTGTTTTCACTTGAAAGGGAAGAGGGTTATTCATTTGAAGGTGAAAAGAGCAAGTATAGCATATCTGATCACCTATTCCACAGCTTCTCCACCCAACTTCCTTTGATCAAGTGAAAGGTGAAGCCCTTGGTATTAATAATGTAACTGAACAATTAAAGGACTCTTGTATTGTGTATATTATGGTTAGTTTGGTCTGCACTAAGATGCTGATTGGTATTGGTCACACACAATAATGTGAAATGCAGCTCTGTGATTCAGCATATTTCCAGGGGAGCTGCCAAGACTTTGTTCCATGCTGCCAGCTTGTTGCTTGGTTTGTGCTCCTTCTCTCTGGGGTCACCACATGTGACTGAGTTCATCTTCTTGGGCAATGCATCTCTGTGTGCTAGGGCAAGGCTCGGTACCTTTATGCACAACAGTAGACTGCTGCCTTCTCCTTGCTGATTTTCATATGTGCACTGAATTTCTACTTCTGCTGTTGTGTTTTCTTGCCCACAGTTGGCTCTTAGAAGAGCTAAGGCTTCCTCTGATAGCATAGCATAGGATAGGCTGTGTGGAGAAGTAGTCACTGAAATGTTGATCAGTGTGGTGTTAGTTGGCACAACTGATGACATTTGAAATCTGGGAGTGAGACCTCTTTCCTTCCTAAGTCTTTCCTCAAGAAAGACATCTGAGGTGATCCCCATTACTTAAGCTGTGAAACAAAGGAGTGCTCTTCCACTCTGCAGCAGATTTTCGTAGTGTGCGATAGGGACAGGTGAGTCAAGGCAGCTACCTAACGCTGTGTTGTGAATACTGAGAAGTTGCGCTGCCCACAGGGACCACTGTTACCCTCTAGATGAGAGGTGGGGCAAAGCCATCCTCAAAGCTGCATGGTCTGTAGATATGTTTTGAGAAGCTTCTCCCTTTCTATCCTAAAGCTACTGTTTTCTTTATGAAGCAACTTGCCTCACAAATCCAGGTGTTGTGTTTCTTGGAAAACTGTGGCAGTGGTGGCTACAGTTTGATGACTGCATGTCAGCACATATGGGGTATTTGTTTTGATTCTCACTTCAGCCACCTGTATGATGCTCCTGTGCTAAAAAGGTACAGCAGAACTACCACAATCTCACTGAATTGTGGAGAGCTAGCAGGACACAACACGCTCAAGGACTTCTGTGTCTGGAAAGGACTGAGTGTTCAGATGATCCATATTGCCAAAAGCAACAGGAGTCAGACACTGCACTTTCTTACTCCTTGCTCCCTTAGACTTCTGCAGATGATTTGGCCTAACACAGGGTTTTCTAGTTGTCTCTAAATTGCACTGTACACATTTTACCAATAATAGTTTAGACTGGCTTAAGTTGGGCTTCCAGGTCCTTAAGGAGCTGGTATTCTTTTCATAAAATTACTAGGGAAAGAGTAAATTCTGTTTCTTTTATTTTTTATTCCTTTTCATGTTTTCTTTTTTCTCTATTACTGTTCTACTTCCTCACTCAGTCGTTCCTCTGTCCTTGCTTTCTGCTGCTGTTCAGGCTAGCATGTTCAATTTATTTCTGTGACTGGTAAATCACTGCAAATCTGTCTAAGTAAGCAAAATTAAGGTTTCTGTGAAACAAAGCTAAAAATTAGATGATACTTGACTATGAAATTGCTTTATGTTAATGAGTCTAACTAGTGTGTGGGACAATCTCCAAATACATCTCTTTGCACTGCGCAGCTGTAAGCTCAGGCTACAGTTACCAACATACCCAAGTATCTGGGCTACGTTTAAGCAAGCATCTGGCATACTGATTGCTACTCTTTGAACAATTGATTAAATGTCTTGGATAAGTGGAATTATTTGTATTACTTTCTGTACATGAGCCTACAGAACATCCTAGGAGTATAAATGAATCCTTTTCCTTGCTAGAACAAACAGGAGATTGTCAAAAAAAAGATGCAGCTCATGATTGTGCCAAGCCATGTGGCAGCGTGAAAACCACTCTGGGGCAGTATTCTGCCAGCGCAGAAGAGGAAGGTAATGTGCTCGGGCAGAGGAAGGCGGAGCCAAATTCTGGTTAGCATTTTTCATTTTTCATCAAAATAGTGCTTGAAAGCTGGTGCTAACAATAAAGAAACGGTAATAGCAAAGAAGGAACAAAAGAGGATGAGTGTGTCATTGGATTATGAGCAAGGTAAAAATCTCATGTGATCTTTCTGTCCCCATGGGAATTACACAGCATGAAAAAATTCCCAGGTAAGCAACGTATATGCATTTTTCCTCCATGGCAACACCAGTGGCCAGTACCATTTAGTGCCTGCAGCCCCTGTGCAGAAGAGCACTCGTTGCAATCTGTGATTGCTCGGTGCAGATGCTGTGTAAGCACACTGCAGGTAGGCTGTTTGCTGCTTTGTGTGCTTGCACACCTTTCCTTTCTAAGGTGGATGCACTTGAGTGTTTCAAGATACATTTCAGTTTTGAATATTGTTAGTGCCAGTTTCAGTACATCACTCACAAAACCATTTGAGAACTGAGTAAATCAGATTGTTTATTTTTACTTTGATTTTCAGTTGAATAAGCAAACAAAAAAAACACCAAAAGAACCCAAGCCCAGCACTGTGCTGCACTGAGGAGCAGCTTTGAACTACAGTGAGCTTGTTCAATAGGCTATAAAAATGTTTGGGTGTTCTCTGTGTTTTTAAAATATAAAAACTCCTGATCTCAAATGGTATACATGCTTACATGTTTCTCTTTAGCTTTTAACTGGTTTGTTTAAACAATTATTCAAACTTACTTTTTTTCTGAAGTATTTTAAGTAGGTATTTGAACATCTTATGCAATTCCATTTACCCACAGTTTTTTCTGTTTATAAGACACCACATATTCTGTTTGTAATATCCTCAGCCCAAAATTAATAAACTGATTTCCTTTTCATATCATAGAATCAAACTTAGTCCATCCGAACTTGGAATCTTCCTTCTCTATCATAATCAAATTATTGTATTTTGGTTCATTCTAAGATAAGTCTCTGATAAAGTAAGTTTTGAAAACTGATATGCTGCCACAGACCAGTGGAGGTCACCTATGTGTGGTTTCATTGGGCAAGGGTAAGCACTTGTGACAGAAGCCTGCTTACACTATATGGAGCTAATGTCTGATACATGTTTCAGTCATTTTGGGGACAAACTCCCCGCCTAGATTTATCAGGCCATAAACTTAAATGCCTGCTACAGGATGTGTCTTAGGTTTTGTTTGAAGAATAAATGGAGACCAAACAAGGGATAGGTAATTACTAGGAGGTGCAGGTGTCAAGAGTGACTGAAAAAAATTCCAGGCACCTATTTCTTTGAAATGCAGTGGTGTTTTGGAAGGTGGAAATGCTTGAATATTTTTTTTACAGGATTTAGGTATCTTAATCCTCTCCAATTCTATGAAATAGCTTTAAAAATTTTTCTAAAATCTGTTCCTGTTTCCCAACTTGCAAATCCAGGATAAGAATGCAGTGAGTGTGTAGCTGCTGGCTCTCATTTCCTCACATATTTTGTTTTGGCTCATGCACGTGAGGAGACGGGTATTTTGGACTCTGGAGAACTAGGTGGCTTCCTCACCAGCTCAGCAACATCTCCCCTGGGATCACTCTCTGCATTTCATACATTTCTGCCAGTCCCTAACACATCCTGGCACAATTTTAAAATGGCCACAGAGATGCATCAGTGACAGCCTGCTGCTTGCTTGCCTCTGCTGTGGCTGGAGCTGTGTGCTGGTGACAGGGCAGGCTGGCCCTTCCAGTGGTGAGGCTATAGGTGAGTGCTACATGGCCACTGTGGCTGCTGGTGCCTTGTCAAGAGAGGCACTCACAAACACAAAGATGCAAAAGGACCAGTGCAAATCAAAGCTGGACATCTTTACCTGAGATGGTGGAACAAAGAAGGTGTCATAACATTTAATTTTGTGGGAGTGAAGTGAGATGACTTGCAACAAAGTCACATTAAGTGTGTTTAAAGTTTCATTTTAAGTGGAAATCTGGAATTTCTAAAACTATGAATCCTTGTGTAATGTCACCCTGAGTAATGTATAACTCTCTTGTAACCATAGCAGTCATAGACCACTGATTAGGTCAGGAATAGTAACAAGGTTTTACAACCTTCTTTCCAATTTATTTCAAAGCTTATACGTTTGGGGAAAGCCATGGCTTTACAGAGGTTTGAGAGGGCAAACAAGATGGGTACTGTTTGCAATCACATCATGGAAAGTGCCCTTCTGCTTTGCCCATTACCCAGTATGGCAAAGTACAGAGCCCATGGTCTCATCTGGAAGAGACAATGTTTGGGCTTAGAGCCATGGGTGTGCCCTGTATCAGGGAATAAGGAGTGCATCAGGACCTGGCAGTGCAGTGGGGCAGGGAGAAGCAGTTTGGATAGCTTGGGTGCCGTGGTGAATGTCTGTCTTGATCAAAGCTGCGGAGTCAAAAGGGAGACTATAGATGTGTCCTGCTAGGAAGACAGGGCTGCCTGGGGTGTGCACCGCTGGTCTGAGGGGTGCCTAGCAGGGATATCCACCTGAGCAGTCAGGAGCATACTATCTGAGGTTCATCCTATCAGGAAAAAAGAATGCTGTTCTGTTCTGGAAGTGGTGTGAAGAGAAGAGAATTTCCAGGTCATTTCTAACTGCAATGTTTATTCATTTCACAGTGAAGTACTAAGTGTCATATTTCAAGTTTGCCTGCTTGCCAACCAACAATGGAATAAACTTTACTCAAATTCTCTCTCTCCCCTTTTTCTGGCTTGAAAAATTAATGGACCTATGCTACTCCTGCTAGTGCAAATGAAATGAGTGGGATCAGGAGCAGGTCCTGTGTGCATGCGTGACTTTTGTTTTTTTTTTCTTTCCTTCCTCTCTCTTCTACAATCATTAGTAAGACCTATTTTTGTTTCATACAGCTGCAAAAAGAAGCCCTGGGCAACAGTCTCATGAGTTCCAGGAACTGAAGCAGAGGTCCTTAAGTAAAGACGGTCATCAGGGAAGCAAGTCCAGTGACTCTGGCGAAGAAGCAGATAAAGATTTTATTTTTGTTTAGCAATCAGTACAAGTGCTTCATAGCACAAGAGCTTTTTATAACAATTGGGGTTCAGCAATCAACAGCCCCTCTAGCCAGCTGCTCTTTCACCACAGGTACATTTCCATGCAGAATACCTTGATCTTCCAATCGTGATTTACAGTACACTTGGCATTGATTTGGTCCTTAATTTCTGTTCTGTACAATGCAGACATTCCTTTCCATGCCTTTTCCTAAAGCCAGTCATTCTTTCATGTATTCTACTTGAATTTCTCTGAAGCAGCTACAAGAAGTGCCCTGCATTAGGGCATTTAGAAAGCAAAGCAAATTAACTGGACACTGTCTTACACTAATACACTGTACAGCAGGTAATGTGTTGTACTGCTGAATGTAAATGTGTCAGATCTGCACGTGACTTACCTATAAATATATTCTTGCGGTATGCAATTGCACATTGTAATTATATTAAAAGAGCACACTAATAAAATAATTTGTATAGATTATATATATTAAATGCTTGGGTATGGTTTTTACATTCTCCCATAGGGAGCTTCTTTCTTCCTGTTCTCCTACTGTACATAGAGCTCCAACACTTACATTTGTGTACCGTCATAAAGCACAACAGAGAAGGATTTGGATGACGTATAATCATGGTATGCTTCCACATTCGTATATTAATGTATATATTGATTGGAATGAGGGCAATTGAAATTTTATTAATATTGGTGTTTTCTAGAGGCCTTCCTCCGTTTTGTCTGCATATTAGCTTCCTTTCAATGTGTAATTCTATGAGAAACATAGTTCGACATCTGTAAAAACACTTCAGCTTTTGAGGGAGGGGATGCAAATTTCACAGCTACCCACTTACATTACAGGTTGAAGGGATTTTATTCATATGTATATTTGTAACAATAAAAAAAATGATTTTACAACTGACATACTAGTCTTTGTTTTTACAGCACTGTTTGTGGTCTGGTGGTCTCCGCTCCTTGAACGCTGCATTGTGTCAGGTAGACAAAGTGTGCACTTAAGACAAAACTCATTTAATTTTTCTTCCTCTAGTAAAGTGCCTATTCCAGCTGGAAGGGACACATACACATCATCTTCATGAAGCTGCTAAAGGAAGATCTCTTTGCTAATCTCCTCCCTTGGGATCTTCAGCAAAGTAGCCTTCATGTGAGCCAGAAACATCTGCTATCTAAATTCTTAATTTTGATCCAGTAGGACAAAATAAAATTGGTTTGGTAACTCCCTCCCAAAAGCAATTTCCCTGGCCCTTCTGTGGTTTCTTGAGTGCACAAAAATGCTGAGATACTTGCTTGTTAGATGACTTTCTGTCTGATTGCTGTGTACGTGCCTGCTATTGCAACTTCTCCTATTGCAGTATAAAGGGCTGCTAAGTCAAAACAGAACATCTCAAAAGTAGGCTACAAGGCTGTGGGAAAGAGGTCCTGAGGGCTGGGGGATCGTACCTGGGGTTTGCACTGTCTCAAATTTCTGCATTTATCTAAAATCATTCAGAGTGAGTTCCTCATGTTCACATATATATCCTTGATTTATTTGTAATTGCTAAGAACAAAAGACAAATTTGCAAAGAAAAACTTGAAATGCTTGTATTAGAAATTAAAATTAAGCCAGTAATAAATAAAATGTAATTTTTATTCCCATAACAGATGGAAAAGACAACTGCCCGGGAAATGTAAGTATGCAAGAAGAATTGCCCTATTTATTGGTTTTGTGAATTTAAGAAAATTAACAGCAAGGGTTGTGATGTTAATTAAGACAAAAATTTAAAATAGTCTCTGGCTTCCAGAGAAGTTTGGTGCTGAGAATTTCATACTTGTCCTTACTGTCCTTCTTGTCAGTCATCTAAGATACCAAGGTACTGATCCTGCTGGGAGAAATCACGGCGATAGTGTGTGCCCATCACCCTAGTATCAATAAGCCAAAGACAGGGATGTCTCAAAGGCTGTAGACAGAGCATGTGTTTGTGCTGTTAAGAGGAAGAGAAGCTATAGTGCTGTAACGTTTTTTTTTGCTAGAGAGTAATGAATTCATTAGACAGCAGTGTATTTCCATATTAGTTGCGAAAAGTGATTTGAGTCTTCATTCCAGCCACCAGTGTATTGTGGGCAGGCTGAGTGGTGAGAAACAACTTCAGAGGAGTGCTGGTGAGAGCTCTTGAAGATCTGAGGTTTGTTTTTTTGTTTCTGGCTTTGGGTGTGAAGAGGAGTGATGGTTTTCATTTCTTTGCTATCTTTCTGCCTGATGCACCCAATGCTATCAGCCTGACTGCAAAGAATTCACATTGTAGAGCACCCTCTTCCTTATGCCTCTTCTACATTTAAGAAATAGTGGCTTTTATTTTAGGTATCTTGAGCTCATAGAGGCCATGGGTAAGTGCCAGTGTATTTCAGGGAGGAACAGCCACCGTATCCTGGTGCCAAGCCAAGCTGGTTGGGAGGTTTGAGGGATCACAGCTCTGCAGGGCAGGGAAGGTGCTGCCTTTCCATGAGATGTGAGCCCTCTGAAGCAGGTTTGTGGCTGGGGAGCCCTCGATTCTCTTTTTGCCTCCTTGCTGCCTGAGCTGCATTGTGGTCAATCCCTTGTGCTCCCTGCCTGTCCTGAGCCATGTGCTGCCCTGGGAGGGAAAGGGGCAGAGCCTGGAAGCCACGTTCAGCTTCCTTGGTGGGATGCCAATGTCAGAGATCCCTGGAGCTCCTGGGAGACTGAACAGAGATCAGCTATAGTAGCACGGAAGGAAAGGGCTGGTACCTGTTCTCCCAGGGCATCCATAGCATCTTTGAGTACCATCAATGCCCTGTGTTCCTTCCTCTCCCACTCTGAGTACTGCCTCAGCATCTCCAGCTGTGCCAGCAGTGGTGGGAGCAGAGTTTGGCATGGGAGGAGAGGTGGCTTGCTCCCAGGCATGCTGCTGGCCTTCCTCCTGCAGCTGAGAGCTTCTTCACAGTGCTGTGTGATCTGGTTGCACAGAAAGGGCTCATAGTGTCCAGCTGGGTTATGTCTGATGTAATGGCATGGTCCCTGGGCCACAACAGTGCCTGGGCCACGCCTAGTGTCAGGACAGTCAGCAGCTGCATGTTACCTTCACCATATTTAGGGGTGACAGTGAAGGAGTGGCAGCATCTGAGGTGACAGCAAGGTCCTCTTGCCTCCTCCCATGCACATAAGCATGCATACTCTATGACCAAATGAGATGGAAGGACCAGCAGCCCTGGTCAGCCAGTTAGAAATGGTGCCCTGGAAGCGGCCGTAGCACCAGCATCTCCTTTCAGAGCTTCACCAATCTGATTCACCCTTGGGAAAAAGGGGCAAGAAGCTCTCTTAAGGGGAGCTGCCCTGCTCTTTTCTGCTCATAAATCTGGTTTTCAGGCTTTTCCATTGAGAAATTTCACCTGTGATGTACATAGCTGGAGCACCTCCCCCTCTGAGATGCACTGGAAAAGGGCTGTGGCTGCATACTAGACCCCAGTGTGAATTCGGATAGCTCTGTACCACATTTGCAGAATCTACTTCCCACTCCCTGCCAAAGGAGGTTAAAATGTGACCGATAGATTCTGAGCTTTTTAAAGTATTCCCTGATGTGCAGTAACAACAGTAAATATCTGCTTCCTAAGGTGGGAACTGCAATCATCTAAATTTTCCCCCCATTAGTCACCAATCTGTGCGACTCACCGCACTTAACTGAGAGCTGCCATTGGCAAGAGTTCTTGCTGCTACTGCTTATTAATTGATTAATGTGGACATGATTTTTCTGTCCTGTTGCATAGAAAAAAAAATGTACTGAGAATCATTTTTAGGAAAATACCAGAACCTCTGTTCCTACTTGAGATGCATGAGACAGCTGTGCTGCTTTCGCCATGCCCAGGGGTGTTAATGCTGGATGGGATGTGCCTGAATCCCACCGCTGGAGATTATCCTCTGCTTCTGCTGAAGTTTGGGAAAGGTTTCAGGTAGCAACACTGTTTGCTTCTCCTGGAGCCATGGCCCAGAGGATCTCATAACAAACACAGTGCAGGTGAATAACAGAGATAATCTTTTAATGCTGGACTCCTGCTGATCAGGCCTGGAAAGCAGAGCAGTCTTTCCCCATCCCAAAAGATAGTTTGTAAGTGAGAAGGAGGAAAATTACTACATGAACACATGGTGATGACCTTCTCTTCCTTTCTAATGTAGGAGCTGACAGAACCCAGGTATCTCAATCATGCTGTCTTGGTGCCATCAGCCCTTGCCCCGTCTCTGCAAGACCTTTCTTTAACTCCAGGCAGGCAGCCAGGGAGGTGGTGACCAGGGCCTTGCTACTCTTTTAACTCCTTGGAATAACTCCTTGGAATACCTTTCTGGCGTTTCCAGAGTCTCTCAAAGGTTACAAACTGCCCACGGGATAATTAAAATTCCTTCACTTTGTCACATAAGCATTAACTTGTGTCCTAATTAAGAGAGAAAAATGCTACCTAGGGCTGGCTTCCACATTCCCAGCCTGGATACAAGAAATCATGGGAAGATCTGCCAGGCACCTTTACAGCTTTCCTGCTCATCTCTGTACCCATCCTCTTGCAATCCCTTATGCCTCTTCCCAAAACAAGCATCTCGCCAGCATCACAGCAGGTGCCTCTAGAGCCACCTGAGACTTCTTCCACTCCTGTCCAACATTTCCAATGCCTTCATGACCACAGGCAAGGCAGGACCCCACAGCAGCTGGGGTGTCTTCCCCAGGTGCAGAGCGAGGTGTGTTCATTTTTGATTAAGAGCAACAAGCTTCACCAAACAGACAGAGCTCCCTGGCCCTCAGTCCATGATGGTACCTTGTTTCAGCAGGCCCTGCTGTTGACTGGCAACTTAAAAAGTTGCTCTGATCATTGCACATGGAAATTTTCTTTTCCCTTCCTGAAACTGAGATTTCTCAAGCTCTTAAGGGCAGTTTTCCAGACTTAAGGATTTCCTGGCAGCATCAAGGCCTCAGTGGATTTGGCCATGGAACTGCTACCATCTTCTGCCCCATCCGGATCTCCTGAGACAGAAATGGGTGGAAAGCTGTCTGGAACACCTCAGCCGAAGGCACTGGCACTGCAGGCTTGTCCTCAGGGGGTAGTTTCTCCTTCTGGCACATGGCTGATCTGGGACAAGGGCAGAAGGGCTGTGGGGTGATGAAGGCATTGCTTCATCATAGAGGCAGTGGTTTGGTTTAGTAATTTACTTTGGCTATTTATTTATTTATTTGGTGTTAAAGAATTGTTGAAAGGCTAAACGCTCCTGGGTTGTCCTTCTGAGGCTCTGAGAGCAGGAACTGAGTGATACTAGCTTCAGCAGGGGCTCCTACACTGAAATCCAGTGGTAGCTGGCAAAGGACATGGAGCTATGTGTGGTGTGTCATTGGGAGCTGTACAGTCTGTGTGTTCAGAGACCCAGGAACACACATTTGAACAGGGCGAAGAAATACAAAAGTGAGGCTCAGAGTGATTTGCAGAGCAGGGAAACAAATTGAACAGTATAAGAGCTGATGGCAAGTCCCTAGAAAGCAGGCCAGGGGGACTGCATCTGGGTGCCCCCTGGGGATGTGAGACACACCAGATGTTCCAACTGGTGCAGAGCTCCTGAGAAAACTCTTTTCCTCCTAGTTCAGGACAGAGTTGTCAGTTCTCCATCAGCATGCAGCCAGCGACAAACTGGTCCTTGGGATGACAGGAACCAGGTCCAGGCTGCCAGATCACCCCCTCCCTGGGACATCTCACCTGTAGTTGCTCCTGCTGAATCAGGGAGACCCCAGAGGGGCAGGGGCTGCCACTGTACTGGGGGTGCAAATTCCCTTCATACCAAGTACTGAAGAGAAATCGCAACAATGCTCATCAGCACCAAGAAGCTGAACAGTGAGACCCAGTATTTTCAAACAGAGGTAACAAACTGTGAGTCTCTGCACATCAGATGAAGGAGAAAATGTTTTTTTTTTTTTTTTTTGGGAGGTGTCATTGCAAGGGCTGTATTATTGCAGAACTTAATTTCTTTTTCTGTATCCCATAGCAAACTGAAGAGGCTCCTGCAGTTATGAGAAGAGTCTCTTTCCGATTAGAAAGCTACTTGGCCTTTGACACCACAACATCAGCTGATCCAAGGATTTATTAGATATAGGTTCCAGGTGCCCATATTTGGAAAGCCTGCATGGAAAAGCAGATATGCTGCCATGGTCCCTCGCAGCCCTATGTTTAGGTCTTTATTCCCATGCCACTCTGCTGATGCTCCTTTGGCAATTTGTGTTAAGTTCTGCCAGCTGACCCCAGCCCAAGTCCTTCAGAGCCTGTTTTTTCTGCTTTTCCAGTAAGCTGAATTGAAGAGAAAGAAAGCTGTATGGGAGAAAGGGTATTTAATTAGATTATTACCAGCCAGGGAAGGCAGGAGAGGGGCTGTTAGCTTGGCAAATCCAATTTAGTTTCACTGAATGGAGGAGTAAAGTTAACTCTGTAATCTCTGTTTAGCATCATTCCAGGAATGCCTCCTTCCTTTCCCATTTGCTTAGGTGGGTAAGACCCAGCAAAAGGTAGAGAAGAGTGTTGTGGAGGCTGATCATTTGGGCAATGTTAAATTCTAGCTGAAGACTGAAATAATGAAAGTCATTAACTGTAACTGAAACTGCAGGCCCTGTCACAGTAGCATCAACCAGCATGCAGCTGAAGGAATTGTCAGCTTTTCCTTTGGGAAATCTCTTCATAGGTTCCTTCTGATGGCCTAGGTCCTGGTCCCTCCTTTTCAGCAGCATCTTGGTGGAAAGGGGCTGGCTGATCTCCTGTAGCACTCAAGGAATCCCACTGCTGGCTCAAAATGAAAAAGAGAACAGAGGACTGAAGTCTCACAGTTTGGAGGGCTGCATGTGGGAAGGCTGGAGAAACTGGGCCTTGGAAAACTGTGGATGGGAACATCTGTGGGACAGTAGTCTGTGTCACACCACATCCATCAGTATATGACATGAACTGTCATTGCCCCTCTTTGCACCCTATTCCACACACTCTGCACCAGCTGAGACAGAAATGATGGAGCCAGCATCTAACCTGGCACAGGCATGTGGGACTTGCTGGGTTTTGCATCTGTTCCTGTTAAACCTCACTGCCTCATTCCTGTCAAATGGTTGGTTGCCCTTGCACAATATTTCAAAACACAGGTAGTATTTCCTCTTAAGTTAGTTTTGTTAGAAAGTATCTTTCAGTGAAAAACTAGTAGGAGTAATCATACTACCAAGGACCCTTCCTGGTATCAGCCATGGTGATACTTTCGAAAACCAGCTTACAAACCTTGCTAAAAACTGATGCACAGCCCTTTCCTTAAAGCCTGAATCAGGATGCTCCCTGTCTGGGATAGATGGGTTCTGGGTCCTGAGAGGAGAGAAAGGTCCAAAAAATGACTTTCATGCCGGTTTCTTCTTTTGATTAGTAGTATAGGAGGAAGAAGGTGTAGATTTCTGTCCATCTTCACTTAGTGGCTTACATTCCTTCGAGGAAAAATGCCCCTGACGGCTGGGAGGGATGAGAAGGTGAGAGATCTCTGCCCGCTGCAGCTGCTCTGCTTCCATAAACAGAGGAGGAGATTTACAAGTTTTAGAAAACTCTTTCCCCTCCTTAAACTCCACTTCTCTGAAGTTGCGCATTTCCCTCAAGAACTTCTGCCTTCTTTCCCAGAGGCTTGAACATTCACAGGTCGCTGGCGGGCGGCAAGCTTCGGCTTTTCCGAAGCCGGGCTGCAGTCTCGGGCACCTCCAGCCCTGCTGGACGGCTGCGGTCCGTCCTGCGTGCCGCGGGCAGCGCGCCGAGCCCCGCGGGGCCGTGCGGGACGCGTGGGGGGCACTCTCCCCCGCGCCCCTCCCGCGGGGCCGCCCCCGGGGCGGGGCAGCCGCCCCCAAAGCCGTGCGGGCGGCGGGGCCCGCGCACAGCCCGCGGTGCGGGGCGGACCGACGGACGGACCGGAGGACGGACGGACGGACCGGAGGGCAGCACCATGGACAGCGGCGGGGCTCACGGCAGCCTGGACGCCGCCGCCTTCCTCGAGGCGTGGAGGCGCTTCGACGCCGACGGCAAGTGGGGCCGGCGGGCAGGGGGACACGCGTGGGGGCAGCCCGAGCGGGGCTGTCTGCGGGGCGGGAGGGTGCCTGGCCGGGGGGAGCCGCGGAGGGGTTTGCCCACAGTGCAGATGGGAAGGGGCAACCGCGTAGGGCGGCTGGGAGCCTGCACCAGTGGCTTGCTGCCAGCATGTCCGAGCATCACCCCCACGAGGTCCTGTTTCCGAGCCCATCTCTGCTTCCTTATCGTGGCCGAATATCCAACCCCCCCGCTTTTTCAGCCCAAAGTTTTTGCTTTTTCATCACCTTCCCATTCTGTCTGCTGTTCCCTCGTCTAGGGACAGTCTGCGGAACTTTTTTTCTGGAAAGATTTTTTGTAAGGAAACTCCTAAGGGTGCCCAGACGCACCATGCCCAGTCCCCACACAGACGTGCCCAAATCAAACAGGACCTCTCTGAATGGGCAAGCAAGGCCCTCAGCTGAAATCCTGGACCCCTCAGGGTCGAGCTTCCTGCACTCAGCCCGTGACGCAGTTCCTGCAACTCAGGCAGTGCCACCTAACCATTAATATATCTGACTTTTGTTTAGACAATGGTTACATAGAAGGGAAGGAGCTTGACAATTTTTTTCATCATCTCCTGGAGAAACTGGGACCAGAAGTAAGTACCATGCTGTGTTAGTTTTGCATCAAGTCCAAGTGAAAAGGTTGTGCTGAGAGACAGTATGGGTTTGTTGTTCCCCGATTGCTGACTTTTTTAGCCATCCTGAGGTAAGGAGCTTTTCTCTTGGCAACAAGGTGGCATTTAAGCAGGTACAACAAGTGTAGTCACCTGAGAAGTCTGTTCAGTTGTTTTCAGCCCAACAGGTGCTGTCAGGGTGAGACCGCAGCTGGCTCCAGATGAAGGGGCTGGCTGGCAGCATGGAGGGAAAGTCATTTACTGCCTCTGAATAGAAACAAGCAAAAAAGCACTGGCACACAGAGTGGCAGGGTGAGCAGGAGGGCAATGGTGATGATTTATTTATTCAAGTCTGTGCTGATTAGTTTGATTAATATGATAGGTTTTTGCCCAGGCCAATTTTTAACAAATATGCTGCCATTAATTTTAAATGGTACTTAGGAAGAAGCCTTACGGATGCATTGCTACTAATAGCTAGAAGTCAAACAAGACTCAATTTTGTTGCTCTTAAGACCCAGACCTGGCCCTCAAGTTTCTGAGTTTCCCACCAGCTGGTTTTCTTTCCCATTTTTGGCAATATTTCCCCTCTCTCACTCTCTGCATCTCAGTACTACTGAAAGTTGCACAACAGTTTACAGAGGCTGGTTTCCTTAGCTCCAGGTCATACATTGCCTGTGAATGTCACTGTCAGTGAAGGAGAAATCCTTCCAATCATGCCAGCACTCAGAAGCATGTAAAGAATATATTAGTATTTTTGCTATATAGACATGCCCAGATAGGAAGAGAAAAGGAGGAATCATCTTCTAAATGGAAGGAGAGGATGTGCCAAAAACCAGAGATGAAACAATTCCTTTAAGCAAAAGGTAATTAACAAAATGGAAAAGGTAGCTGATAAAAGGCATAAATTCATGAGTATGAAGTGTAAAATCAGAATGTACTTACAAGCCAATTAATACTCTTGGATCTTTAGGGCTACAAAAAAAAAAAAAAGAAGCTGTGATTCTTTTCAAGCATGTTTTTGTTTAATTTGCAAGTAAATTTGCATTGAAATATTGGCAGTTTCTGCAGAAACATCTTTCAGAGTGTGGATGGATAGATGAACAGATAGGCACCTAAAAAGACTTCAAAGCAAATAAAAAAAGACTCAACATTAAGCTTGAAGAATCATTAGGAACACAGAAAAACCAATTTGAAGAGAAATTGAAAAGTTCATAATTGTTTACCTAGGAACAAGTGAAGAAATTGGGAGCTGCTAGTCTTGAGGTGTTGAAACACCAGTACAAAACACACTCAAACAAATGCGGTGACAGCAAACATGAGATGTTGAAGGAAAGACTTAAAATGAGGCTTCAGAAATCAATATTGCACTGGGTCACTGAAGCAAGGGACCTCCAAGTGAGGCTCTCTGGAGTGAGCTGTAGATGGTGATAAAACCGAGGTTTAACTGGCCATCTCAAGCTGCAGGCATCTTCCTAATGATAAGAGGTCAAGAAGAAACTCCAAGCCCTACTCTAGCCCATAGCTGCCCTTGTGCATCCCTCGCATGAGATTTTGGGACAGCATCACACACTGCCAGCTAGGTTGCAGCAGTTTTTGTGGTCTTGCTGGTAGTGGTGTGAACTCAATTCCGTTGTGTTAGATTGCACACAGAACTTGCAAAATGGGGGCATTCTAGCAATGAACTTTCTGCTTCAAGAAATCAATACTAGTTTTATTGATTGTTAAAAGTCGCTGCTCGGATGATGCCAGCCTAGCTCAGCACCCTCATCCAGCTTGCATCTTCTTTGCTTCTGCTGTCTGGGTTTTGCCATTAAAAGAAATAGCTTAACACAAATTGAATGAATAAAGAACAACTCTCTCTCTTCCTATTAAAAAGAAGAAATAGACTAATTCTGGATGATGTTGCTCACTAACTTTCAGGCTTCTCAAACAGGCTCTCAAGTGCTTTTAGTTTTCTTCCCTAGTTTTCTTGCCTATTTTTGGCAATATTTCCACTCTAGTATTAGGGACAAAACTACCTAGCAGGCAGTGCAACCTGCCTTGGTGACAGGAAACCCAAGGGAAGCTTTCTCCTGGGAGGCTGAAGACAGTCCTTTGCCCACTCTCCTGGATATAGGGATCACATGTAGCAGCAGGTTAAACAAAGGTTGCTACTACCTTTGTACAGTGAGTTTGTGTAACAACATTGAGACACTTTTTGTCTTGTTCACATGATTGATATTGTAACAACGAGCCATTTTTCTTCCATGTGATTTATGTTGTGCAGGCTTGTGGTTATAGCAGGAGGGGTAAAGGGTCCCCTCTGTACTGTTTTTGCTATCCTGCTGGAAAAAAGTGTCCTTTGTGATAGAAGCAGTGAGCTGGGCCTGAGCATCTCTCTGCTTTAGTATTCCTTTTGACCTTTAGTCATTTGAGCTCTTAATGTCTCTGTTTCTTTGCACAGTAAAAGTGGGAGACAGCAGTACACTGACATAAGTTACAGATGTGTCACAAGAATTAATTAGTGACTGTGTCTGAAGTGCCACACAAGTGATAAATAATGTTATCAGCACTGGAAGTTGTCTCTGCTTGAATCGCACATGGCTTCATAATTACAATTTTCAGCTTGTGCTCTTTAAGCTGTTATTTTTCTTAATGACTACTGTAGTCTTTTAGCTCAGCTTTTCTTCCCAGCTACTCTGCAGCATCCCCAGCTGACACTAAATGCCAGGGGATGGGAGCAGCTGGGAAAACAATGCCAAAAGGAACCTGTTGGGAAGCTGAGAGGCGCACTCTTTCAGACAACTCTGAGTGAGGGAGGATAATTAATTGCCTTTTGTTGAACCATCAACAATTATGGAGGGGGTGGGAAGAGAAAACTTTGCAACAAGGATAGACCTGTAATAAACCAATGCAAATCCCAGATACTGCTTTCTGTCTTTTCCTCCAGCAATGGGTGATTGCTGAAGGCAGTTGGACAGTGCTCTTAACAACATGCTTTAATTTTTGGTCAGCCCTGAAGTGGTCAGGCAGTGGGAGCAGATGATTGTTGTATGTGCCTTCCAACTCAATATTCTATTCTATTCTGTTCTGCTTTGTTCCATTCTTAAAACAATGCCTTCAATTTCTGTGTGTGTTATATATCCATAAGGTTTCTGTGATTTATGACACTGAAATTTATATAAATTCTCCATCAGCTGGAGAGGCATCTGTGATTTGGTTTGTTAGGGGGATATGAAGCAGAATCAAGGATAATTCAGCCCCACACCAACATACATTTGTGAACTGTTGGTATTATCCATCTGTTGCAGTTATTACTCCTGTGTCTTCTCACTAATCATTTGAGCCTTCAACCTGCTTCCAACCTGCCGCTGCATGGCTAGTGTGAGCTGCCTGTGCTCTTGTGTTCATTCATAAACCTCTTTCTTCTACATTATTGCCACCTCTCTCCATGCATTTTCTAAACATATTTATACTGAGGTGAAAGCTCAGTGGAAAGGACAGTTTCTTTCAGCATCAAAGAAGTAATTTTATTGTAACAGGAACTACAGCCTCTGCATTTCTGTCTTGAATTAGTGTGCATCTTTTTTTCTGTATCAAGATTATTTGCTTGCTTACTCTTTTCTATAGTTTTAATGAAACTCCGTGTATATTCTCTTAATAGTTAGATAAAAAGAGTTGTAGATGATTGGCTATGAATTTTGGGTTTGGACTACTGAAAGTTTCCATAAAATGAATGATGTCTGGGCAGACATGGAGGGAAATGCCACTGAGTTTTCTCGGAAAGGTGTTTCACTTTGCTTAAATTATACTTAAATTAGACAGAAGACTTTTAGATAAAAGACAGTGACTCTCACCTAACTGTAAATGTGTAAGGGACTACGTGTAAAAATTTTTGAAGCATAAATTTGATCAGACAAGACAAGTATTAGCCTTGTTATAATTCTTCTGCCCCAAAACCACATGGATAGTTATGACTGGAAGGGACTGAAGTTAATCTTCAGGATCTCACCCTGAACAGCCATAAAGGATTTGTCTTTGATTTTTACTTCCAAAGAAGAGGAGCAGCCTCTAGCTACTCTTGCACATAATCCTTGCCTTGCACTGTCTATCTAAATAATGTGTTTAATTTAGTATGGTCAGGAATGCAGCAGCTAGTCAGACAAAGTTTAATGACCAAAATATCAGCCAGCCTCAAAGCCATCCAAAGCAGACTTCTTCTGTGTTTACCACTCCAAGAGGCCTAAGGTCTCTGGTGACCAGCAATTTAACAGCAAGAAAACCCTTAGAAGAAAGCATTCAGCTTGCATCCACGTCTAGAATAATTCAGAATTCTAATGCCTTGGCAATACTGATTAACTGATTATTTAGATTTTTGGAAGGGATTCTTTACTGTTAGACTGTTCAAAGTCTAACGACAAAATTGTGACAGGACAAGGAAAGCTTTTGTATCAGCCTTTGTTCGATGCTGGTATCTTCTACATGAAAAAATCTTTCCTGCGTTTGTGCTGATGAGAGCCAAAAAAGGAACCAAAACACAAGGCAAGATAACAGGACAAGTGCTTATCTATTGTAGCATACAGGATTACAGTAAATCTTAACTAAAATACAGGGCCCAATTCTCAGGTGATAGCACTGCAGTTAAGTAAGCCAGATTGGCCCAAATGAAAAGTTGGCTTAGGAGCTGCAAGGTGATATCCCTCACTTATGCAGGCTATCCCAAGTACAACTGCATGAGTGAAATGAAATAATTCTTGTGATTAAGTTTTTCAGTTCCATGGGGTTTAAAGAAGAAATGTTTGTCCAAAAAAAAAAAGAAAGTTGTCTTCTAAGGTCAAAGTTTACTTTATTGATACTTCATTTGGTCTTTGCAGGCCTCCTGTCTGTACTGTGTGGCTTTTGGCATGGTAGTAGTTGTTGACTTTTTTTCCAGCTATCCTACTTGGCAGACACAATTTATTTTCATAGATCTTGTATTTAACTTGATATCTCTGGGACCCTTGGTCATTCTATCAAATTTGGCTGAAACATTAGGAGAAACATGTACTCGAGCCAGCATTTTCAGATTATTCTGGGTTTTTTTCCAAGAAGCAGGCTATAATAGCCTCTTAAATGTAGTTTCTTCTTGTTTTTCATATGCTAATCAGTATAATGTCTTGCTTCCAAAAATCACATCAAGAAGGAAAAATAAATCAATTTATGACAAGACTGTCTTGATCAGCAGGAATTAAATGAAATGTCCCATTTCATCAAGTAGGAAAGACTCCAAAGTGCTCCAAACATTCACTTTTTACCCCCAGAAACAAATGACTCATAGCTGTGTTTTCATCAAGGCAAGCTGATGTCACGCACAAGGATCTTTTAAGGACCAAAAATTTAATTAGACAGCATAAGGCAAAGAGCACAACAATATAAAAGGAATGGGTTAACAAAGAAGGCAGATTACAGCCAGGTTTCCAAGCAATCATAACAAGCCATGACAAACAAATTAAATGCTGCAGAAATTAAAAAATATGTGATCGTGCCCTTTCCATGATTACAAACACTATCAAAAACCAGATTACCTTTGTGATGCTAAATACTTCTAATGGGTTTTTGCAAAAGGGAAGATGAAGACTAATAGTGGACAAGGAAAGGAGAAAGCAGAAAATTCATTTGTTATGGTAGCTTGAAGCACAGAAGTTGTTTGTTTGTTTTTTTTTTAAAACTCTGTGGAAGAGCATCCATGGTAAGAAATTTACTCCTTAACCTTGAGAAATGTGTGAATGAAGTCACACCAATATTTTAAAATGTGTGTTTTTATGAGGACAAAAAGGACTTGGCCTTCTCTTCATTGTAAGCAGTAAGGATTTCTTTCCTGACTGGACAGTGAGAACAGGCATCAGCCCATAGCAGCTGGAAAGGATGAGAAAATGGGTTAGAAGACCCAGGATAGCACAGCTGTAGTCCTAAATCCACCTGAATCTAGAGATGATAAAATTTTGAGGGACTTTTCCTCAGGGGCTGGGAAGTTAATTTACCCTCTTGTAAAAATTGCTACAAAGGTATACCAAGAGCCAGTCTGGGTTATCCCCCTCTCTTCTTTTCTTTCCCTCCCAGAGAGGGATGTCTCCCAGAGGATTGGAGAGAAGCCAGGATCTGCTCAGTGTGGGTTCAGAGGGAAACACAGGACTTCATTAATTGTTTGGGTGAGATTAACTAGAAGAGCTTGTCAGCCCAGCCAAAAAGATCATACGACCAGAAGCTTTTTCCCATGATGGGGAAATTGTACTTTTTGAAGTCCAGTCAGACTAGATACCCTCCTGGTAGCTGCTAAAGAAACCATGCCTGATGAACCTAAGCATTGTATTTCACCTGTCACAGCAATGCCTGTTGAAATATATAACCTGACAAGTCCTGAAAACTCCTCACTATGTATAAATCGATTACAGGGTTGAGCAGATGCAAAGGGAATGTCAATTACTTGAAATTCTATGCTGTTAACCTATGAATAACTGACAGGGCTTGGTGCCAGGTCTTAAACCAGTTGACAGGTAATAATAAGCAACAATCTAGCTCCACTGACACCTTTCAAGGCTGGTGATCTAATTAACTATAGAGATGTCATTCAAGGATGAGGATATATTTCTGAAAAGCACAAATTGAAAACAAGCAGGATCAAAACACATAGTTGAGCAAAACCAAACCTCAGTGATATAATGGGAACAGCTGGCTAAAAAAGCAGGTCACTGGAATATTTTGGGGTCTCCAAACACTGATCTTCCAGCTGAAAACTTTGTTGCTACAAAGCTATGCATAGGACTTTTTTCCAAAAAATCATCCATAATGGTGTATTTGTGGGCTTTTAAAAGCATTATCCACAAAGGTAAGGGTGAAATGATCCTGGTGGCTATCTGTGAGAGAACCAGAGGGCTCTTCTACTGCACTCAACAATTTTCATGCACGTTATTTTCCCCATGACAGAACACCATCACAGAAGAACAAGTTCAGAGGATGAAGGAGCAATTCATGTCTGTCTACGATGTTACCACAGATGGACGCTTGCAAATCCATGAGGTATCTCTGCCCAACCCCAGACCAGGATTTCTTTTATAGAAGGATGGAGAATTAGAACAGACATGGATAGATATAGGGTCTGTAGCAATAGGACAAGAGGTAATGGTTTTAAACTGAAAGAGGGTAGATTAGGGCTTGATATAGGGAAGACTTTTTTTGATGGTGGTGAAGCACTGGAACAGGTTGCCCAGAGAGCTGGTAGATGTCCTATCTCTGGAAACATCAAAGGTCAGGTTGGACAGGACTCTGAGCAACCTGATCTAATTGAAGATGTCCCTGCGCATGGCACGGGGGTTGGATTGAGAACGTTTAAAGGGCCCTTCCAACCCAAACTATTCTATGATTAACACCTATAGCAGACTTCAGAAATCAGGAAGATAGAGCCTGTGTGGGGAGGAGGTGAGTCATGGAGTACTACCTTAGCCAGATCTCAGTCTGGAGTTTATTTCCAAGGGAAAAACATGCCCAGCTTACGTTTCCCATACAGGTTCAGCAGCTATCCAAGTTTTTTCTTTTCTTTGCTTTCATGGTGTGTGTTTGTTTTGTTGTGGGAGTTTTTTAATGTTGAGGTTTTTTTCTGGTTTGGGTTTTGTTGTTTTGGTTTTTTTTTTTTCCAGCTTGCGAATATGATCTTACCAGATGATGAGAACTTTCTATTGCTTTTCCGACGGGAAACTCCTTTGGACAACAGTGTGGAATTCATGCGGGTCTGTATCTCCACCTTGTCTCTTTCCCTTGCACACCAACAGCTTCTTCATTACCAACCCTTTCTCTCTCTGTAGAACACAGTATGCGAAATAGATGGGTATTGTGGAAGCAAAACACTTTGTGACCTATTCAGGTAGAGAATATTGTACACTATTTGCACCAGCAAAGCAGAGATGTGGTAGCTAGGACCAGAAGAATGGTACCCAGAGAGCTCATTAAACTTCACAAATGCTCTCAGCCACCTAACAGTCATGCCACCGGAGACAAAACCTCTCTGATAAATTCACCCCTGTTGAGAGCTACCGCCAAAGCTGCAGCTCATCACCTGCAGTACAGCATAGACCAAACAGGCAAACCAGGCACATTTTACACACCATTTTGTCCTGAAATAGTAGCATGTCAGGGCATGGAGTGGAAACCTTCATAAGTTGGGTCAACTGAGGAGCACAAGCCCATATAACCTTGCCAAATCTCCCTCCAGTCTCTGCCCTGAAGCATCCCAGCATGGAATTTCAATTTTTCCAAGACTGCTTGCATTTACCTTTATTTCACAAGCAAAGTGGGGGCTTCTGCAGATCTATGGCCAGTTGTGTATGGCCTTGACTTTTACTCAGCGCAATAAAAGAAGCCACACGTACAAATTAGGTAAAAACTGCAAGGCAGTTTCTTAGTCTTTTCTTCCTTTTATAGACAGTGTGTCTGCATTAAACATGATAGCAGCATGTCACGTGTACAGCATCCAAGTGTGAGTAAAAGCTATTGTGTGAAAAGTTTATTGTATTTCATATACAATTAATTATATGTTGGATAATGCAACAGCTTGCTCATTATGGAAGTTCTGATTTGAATCTTTACAGTCTACCATCCAAGCAGATAATTAACTGCAATATTTATGTGGTTGTATCAATTTATCCCTGGTCAGATCTGGCGCAGTTATGATGCTGACAGCAGTGGATTTATTTCAGCTGGTGAGCTCAAAGTAAGTTACTCTAACAAATCTCTGTGGGCTTGATCTACAGCTCAGTGATGTCAATGAGAGCCTTTTGGTCAGCTTTACCCATTTGCTGCCTTTTTGTGTGGTTGACAAATGGCATTTCTAGGTTGTTCATAGCAAGCTGAAGGACTCATGCTTTCTAACATGGTCTCAGAGACCCTGTAAGGGGAGGATGCTATGCTGCTGTCCTTGATGTCCTGCTTCCCCCTTGCCTTGTCCCATGACCCCACTTGTCTTGGGGACCCTGAGACACCCAATGAGCCCCACAAATGCTGCCTCACCTTGGCTTTCACATGTGCCTCTCCCAGTCAAAGAGAGCCAAAGCCACTGTGTTTTATTAGTGGGATTTCTTCATAATCTTTGCCTGAGCCTGCAGATTTTCTCAACACTGATTTCTCACTAAATCTCAGACCGTTGAGGTGAGAGCCTG
The DNA here is from genome assembly GCA_035047845.1 of Dendrocincla fuliginosa. Taxonomy (NCBI): domain Eukaryota; kingdom Metazoa; phylum Chordata; class Aves; order Passeriformes; family Dendrocolaptidae; genus Dendrocincla; species Dendrocincla fuliginosa. The sequence continues at coordinate 90,593,479 of JAWWMO010000083.1, read as the reverse complement.
TTCTGAAACAGCAACTCAAACACTTTGAGCCAGTTGGACACAAAAGTCCATCCCTGGGTTGCAGACCACGTGCTTAAGTGTGTGACTTCACCCTATGTCTCAGCAAATATATAAAAGGATGTTTAAGTGTTTTGCTGAATGGAAAATGCTCTGATTTGAGATCAGTTAGAAAATATTGCAGGACTTTTGTTATCTTTTGCTTATTTTGTGAGTTAATTAGGGCTCATTCCTGTAGGCATGCTCTGGGGAAATGTGGTTATTTTCTAATTTATTTGAAAAAACATGCTTCCACTAAAAAAGAATTGATCTTTTTCAAACTGAAGACACTAACTGGGAATGTGAAACTAGATTCCTATAATTCTGCTGGATTTGAATTGAATTTCTTACTGTTGTTTCTTGAATTTACTCTGAAGAGTAAAATTTGTCTTTCTCACTACAGGATTTCCTGCGAGATCTCTTTTTGCAACATAACAAGATGGTTACTGAAGAAAAGCTGGAAGAATATACTGACACCATGGTAAGAAAAGAGAGTATTAATATTGTTTAGATTAGAGTATGGACTAAAAATCTCCTTCAGGGTCAATGTCCATAGGACCATAAAAGCCCTCTTAAAAGGTGTGTCAGGGAGCCCTGTGGGAAGTTAGCACATGCAGCTGCTAACAGTTCTTTACTCTGGACATCAGCTGTGAAGGCCTTTCAAATATTTTTTTTTTTTGAGTTGAACTATTGCCTATGAGAAAACAGCTGGAGTCTATGCCAAAGCAAAGTCAGCTCTAAACCCCTTTAAAAATGGGTGAGGTGCATCCTTCTTCAGGGTGTGTTCAGCCACACCAGATCTCTAGCTCATTCACTCTCTCCTTCCCTCCCTCCATCCTAGCAAATCCTTTTGCTTCAAGATAGGCAGGTATATGGCTTTTCTGCTCTGCAAAGCCCAGCAAGCCTTGCTGGCTCCCTGCTGCTTCCCTGAAAGACTGGGAAGTTGAAAGTTTCAACTCTTCCCCTGCCTTATCACAATATAGCTTTTATACTGCAATCATCAACATATTATTTGGTGTAAGTTTAGCATAAGTCACCTAAATTTCAGAGAAACTTATTATATCTAAACATCTAAAAGCAAGAAAATAAGGAAAAAAAAACGCAGACAAACTCATTTCTGTCATCTTTCTCAAGGGTATTATTTGAATTTCTCTAGCAGACATCTATTGCTGCAATTTTCTAAATTATTTTCAGATGGGACTGCCTTGGTTCTTGGCAAAAAATCTGTGTTTGTACCTGAAAACTAGCTTAGTATCAAGCAAACATGGAGCTGCCCACATATTTTGCAATACCATGTTATATATTCATGATACATCTGTGTCTGGAAATGTGACCCTTTGGAGCAATGTGGAAAACTGTACCATTACATAAGTGTAGATTTTTTTTTAATTTTTTTCATATTTATAAGATAGTGGAAGGAGAGGAATGCCAGCTACAGAAATTATTTTTCAACTGACAGAACCTGAAAACAATAAAATCCCAGAAGTTACAGCTAGAACAAAAATCTTCCTGGGAGCAACTGCAGGTAGCAAATAGCTTTCATGCCACCCCATAAAGATTTCCATCCCCAATAGTTAATTCTGATCAAGGACTGGGGAATAGGTGATCTGAAGCTTGTAGACAGTGTGTGGTTCATTTCTTCCAACTCCTTTCCTTTTCCCTTTATTTCCCAAGAAAGATCTGTGATTCCACTGCCCCAGCACAGCTGGGTATCAATGCAGCCTAGGGCTGAGAGCCAAGGCATCTGGTTTCTATTCCTATGATTTTTATAGTTGGCTTTGTATCTTTGGAGAGGCAGTTAAGTTTCTACGTCAGAAGGTAAGATTTGATCTGGGAAAAGGGATGCTTTATATATCTGGGGAAATCTATGGTCTGAAATGCAGATCTGGCTCCTGAGGACAAAGGTTCGCAAAGCTGCAATGCTAAAAGACTCAGGGATGTTAGTGTTTATTGGAAAATGAGGATATGGCAGATGATTTTTTTTTCCTTGCAATTCTTTTCTCTAAATGGAAGACCAAGGATGCCTATAAACACACTGGATCCCAAAAGCTAAGACAGGGTGTGAAATTACCACAGGCATATATATCACCCTGTGATATTCTGTAGTAAAATAGAGGATATGAATTCCATATGTCAAAACAAAGTGTCCACATGGTAGTATAACTATAGTATCAGATACATTGCATGAACTGATTGAGTGGGAACATATCCGAAGTAGAAGGGCAAAACTCCAGGAAGGCAAGAAAGATTCAGCCTTGCATTTGCAGGGCTGTATTAAAGAGGGAGAAGTGACTCGAGGAGCAAAGATATGATGTCAAGGCCCAGGGCAGTGACAACTCTTAGCTTTCTCTCTCTGCTTTCCACATGGAATGAGGGGTCCCACTGGGACTGTGCCACCCTCACCACTGTTTAGGAAAAAAGGGACAGTGGCCCTTCCATCTTATCCCTGAAGCTCTCACAGTCTTTCTGTTGTGTCTTTAGCAACCAGCAGCACCACTTCCTTCCCCTACTGCTTTGCTCCCCCTCTATTGTCTTTTTGGAGCACAAGGTCCTTGGGACAAAGACCCGTTTCTGCTGCACACAACTACAAGGTCTCTCAGGGTGGCCCATCTATCCAACTCAAGGCTTTCAAGTGTCACTGCAATAATATTCAGTTGAAACAAGCCATGTCCCAAGAAGCTGTAAGCCCATCTGTCTCCGCAGGAATTTACAGATCTCTGCCCTTCTTTCTGTACATACACAGCTGGCTGCAGGCATCTTAAGCAGCTACTGATAGACTGAGTGGACCCTAGAGCCTTCTTGAGATAGCAATAAAGGGGAAAATGCAAACTATCATTTTAAAGAAGCTAGCCCAGGTATGAGGGGGGAAAAAAAAAAGGCTGCATTTTATGGTTCTGTGCTGGGTATTTGCAGCTTATGAGTGGTGCAAGCAGATATTATACCAACCAGGACATGCTGAACTCTTGCCCCTTATGCAGCTATGAATAATCTAATACCACACTAAAAAAGAAAAAAAAAAAAGGCTGAGAAGAAAGAGAAGGTATTTCTTTTGGAAGAGATTGGTTGTCTCTGGAAAGGAGTATCACTTTATCAGGTTCTTTAGCAGCTGTTTCTTAGGAGGCTATTCTTTTTCCTTGTGACTTTGGCATCCTTTCCTCAGATAACGCTGATGTAGATGAGGGATTTGATGAACTTCTATGAAGAAAACAGGTAGTGAATGCATCAGCATCATAAAAGCTCTGTGAGTCTGCTAAATCAAATCTTAAGAAGCAGTAAAGCCACTGGGGAAAGTCACGAAAAAAGGATATTTGAGTTCTCAGGACTCTTCATGGGGGAATTAGAAAGGCAGCCTTGTGCTGAGGAAGTCCCTTTCTAGGCACAGCTCTTGGTTTTTTCATGCCTACATAGATATATGTTTGTATTAATAGTCATTAAGTGCGGATGAATAATCATTTACCTGCACTCATTTGCATGAGAAGATATAGAGTCATTGCAATTCTGAATCCTTGAAAACAATCTGTAGATTTGTTGTCTTCCCATGGGCCCAGACTGAGAGCTCTTGGCAGGGAGCAAGTACTTAGAGGTTGAATTGAAGCCTTGTATTGCTCTGGGATTCATGAGAAGAGGCCCCAGGGGGTCCTGCAATGTGTGCTCCAGGAGAGAGAGGGAGCATAACTGAAAATGGAGGTTTTTAAAGCATGGTGAGAATATTCTGCCTTCCTGAATTAACATAAGCTGGAGAAATGAAAACTTGTCCCCTTTGTGCTTCATGATGAGAAGAAGACTGTGAAGGATGACAGAAGAACAAGCTTTTCCAATCCCTCCCCAACTCCCCTTAACCCCCAAAGTCAAGCTATTAGTAGGCTTCTGTGTCCTGGTGAAGTTTCAGCCCATGAATACCCATCTCACACGTGCATTTGACAACATTGTGTTATGAGTGACAGTTTCCATACTTGTGCATGTTCATAGCTGTGTATGTAAATAGAATACTATAAATGATGGAATATAGTCTAGATTTAAGATATAGTTTCTGATTAAATTAAGTAGTCATCATTTTTTTCTTGTGTAAGAACAAAATTTTCACTCAGTTCTTGCTTCTTGATATATGTTATTACCTTGTTCATAGAAACCTTGATAGTTCACAACTTCCCAGATAGCAGCATGCTACTTCTAATTTGTAATCCCAATGTCTGTAGGTCTCATGAAGCACATGCTCATTACTGAGACAATCTACAGCTAATTAAGTTACATATTCTGCTGAAGTAGTCACACATGCAACACTGACATTCACTTTTTCCATTGCCTTATTTTGATGATGCCAGACTGAGCAGTAAAAAAAATCCTTTAGTTTGAGCATTGTTATATTTTAGTAAAATGAAAAGGATAACTTTCATCCAGACAACATGCAATCTTTGCCCACCACAAGCTAAAATTCTAGAGTCAATAATGTAAGTGCAGTGACTAATAACCCAAGAAGCATTGGTCATGAACTACAACATTTGAAAGCTTGTAGATGGAGATGTCTGAGTATGAAATCTTAGCCTTAGAGAAGTCAACATAGATATCTTTCCCAGCTTTACTGATACCATGGTTTTGCAGGACTTATTTGCAAAGATTCTCCCATGGACTGAGCTATGTAACCTGAGCATACAAGCCTGCAGCTGATCAGTTGAAGGCTCCTCATCTTCTCAGTGCAAAGGGCAAGAAGTTGACTTCTCCCTGAAGATGGTCTATGTCCCTGAGTATGCATTGTGGACTACCTTTATGGTACACTGGGGGGACTTCTGGTGCTTTTGTGGCTGCTGCCTGTGCCCTCTGCAAGAGCAATGCTAGAGGCTTGGGGTGGTCAGTTCTTTGGCTGTGAAAGCCTGTCTGTCTATGCTCGGTGACAATGTCAGTGTACTTATGCAGGGAAATAGAAGTCAGAGCATATAAAATTCAGGTAATTTTGACCCTTAACAACTTACTAATCAAGCAAGCCTATCTTTGTGAACAAAGTCTCTTATGACCATCAAAGAAATGGTGCAATAATAGAAAGACGAATATCTATTGTATTGAAAAAAAAGCCTAAACAGAGTTTGTTATGTTTGTGAACGCACTGACCCAACTTCCCAAAGCTCTAGAAATAAAACAGGAGTGGAGCTAGCCTACAAGAGTGGTTGCCTAGGGAGTAGTTTTTGTGCATCTCTTCTCTTGCTAGTGGTCCTTGCATGTCCCCACTCCCAGGCAATTCTGTGAGGATGCCATGACTCCCAAGAGACTGGATCTTCAGTGATGCACTGTTACTGTAAACACGACATCTCCTAAGCCCAGCCACTGCTGTGGGAACCCCACTATCACCAGAGAGCTTCTTCAAGGCTTTGGGTGGGTGTGATTCCTCTTGTTGCATTGCTGTCTGTGATAAAGTGAGGACCCACACAGCTGATGAACATAATGGAGGCAAATTTGCCTTCTGTGTCCCTTCTTGACTTAATTCAGGTGGTGCTGTCACCTCCAGTTTTGCACCCCACTTGCTGGGGCACAAAAAAAGGGATGTAATAAAACCCCATTTAAGCTCAAACTTAATTTCTGAAGATCAAAACCAACAGAACTCAGGAGCCTGCGGGCTTTTGAAAACCCTGAGAGATAACACCTTGCTGTTCTAGGAATCAAAACACACTTAGAAATTCTACACTAAATGACTTGTCTCTGTGACACAGGCGATCTGTTTGGGCAGAGCACTGAGCTTTTGTCCTGAGGTTAAGTTTCTGGCTACAGGGCCCTCCTGTCTCTCTGCAAAAGCCTTTGTGACCCTGTCCTTCCCCAAAGAAAGGAGCCATAGGCAGCCCTGCGTCTTGGGCACATGTCTGTCTTGATACATTCTCAGTAACCTCTGTATTCGCTGTCCAGCTTTAGTTACAGCTGTTGGGCATAGGTGCCTATGGTATAGTCAAGCAAAAGCTGACTCTTTCAGTGTCACACTTTATTAAACACAAAGAACCATAGAAGGTTTCAGGTTTCAGTGAGTCCACTGATCACAGAACTATTTATTTTGGTTGTTTACTTTTTCCCTTATCTCTGTCATGGAAAATAATTCATATTTATAATCTTATATTGCTCTTCAAAGCATGTATGTGTTTGTCATATTGTTATGTTTCAGCAGCCCTCTTTATAACACCTGACTGGGAAAGCAGAGATGTTTCTTTTGATGAATTAAAAGCCAATGGCAGATCTGATTTTGCATTTTAAAAAATGGAGATCTCACAGCACTTATTTTGCAAACCCAGCTCTTACATATTCTCTGTCTGCCTCAGTGTATGGATTACATTCAAACAAACAGACCTAAGATGCCCCTGGTGCACTGCCATTAAAATGTCAGTGAATTAATTTGTGCAGACACTTTAAAACATGGGGTAACTTGACAGTAAAATAAATACATCATTTTATAAAGCATACTGCTAGATGCAACAAAGCTTTTAGTAAAATTGAGTGCTATTTAAACATGCCAGACCTTGTTCTTAACCACATTGAGATGTTTCATATCAGCCTGGCAGCGTAAATATACCTTTCAAGAGTGTAAACTGAAAATCCATCAAATTTAACATATCAAGATGGTGTGTGAAGGCAAATCTCATAACCATTTCAATTATTTGCTTCTCCCATGATGTGCACTTCGTCACATGTGGTAGCCTCTGACATTCTTTGTGTGCTCATTCACACAATTAACTGATCAGAGCAAACGCTCGCATGCTTGAAACTTGAAAGTTTAATTAAAAAACATTTCCCCAGGCCTTTCCCCAAGTAATGCAATGCATGATTGCCATGTCGTGGGTATGCCTAGGCTCCAGTTGTCCAGATAACAGGATTAAGTCTATCTTATTAGCTGTCATACCTGAACTAATTCAGGGAACACGAGCCCATCTTCCCTACATGTTTTCTATCTGTCATGTGGGATTCATTGGCCAAGAATTAGCTTGGCCTAACTCATCCAGCCAGACATTTATTTTATCTGTTGACCAGTACAGACAATCAAAATATCGCATGTGTTTGAAAATTTTATTCAGGATACTTGTGGCAGAAAAAGGCCAAACAATTAGAAAACACAAAGATTCTCTCTTGCAGAGCTGAGTGAAGGAGGTCAGGGAGGGGAGCTGGTTAGCTGTAAGTGGACATGGACAGCTGCTGAAAATTTAATGTCAAGCTCAAAGATACGGTGCAAGAGAAGTAAATTGGGGATGTTGCCTTTCATTAAACATTCCACTAGGGAGACTATTCTCTCTCCAGTTAAATGTGTGGTCTGTGCTACTGCAGGAATATTTAAAAGGTTCAGAAATGGGTAGAGTTGAAAACCACTAGCTCACAAAGTGAAGCAAAGACTTTCACATCTAAAGCACCACCTCCCATCTAGCCTGTTTCATTAAAGACGCACAGAGATCTTCAGTTTCCCTGTTGTTTGTGACTTCTGAAACCATGAAAATATGCTGCACCCACAATGTAAAGCAGATGCAGAGCAGGCAGGACATCCAAAGTCCCAAGACAAGGATAGCTACAGTAGGGTGCTTATTTATTTTTTTTTGAGAAAAAGGAGGTGAGACTGGGCATATTTCACTGAAAGAGAGACTTGAGACTTGTCCCAGAAAGGCCTATGTGAAATGAGAAATGTTCCCCAAGTTGGGTTCATGGATAGGAAGCCACCAGATCTGTCTTGGTCCCATAAGCTGCCACAATGGTCAGAATTTATAGGTGTTTATCAGTGAGCTTGTATGGAGATCAGAGCATTGTGGTCACGGACCTGAAATTTCCCAAAAACTCTGTGTATTTCTTTCCTGAGGCAACAAAGAAGGAAAAAATCATCTGAGTTTGAAGTCTAAAGATGGATTTTAGTCTCAAGAGAGTAATTCTCAGATGCACAGAGTAAGGGAGAAAATAAAACACACTTCCATGAGCTCAGAAACATGTAGGAGAATCCAGGTGAAGTTCAAAGACTGCTAAAGGCAGTAGGTTTTAGTGGTTTTTAGTAAGGACACTGTATCTTTGTATGAAGAAAAGGCCAGTGCCTTCAGCTAGAGCTGCCCTGACCCAGAAGCAGCGTCCCTGAGAGCTGTGTCCTATGTTTCCCACCAAATGCTGTCCTCTCCCACCATGCCAGCTGCACTGCTCTATGAAGAGTTTCTACAGACCATGTGAGTAACTAATGCTCCTTGGTGGCCTAAACCAAGGGATTTAGAGTGCCATTTTCAAAAGCACTTAAGTTAACTGTAGAATCCAGGGATTATGGTATTTCCAGCATCCACATGCTGGTACTTTCTCTAGCTGTCTAAATAGGTGTTGTCTTCATAAGTTTCAATTAGGAAGTATTTTTCAGGGTAATCATGGAAGCTGGATGCTGCAAAGCCACCTGTCTTAGGGAGTCTGCAAAACTGAACTAGTAGGGGTATCTTCCCGCCCTCTTCACACAACAGACAAAACCAGGCTAAGTACTAATGTTCCATTTGGAGAGAGGCTTTTAATACCTTACCTAGGATTATTTATTTCTAGAAAGAACATTAATCATTTTCTATGGCCTGCAGAATAACTCCTTTATGAGCCAAGGACTGAAGGCTCAGGTTTATTTCTCTGCTGGCAGTGGAAGTCTGCCATTGCAAGGACATTTCTTCCTTTGGTGGCAATGACAAAGGCAGCTTCTGCTCCTATCCCTTCCTCCAGCCTTGCCCCATTGCATTTCCAGCAGAGACCAGGGAAAAGTGCCATGTTGCAGTGGGAGAACCGGTGGGGTAGGAAGCAGAATGCAAGCACTTAGATCTGCTAGAAAGGGGCAACTTGGACTAATGAAACCAGAGAGCAGTCCTCAGGATTGCTTGGCAGCTTTATTTGTCTCTCCAGCTCTAGAGCGAAGGAAGATTCAGAAGTCTTTCTTCTGTTATTTAGTGGCTCTGCACAAGTGCATGCTTGGCAGAGGCTTTCCTTGTGCCACTGAACTATGTGGGTGTCAGGATGTTATTTTTCCAAATATCTCAATATGGGCCTTCAGTCATTCATAGGGCTTTCATATTTTCTTTAACTGGGAATAAAAACAAGCCTATACTGACTGTCTCTTCAAAAATCCTATCCCAACCTCAGTAGTGCTAAATGTTCAGAATAATTAGTGGGATACAATTTGTTGCAGAATCACTATCTAAATCCAGTACAATAAATGGTTACCATAGACTTGCTGTCCTCATAGCTGCCTGCCCTTGAACAAGGGGCAAGGAGAAGGCTATACTGGCAAAATAGGTAAGGACTGCCTGAGATATGGCACCTCTCCAGATGCACCAATGGCACCTCTTCTTATACAAGTGTTAGGCTCTGCCCAGGCTTCACTGCTGGGAAGTTTTCAGGACATGCTGCTGGCTCCACTCATTCAGGCTGTGTCACAGCAGATGATCCTGTGCCTCTAAGCTGTGTGAGATGGGGACTGGTATGGGCCTTCTTCAGCAGGAGTGCAATTACACAAAAGAGTTTGTAGGGGACTGATTACTCTGCGCAACTACTAAATAAGCAGATGAGATCTATCAATATAATGCATATTCCTTAACTGATTATCTGACAAAGAAAGATGACCTGTCATAGTAAAATACTCAGCTTCCCCCTCCCCACCACCACTACAACATGGAATACATTTTTTTCTAGAATTTTGAGCTACAAGTTATTCAGGTTTGCAACTCATTAAACATCCCTCTCCCCACTCACACCGCCCCCCCCCCATTTCCTTGTAACAGACTCTTTTTTGTGCCTTGAAGAGAAATGCAGAACCAAATACAACAAATAAATATATGTATTTTTGGTGATGACTCATCAAAATGATGGCATTAAGGAAAAGGCAATCTTAACAAAAGGATAAGTTTTGAATTCATATAGATTAACCTCTTGATGTTGGCAGTCTGAACCTTCTTCCCAGTCTTAGAGCTTTCCAACAGCAGACTTTGAGCCAAGAAAACCACACTGCTTTCCTGACCTGAGTGTGGATCAGAAGGTGACATTTGCACTTCAGCCACTTAGTAGCCACAGCAACAGTCAAAGATAAGGATGAAGTCAGGCTGGAAAGCATTCAGTTGTTTTCTCCTTTTTCCAGCATTTTTTTTCCGGGGCCATGGCAAGGCCAGTGCTTTCTGCTGACCTGCCTTTATGCCCCTGTAAGTTGGGAAGGGAGTAGTGCTGGTATTTGATTGCTTCGGGTTGTTGCTGTCAGAAAGCTATAGGGTTTTGCTATGCTCTCATGCCAATGCCATGCCACTCAGGGTTTGGGCAAGCACCCCAAGCAAGCAGAGGTGAGGGCACAGGGCAGAGCAAAATGTATATTGGCTTTTTTGTATGTGTGTTCTCCTCATGGCCTACCTATTTTATCTCTGTCTCCTTGGTTTTTAGATGAAAATCTTTGACAAAAATAAAGATGGACGACTGGACCTGAATGACCTGGCAAGGTAGGGTTTAATAATGTTAATGGGGTTTTTCAGCTCACAATGGCAGATCCAGGCAAGGCGATGATCTCTCTCTGGGAATGTGCATTTGAATTTTACCTCCTTTCAAATTAAATCAGCTCTGATGTGCCTTTACAACACATGGTCCCCATTGTAACAGTCTGCAAACCTAGAGCCAGTGACAGGAGCAATGCCAGGACCTGTCTGTACAACACCAAAATGCTCTGGTGTGATCCATGCTACCTCTGTGATGCTTCCCAGGAGGTGACAAAGCAACCTGTGGTGTTGTTTCTCCAAAAAAAGGATGACAATTCCTGCAGCAGGGTAACAGATGTGCATTTATTTTACAACCTTATGCGCAGCAGGGATTCAATAGAATCTTTCCTACTTTTTTGAGTAATAAAAATGCCAACACAAAGGAGTTTGGCAATGGCAGTAAGAAAGAATTTGGAGCACCAAGGTGAAGATTCTTGTGAATGAAGCTGGGGACTCAGTTGTGGGCTCCTGCTTCTTTTCTGTCCTTGATACCTCAGAGGCTTTTAGGTGATTTTCACTGCCTACAGACAGAGAGTATGGCTTTCTCTTAAATGTATGGGCATTGATTGGATAGAACTCCAAACATGCAGATGCAGTCTTAAAACACCAGTTTAGAGGACAAGGAGGCAGAGGTGCTGCTTTGTCACTGTTACTTTCTGCTTGGAATCACAACAAATGCCAGCACAATAAACTGCAGTGCATCCAGCTGTTCCCTTTTACCATGACATATATAAAGAGAATCAGAGGCAGAATGGAGAATATCTAAAGGGGGTTGCTTTTGCAATTTCCTCTTAAATATGGCTCCCTACTGGGACCCAGGCCATCTGAGGCTCCCCTCCAGTCTGAGAACATTTCTCACACCTCAAATCCCTCCATGTGTGGACACAGCTCAGCATGCCCGGTGTCACAGGCTCTAAAAGCCTCAGGGTTAGCAGAGTATTTGGAGAGAGAAAAGGGTTTAACAGTGCTTGATGGCCTTCAGGAAACAAAAGGAGAGGAATTCAGCTGGTCTTGATGCACAGAACAGTACTATTTTGGCCTTTACTTTTACAACCACCAATTCCCCCTCCAACAGACAGCGATAAACGACTCTTTCCTACAGCAATCCAGTTACAAGGAATGGTTGTCTGGTAGCTCTTGCTTTGGAGTCTGACAGCCTCATTTGCACTGGACCACCAGAAATGCTCTGTGAGGAGCAATAGTGTTAAGAACGTTTGTGGTGAGCCAAAGGGTGCCCTCCCTGCGCCATCAGACAGGGAAGAGGGCACGTGTTCCCACAACACCCCTCTGCAAATAACCCTGCAGGCAATTTTCTCTTTTATAGAACAAGGAGAGTTCAGAAGAGTTTGTGTGTAGATGATAATATGGAAATATCATAACTTAAATCTCTCCATTCAGGATTCTGGCGCTCCAGGAAAATTTCCTTCTACAATTTAAGATGGATGTAAGTAGAACTAATTTTTTATACATCCTATTTCTCTCAGCTAAGATAACCTGGGCCCAAACTTCATTCCTTTTTTCTGGAATTACTCATTTGCTTGTCCTCTCTACACACAGGCTTGCAGCACAGAAGAAAGGAGGAGAGATTTTGAGAAGATCTTTGCACACTATGATGTTGTGAGTCCCAAGAAGCTGTTCATTCCCTTGCAGTTTGTAAATGACACAGACTTTGCATATGCTGCTCAGATTGCTTCCTCCTGCTGGGTGCTGTTGGGTCTCTCAGAGGCAGCAGCTGTGCCTAAGCCCATGGTCCATGAGCCCAGATGCCAGACTTGGAGGGGTAAAGTAGGGACAGATAGGAGCAGTGCTCAGAGACCTTGTGGCAAGAACCCATTTTGACTTTCTCCATTGCCATGGCCTATGATGCTCCACTAGCAGTATCCATACCTGCAGGAGATGCAGAAGAGGTGGTGGCTTTAGCTGTCATGATCCTTTGCAGTTTGGGACCTCCTTCACCACTGTCTTGAAAAATAAATCGCCTTTCAATACTGAAATAGTTGTTATTTAGGGAGTCTGGCCAGGACAGACATGACCATCTAACTGCCTGTTAGACATCCGCAATTCAGTGCCACTTCTGACAGTCACACAACTCTCTCAGGGTGGTGACCAGGAAGCCTCACAAAATGGTGGGAGATGTTGCTCCCATTTGAGGGGAAGAGATGGTTTGGCAAAAGGAGGGGATCTTAGATATTGGGAAGAAATTCTTTACCGGGAGGCTAGTGAGGCACTGAAACAGGTTGTCTGGAGAGACTGTGGATTTCCCATCCCTGGAAGTGTTCAAGACCAGGCTGGATAGGGCTTTGAGCACTCAGCCGGGTCTAGTGGAAGGTGTTCATGCCCACGGTGGTGTGGTTGGAACTAGATGATCTTTAAGGTCCCTTTCAATCCATACCATTTTATGATTCTATGAGCTTTATGCTATAAAACTTGGTGAGCAGGTAGATGTACTGAACAGTAAACATTGTAGTGTTTTTGACTCACTGGGGAGTTTTGATGTTTATTCCATCTTTCAGAGTAAAACGGGAGCACTTGAAGGCCCAGAAGTGGATGGGTTCGTCAAAGACATGATGGAACTGGTCAAGGTATCTTCATGGCTCTGTTTTTTAATACCCTGTATTTGTGAAAGATCAGTGCTTGTTTTGGAAATCTTATGTACATAGAGAGACTAGTGAGAACACTGAGTCAAATTTCACTTTGATCTGCAGCAGAAGAGAATGTCACAGTCTAAGCATATATACTGCAGAGCATTTCACCATATCACAGAAATTCTGCCAAACAAATTATTACAGTTTCTGTCAGCAACTCTATTTTAAAAGGTTCCATTCTAGCTTGCACTCTGAATTAGACAGATGTTACAGCAAACTGTTGGTATAGATCAATCATCAGAATTTCTTTCTACTGTTTTCCCTGTGGATGTCATTCTCTCCAGAATGACCTCATGGTTCACTAGGTTATCTCAGGGCTTTACACTTGAAAATTACTTGAGGTCTATCTTTAATTGACAGTACCTAGAGTGTCACTTTGGTTTCTGATGGACAGCAGACTCTGTCTGCATTGGATTATCTTGAGCTTCCAGATACAGTCCAAGATAGAGGATATGGGGGCAGGCAGGAGGTTGGATTTGTACTCTGTGTGTGTGTGTGCACGTGTGTGTGTGTCTAAAGAAGGGAAGTTTGTACTTTCCCTAAAGCCTTCATCAGCATTGTCCTTGGATACTACAAGCTGTGCATGTGAATTTGAGCCCCACCTGAGAAAGGGGGAAGCAGAGCAAGCAGTACAGTGTTAAGAGCATACAGAGACAGTGTAGCCTGTAAAATGTGTCTTCAGCAGCAGTGTGATCCATGAAAGGTATTTTTATATTGCTGAGTAGCCTGTAAAATAAGAGTCCTGGTATGGAAATGCTACATCAATCCTTGCACAGCTGGTTTGATTGAAACCACATGAAAGCACAGGTAGTGTAGCGATCTGCACTCCGCATTTTTTGGCAGACTTTTCTTTGATATGGATCAGATACTGATGGCCTTGATTAAGCAAAAAAGTCAAGATCCATTTCTGTATGGCTACTCACAGTCCCATGCCCTTTCTGCTTTTGCAGGGCATCCTTTCCCAATCCTCTGCTTCCCCACTGCATATGAGTCAATGTGTGGCCTTTAGGTCATTCCTCCTTGGATGGATTTCCCAGTTGCTGCATGGCCTGCTGCTTTACAAAACTGTGAGAATCCAGAGCCATTTTCTCTCTCAACACCATTTTTCTCTTTTGTCTGCAGCCCAGCATTAGCGGGGTGGACCTGGACAAGTTCCGCCAGATCCTGCTCAACCACTGTGACGTGAACAAGGATGGCAAAATTCAGAAATCTGAACTGGCTTTGTGTCTCGGGCTGAAAAGTAACCCATAGCTGGGGAAGTGCTTGTGGTTGTGTTTCCCTTGTAAGATTTGCCAGCTGCTCCTTGCAGAAGTGTGTCTGTGCTGCTGTGTGAGTGGTGGGGAGCCAGGGCACCACGCTGCTGGGCTGGAGAGTGGGATTTACACACAGGCCTCCTTGCTCCACCAACTCCTTTGTGGTGTTCACTCACTGCTGCCACTTGTGAGTCCCCTTAGTAATGCCTCTGCCCACCAGCAGACCAGCTGCTCAGAGAAGAGGTTGCTGTTCTTCTGCTCTTATGAAATGTTGCTCTGCCCATCCCCTAGGATAGGGACAAGTATCTCCTCAAAAATGTCCTGTCAGTGCCCTCAGAGTGCAGCTAATCAGTGTTTCTGATGATCGCCTTGTATGTGTGAAGTCACTACTTGTGTAAGCATTGTGCTTTGTGCATTTAAAATATTGATGGATAACAGTGTATTTGTGCAGAAATAAAATGGCAATTACAGAAATTCAGTAAGATCAAAGTTCATATGTTAGGTACAGAGAACCATCTGTGGTAGGCTGGCAGACTGTACATAGTAGCCTTTTGTGTACAATGCATCAAATGGCAAGATGTTTTGGGATGCCTATAAACTGTGGGGTTTAAATCCATCAGGCAATGAAACATGGTAGATCCTTCCCATGGGAAAATCATACACACCAGGAAATAATATTACCTTCAGGATGAAGCCACAGAGTAACATCACTTCTGGAGGACACTTTTCTTCTGACCCAAAATGAAATAACATACAAGGTTTCTATAAACTGGAAAACCAGAGGGACAGAAACCTGGTGATAGCAAACCTCCTAGACATACTTATTTTTTAAAAAATCTCTAAGAGTTACCAGGTACTTGTAAACTTTATTGAACCTAAATCTTCCCATCACTTCTGGGCCATGAGTGTTGTCCTGGAACCTGATGGCAACAGTATCATTTGTGCCACACATTTCCCTATTCCAAAGGCTTTGGGTGAATATTTGGAAAGTGCCACACCTATACAATCAGACCCATATAATTGTTTCTTCATTTCCTGAGAGAAAGTTGTTGAGAAAAGGCTGTTGTCCCTCACGTTTCACCATTTCTGTCTCCTACAGGCGACAGACCCAGACTTGACACTACAAGAGTCTTTCTGGTTATGGTTTCTGCACAAGGCAGCACCATGAAACACTCCTTTTACACTTAGTTTTATAAAAATTAATCAGAAATTACCTTCAGTCAACAAGAATAGAGATGCAAACACTGATTACATAAAGCACTTAAGAACATACTCAGCTTAAGGCATCTGCTCATTTTCTGTTTTCATTGATGATAAGTTCACAGACCGAACAAGTGCTAAGGTTGTGTTTAACCCCAGCACTGAACTAGTGCTCTAAACTCTCAAACTGCTCTTTGCCACCCTAGCAGCAACACGAATCACAACCACAAACACAGAGCTTTACAATGGTTCAGAAAAATTATAAACTGGGAATCAGGCCTTAGTAGCAGCTCCCCAAGCCAGCAGGGATGCAGTTTTACTCCTGGATGCTCATGCCCCTCTAAGGGAAGAGCTGTGGTCAGAAGTGCAGGACCATAGAGAAGAAGCCAGCAGATGAATCCCATGCACTGCTGTTTATCAGACATACTTTATCATCATCTTTGAACAACTTGTAACAAATTTAGCAGGGTGCAACACCAACCATTGTTTTAGTGTACCTCAAACAGAGCACAGGATGTGACTGATCAGCATAAATAGTTATGCCTTTAAGAATATTCTTCTGTTTCTTTTTATTCCTTCAGTCTTTATATAATTGTCATTGTTATTATTATATTCTTAAACTACAGTTTTTATTACTTTAGGCATGGCAGTGATTTCTGTACCATCCCCTACAATATATTTCCACACATAGATGTAGGACCTTTTTGCCATTTGTATTTCTCAGTGATGGCAGGCCTATTTTCTTTAACCTCTGTTTAATCCTACTCATCACTAGAACTTTTTCTTATTTATTAAAGTATAAATTTTAGCATATCCTGTCCTACCTCAACAAATACACAGTGAATATTATTTTTTAGAGACTGTATACAACCGCAGCTTTCATTTCAAGAAATATACAACACTTCCTCTTTATTGAAACCATATGCTTTTCACACCTCTACAGCTCATAGTTTTTGTTCAACAGATACTGAGCAGTAATGAATTTGACATGTCAGTGTCACAGTGCATTTTGCTTCTTTTATATAAACCTGGGATTTATCTTTTTTAAAATACTGATTTTGCCAAAGCCTCCACACAACTTGTTTTATTACCTTTACACAAGTGTGTGCATAGCTTCCAGTAAGTGAGTTTAAAAGAGCATTTTACAAAACATTAGCAAAAAGTAATTGGGGATCATAGACTAAAAGGTTATATAGAGAATTCAGAGAGTGGGTTTTCATGATTTTTTTCAGTTACTTAGTTTTCCATTCCCGTGAGAGTTTTTTTTGTCTGTCCAGAGCAGAAACCAAAGAGCAGGAAAACAGGCATACACACTGTTTGTTTGCAGGAACCAAAAGGGAGAGCCATATCCCAGTGGGACAACAGCCTCAGTAAGCTGCAGATCCCCTCTAAACAAAACAAAATGTTGGATGCAGTGGGATTTGAGACCACATTGCAAAGGTCAGCAAAGCAATTACTAGCGAGACATGGTCTTATAACCCTACAGCCTCTAAAAGTCAACATTAAGGCAGGAAACAGGCATTTTGAGACTTCTTGCAGAGAAGATGTGTTCCTTACTTGCAGAGCTTATTTTTTTTTGCCTTTGTTTTTTTAATTATTATTTTCACTTCAATGATGAGTGATCTCTAAAGCCCTTTGGTCTCAGGCTCTGGTGATTTCAACCTTTTAAGCTGCTCTAGATATATAGCTAGGTAACGCATCTCTGATACAACATAGATATTTTCCATTTTGTGAATTTGAAGGGTACTTTTATGTACTTATCCACCAAAACATAAGACAATATATCACATTTGAATGGTTACACAAAAAATACCTGTTTTGTGTTAAGTATATGAAAATAGCAATTTCTGCATATATCACCTTATTAGGAGGCTGCATCATGGTAAGTAGAATTTGAAAGCAGAAAATAAATGAAAATGTTTGCAAAGATAGTTTTCCTTTGGTATTTTCCTGTTTTTCTTTAGAAAAGTGAGGTTAAGGGATTCAGTTTTCTATTTCTTCATAGTATGCAAATCTACTGCAGTCAATTTTTAACTGACTCATCATATTTCATAGATGCATTTCTAAAGCACAGTTAGCAAACACAGGCACAGTGATCAATATGTACAGTGCTCCCAAATGTGTCTTTTTATGGTTGTTTTTCTTCTTTTGCTCGTTTAACTGGCAAACTGCTGGTTTTGGAAATCAATGTGTGAATTTCCTCAGATCAAAGCTGTTTCTTTTCCCTGTGGGTTGTATGAGATTGTGCCCTGCACTCCTGTCATGCTCCCTGCTTGGCCCTCCTCAGTTTTGGTACTTGACAGAGTTTTTTTTCTGGATGACTTGCCATGACAACTTTGTTCAGGAGAAGCTGACTTGGACATCTTCAGTCTGTGTAGAACTGATAACCATGACTTGTTTAACTTCATTGGTTTTGCTGGAACACATGATCTTTACTCCCATCATTTTGAAATTAACACACTCTTTGCTTATCCCAAGCCACCACCAAGGCCCCCATTTTCCAGAGTCAGCCTCACAATCCCGAATTGCTGACGTGCCAGTTGTCCCTTGTCTGTGCAATTTTTTCCCCAAGATAATGAATATACGTGTTCACCTCATTCCCCAGTCTGAACACATTCCAGCAATCTCACATCACTGACACGCAGACTGGAACCAGATGAGATGTTTAGGAATTGTAACATTTGAGTTTCATCAGAGCTGTATTTTCAGATTTTCAGTAGAACAATTATCTCCCTTTGTTTTCACAATATTGCATTAAATAACATGCACATCTTAGAAAAAATGGTTTTTATTCCAACTGGAAGCTAAAAATTGAGCTTTAGTTCAAAAAGAAGGGTTCAGAACAGAGGAAAGCAGCACAGTATTTTGATTAATCTCCTTTTTTATTTGTGTGGTAAGAGAATAGTGTCAATACTAATGAAAACAATTGTGACTAATGCAGAAAACAAGACTATCAGAGAATCATCTGCCACATTATAATAGGAACCTATACTAGAAACACCTTAATTACAGCTATTATCTCTTAAAATGGATAGGTAACTCTTACATTAATCTGATTTGAAATAGAAAGTTTCCATTATGTAGTGAGATGTTAAACGGGGTTTTGCTGTGCAATTACATGGGGCAAAGTAACTATGAAAGCCATTTTTGTATGAAGACTACACTGACTGCTAATGAAAAGCTCTTATTTTCTGGCACCTGTATTTTCTGTAATTCCATGGAGAATAGAGTCTCATTTCAAATAACATTTTCACATGGGAGAAAGGGGAGTAAGAGTGCCAGTTCTGACCACTATGAGAGAAAATAAGGAAATTGTTTGCCTAATGCCAAGAGGCATCTTGACAGGAGCTCCAGCTGAGTCCCAGAGGTAAAACCATTTCCCTGCCCTCTCTTGCTTAGCTGGCAATCACTGATTTTCACAAGCTTGCCCCATGGTAAAGCATCCTGCTGCCCACCTACCATATGCTTAGCCTTTACAATGGCTTCAGGCACTGCCTTTTCACTTGGGTTTGTTCCTTCAGAGTTGCTGTAGTCCATAAAAAACACCCTGCTGGTGTGCTGGACACCTTGCACAGATGATGAGAGAACCAGAGAGGATGTCTCTGCCCAGAAAAATCAGTCGACACAACGGCACGCACAGTGAGACAAATGTTCAGGCTGCATTTCTGATATCACCTGGCATCTCTTTAGATGAGCTGTTTCAAGAAAAAATTAACTTGAGTGGATTTGATGGGGGCACCACAGCCCACGAGATTACTAGGCAACGTGGCTGGAGAATGGGCTGCCCCAGTCTGAGAGACGTGGTTTGGGGTCCCTGCTTTCTCCAGCATCGTGGCTGTGAATCTGAAATGATTTCAACCTGTTCGGTTTTTCTAGCGGGAAGTTTCTATTGTGGATGATGAGAGCACATAACCACACATTGAAAATTAGTCATTTCAGTTTGCAAGTGTACTTTCAAGATACATATTAACAATAATAGCCATCATGTTCTCAAATGAATGAGAACAGAAGATTCTGGTGCCCACATGCAGTGTGAGGGACTGGATACACTGCACTTTATGGTGAACCTGATCACTCCTTTGAGGTCCTCCTACACTAGACTCTGGATTCAAAACCCAGGGAAGGATCTCCAGGGGAAATACAGGGAATTTAAGCCCTAAACTAATTTTCTCTTCAGGTGCAGCCCACATCCCCATACAGTAAGGTTTGTACCAACTCTCCATGGTTCTGTTTTGTAAAGTAATCAACACTAGAATGTAAAGAGAGAGAAACAGGTCACCGCTGATGTGATCTGAAGAAATAACTCCTCCTGCATTTCTCTGTGAGGTCAGAGATGGGATTTAGTGACAGAAGCTGCATGAGACACCTACAAGGCTGAATCCTCTGTCCCCAAGCTGCTGCCAACAGAGCCCTATTGGCTCCTATGGAGCAAGACCAGCCCAGGGTGGCGGGACAGGTGGCTGTGGCTCCCTTTCCAGACATATTTTACAGCTTTTAAAGCTTGAGGTTCCTAAAATAAGTAGTGCTAGTACTAGAAAGTGGCAGCATGAAGGCTTACTTGGCTTGGCACCACAGTCCAACACCTGTATCTCTGAGGGAGGCTCTTATTAAGACTGTGCCTGCTTCACATGAGCAAAGAGCTGTAACACATTTGTCAAGGGGCTTTTAGCAGCTGGTAGAGCTAAGGATAACATGCTCTCATGTGGCATTTTGAACACATTGATATCATCTGTCACTTTGGCTAAGATATGTCTGACCCTGATGGTGTGACCAAAGAGGTTTTATTTAACATTGTTAATACTTAGGAAAGGGGTTAATTTCTCCAGCATGTGAAAACTTGGAGCCAGCAGGCTGCCAGAGTTTTTCATGCCAGGGTCAAGGATGTGTCTGAAGAAATCTTGTTTATAGATAAGAACCCAGGAAGGAGCTGGGTGGCCAAGCCCCAGACAAACACAGAACCTTTGGTTTTTAGATGAACCCTGCCTCACCTGAGAGCTGGATCGAGGGCAGCTGGTTGTTGTGGATTAGGGGAAGAGCAGTGTCTTTTCAGACACGCTAACCAGATCACTGGGAAATCCATGAGTGCACATGAAATTCAGGCCAATCCATTTTTTTTTCCAGTTCTTCCTGCAAGCAGAGAGCACACACGCGATGGCTCAGATGACACACAGAGCTTGCCAAGGCACCACAATAACTTGTTTGCCTAAGACCTAATTAATGAGATCATCAAAGGCAACTGTTTCCGCCTTCCTGATGAGTAAATGTGAACAGGGACATGGGCATGAGTCCGAGACGTTTCCTGGTCACTAAGCTGAGAGTGATCTGCTTGGGTTTGGGCTATGTAGGAAATCCTAAACAACTCAACATGTACTTTTGTTTTTATCATAAAGCATAAAATATTAATAAGTGTGGCATACCACAAGGACCTTAAGTGATTGATACAACGACAGGATGGCATTTAGAGGCTCATTTTAGATTTTTTTTTTTAACAATCTCTGTCTACTCTTTTTTCAGCAAGGACTTCTTTTACATCAAAAGAATGGAAAATTCTAGGGGCTTACCATCAATTATGTTCAGAAAGCTGGGGGTTAATTTTTGAGCTAGAAATTGTCTGATTTTAAAAGCATTTTGTAGGTGTTATTTTTAGGTGTGAATAAATTAAGGTGTATGTTCTGACTACTCCCTGCTTTCTTACTGTGAAATTTAGCATATACTTTCCCTGGCCACCATTTCCACTCTCCTGCTGGTGGGATCCAGAAATGCTACTGCCAACACCTGCCATGCAGGCATTACAAATCAGGCCAACAAGGTCAAAGAGCTGGCTTTAAAAACTGTAAAATCTCTGGATTTTCCTTCTCTCGTTGCCTCCCTGCACCTTTGCCTTGCTTTTACTTTTCAAAGGAACCTGAGGGACTCTTTGTACCATGCCTTCTCTGCCTGAAGCCTCTTGGCTGCCACATCCTCAAGCTTTGCTCTTCCTTGATTTTCTGCTCTGGGAGAGAGAGAAATACAGTCAGGCATGTGGAAGGAAGAAGAGAAAGGTGAGAGTATACTGGTTCACAGCAGTGCTATATGCCATGCCATCACCAAACTTGCATTCTTGCCTAAATTCACACCTTTAGGCAACTCTGTCAAGTAGTGCAGTTCTCCTTTCCCTGAACTGAGGAGATGTCTCAGAGCTGCTGGGCTGTTGCATAATATCTCACCAGGCTCCCATCAGAGCTCAAGCTCAATTAAATGGGGAGGTGTATGGATTTTCAGTCCACACGGAGAGGGGCATGAGGGATGACATCAAGCACAGTCCTGATGGATGCCTGAGGCCTCCCCATCAACTTCTTTCCACTGCTTTTGAGGTTGTTGGTGCTCGGAATGTCCTCTTCTGAAACTTTAAACATATATTTTGTTGGCCATGTTCCAAGTTCTTAAAAGTCTTCATGATCCTACTGGGTCTTTGGAGGCAGGAGTGGACATTGCTTGGGCTCAGTCAGGGGAAACTGCATTGCTGAGGCTGCTCCTGACCACATGAGACCCACAACAGCTATGTGTGAGGAACTGCATCAAAGAAGCTGAAGGAATTCCTTGTACCTCTAGCATTTCAAAGAAATCTAGGGAAAGTGCCTCAAGAGCAGGGAGGCCATGCCTCTCAGCTGGAGGGAATTTGGAAAGGAAGCTGCCAAATTGCTCTTTCCAAAGCACAGAGCCCTCAGGGGCTGCCTGTTAAGATGCTTTGGCCACAGCAGGAGCAGGTAGCTGAGGAGGCAAAAGCTCTGACATCTGTCACGTGGCTTTTCCATAATACATTCCCTGTTGAGTACCTTACAGAGGAGCATCAGCAGTGCACAGCTGATGGCTCAGCACCAAAACCCTTTGAAGGGAGGGGACAACTCCCATCAGTGGAATGATAGTTATGCTTTCTTGAACTTCGAGCTTTTTCCTGCCATTCATTTTTTTTTTCATTGAAAAAGCAGCAGAAGTTCATTCATAATGAGTCTATTTGTTGATGCTGATTTTTGCCATTTTGTCATAGAATAATTTAAGTTGGAAAAGACCTTTCAGATCATCAAGTCTAACTACAGCTTTTCATCAAAAAGACCCTCTTATTAACATTCATCTCTAATGGCATAGTGAACACACAATGTATCACTTTAGTATACAAAAATACCAGCAATCTTCCTAAAGTGATAAATTTACAAAGGAAACAGAAACTGAGACAAAGTCCCACAGCCTTGTAGAGAAGCTTTAGTGTCCATAGGCAGCATTGAGGCACAGCTGTTATTGCAGACCCTCTCCCTGGATCATCCTACTGTGTTGGAAGGACATCCCTTGGTCAGGGGCACCTAGCAGGGCTGCCACATTTGGTCACAAGCCCTAAAGTGTTTGCAGCTTCAGAGCTCCTCTGCTTCTGGGACTTTTTATCACTTTACTAGACCTGTGTCTGCACCTGGCAGTGCCTCCACATGCCACTCAGCTGTTGCTTTTACTGCCTCAGTTACAAGATTACTTTCTTTAGCTTCACAAATAGGCTTTTCTTGTTTTTCTAGTCTCTTACTGCTCTGCTTAAAGAGTCTTAAATCACTGTGTGGCAATGAGCATCTTGGGGGACTTGGGGTTCAGACATGGGTTACATGCGATGACTACTGTGCACACCAACCATCGCAGGCCAACAGCAGCATCACAGAAATTGGTTGGTTCAGGAAACAGTTTAGGAAAAGGACATCTTGCTTTTCCTAGAGATACCGAGTCTGTGCAGGCTGTTTCCCAAGGTAGATATGCTCTAGGTATCAGCTCTGTATGAAATGCTGCAGATGGTCACTGCCAGGCACAGCAGCCATTAAGCAGGGACTATTCCCAGATGTCACATAAATATCTCAGGTTCACCTATGGCCAATGGTTTCAGCAAGCTGGCTGATTGATCAACACCTGCATTCACCCTTTCACATGGCACAGCTGGATATTTCCCAGGTCAAATCCTGTCCTCATGTCAACACATGCAAGCCCATTAATGCTAACTGGGAAGAAATTCAGCCTCAAATCTGTAAGGGACACCAAAAATGCAATAGCCTTCCTGAGCTGTTTAAAACAGGTGCTACACCTGGAAGCCTGTGCAAGGTGAGACAGATAGGCAACCCCACAGAGTGGAGAAGCACTGAGGAGACATAAGCTCCCGTCCTGTTAACCAGGTTGGCACTGCTTTTCCTCAGCAGCAATGAATGGTTTGATGAAAACACAGATCTACACATCCTTTGTATGTAGAAATGGATGTGAAAAGACTGAAGAATGAGTCAGTGACAAAGATGTTTTGCACCTTACTGGCAGGATAACAGAAAGAAATGGCTTGTGTTAGCATCCTCTGTGTTTGTTACCTTCTGGTAGATAATAACCTATTAGTATGTTAAAATATAGTGCATGGTTGTACAGTACATTGTGTCCTTCAGGAAGCTGTCTGTTTTGTTTTTGTTTTTTTTTTTTAAAGACCATCTCAGTAAGGATCAGTTTCCTACCACCCTGTTAACTTCTTTTGAGTTTCAGCAGGGAAGGAGTCACATGGTACCTGCCAGCTCCAGACTTTCACAGGCTCCTCCATCTCTGATGTGAACCATTACCACAGCTAACTTGGTGTCCACAAAAAAGTAATGAGGAAAGTCAGCTGATTTTAACTTACATAGATAGGACTCTCAATCACCCAGACATAAAAGACTTCTCACAAATAATTGGTGGTGAGTAATTGATGCAATTAAAACATCCACTTTTCCTATCCGTGGCAGATCATTCATTCTGATTGCCTCAGCACTTTCTGGGGGATCTTTGATCAGCTTTGTAAAGCACAATGTACATTTCCATTTTCTGCTTCAGATAAATTTTATCACTGGGCAAAGGGCTTAAGGAATTAATTTAGCCTGTGAGTCTTTCAGGCTTAGATTTCAGTCTAGGAAGAAATGGAAATCTTTTAAATGTCAAAGCCTTCCCTTTAAGAGCCATGTAGGTCTGCCATAGGTACCCGGCTTTGAAAAATGAGTGCACTGTAAAATGCAGCCCTTGGGTGCAGAGATAACAAAGCCCACGATGGGTGCAAATGCATCATATATTTGGTCTTGTCCAGTTTAGTGGTCCTATTTGAGACTTTTAGGCCCAGCCACTAAATAAGTAGGCAAGGGTATGTGTGTTTTTGTCAAGTCTTATTGCAGCAAAGAAAGCTCTTTGAAAGAGAGGGAAATTAGTGATTGGTTAGTTTAAATTGTTGCATGTTTCATTTGAGAATTGTGTTAAGGGTGCCGAGAACATCCAGATCTCAATTCTGCTAACAGTCTCTGCTAAACTGCAATACTACATCCATATAAAATCATCATAATCAGAGAACACCAGATTTTGAAATATCTAATCTGACTTCAAAAAATCTTTTTAGTCTGTTTTATTTGAGTCCTCAGTGCAATTTTCCACTGGGGACTATTCCACAGGCTGAAAATTCACTTACCACAAACCAGCGTGAAAAGGAGATTTTAGCCAGTCATAAGTGTACAAGAAAGGAAAGAACAGAGAGCAGCGGTCAATGATCATTCAAATTTCAACCAGTACTTCTGGAAGTATTTTCACATCTTCATTTCTACAGGAAATTGTTAACAGGCCAATATTAAGACAGTTATAGCTCTGGGTAGGCTCTGTTAAACTTATGTTGGAGCTGTTTTATCGGCAAAGAATGTATAGGCATTGTAGCTGTACATTAAGCAATGCAACCAGTGTCCATTCTGCATAGCTAATCCTCTCCCTTCTTTCCAAAAGGAGTAATTATGTGTGTAGCATTACAGTGTGGTGGGATTTTGTAATTGACATAAAGGACTGTCAGGAAAAGCAGCCCAAGCTCACAGGTTAAATCAGTCCTGTGGACATCTGCAAGAGATATGAGCTAATTATAATTAAGTGAAATTAACTTTAAATGAACTACGATATATTTGAGAATCTACTTGAATTCAGTGACTACCCATTTCCTTCCTTTTATTTGTTCTCTTAGTAGTATTGCCATTTAAAGGTTATGCTATTTTTGAAGTCCTTTTAGTGAGGTTTGTTATTTTGCTGGTGCTTTTTACATCCCACAGTCCTGATATATAGCAGTCAGTGTTTGCGTGGTTGAGCCCCCTTGCCCACAGACAGGATTTCTCATGCAAATAAGCATTTGAAAATACAAATTAGAAAATTAGATACGATTGCCTCATGACATTCAGGGAAATGGCCCTTTCATGCACAAATTAGAGGTTTAACAAAGTGAACACACAGAGCAATATGGAGGGAGATGCATTGAAAATGCCACCTGCAGAACATACACCAACAGCATGCAGACTGGTGGGCACAGACTCTGGGACATTTTCTCCTGGCTGGAATATATTGCTGTACCTGTAGTGGGCTGCACAGGCATCCTTTTATGATCTGCAATTGCAGTTAAACACAGTATAGTTAAACCACCACATACCACAGTCACACTTCTGACCTGTGGGACTCATAGATCTTTTTCTAACTTCCCACAGATATTTTTTTCTGGGTTCCTCTTTTAATAAAGCAAAGCAGAGTTATTATGCTGCGTTGGGTTAGCTAGAGCTACATCCATCTGAGTGCAGCCCTCTCCAAGAAGGATAAGGCTGATACCACCTTTTAATGATCAGCTTAAGCTTGTCTTAGTCTTTATTTCACCAGCACTAGGCACTTGTTTGCTAATAAGAGCCTAGGAAGTCACTCCTATCCAGGAGTGATGTTTGCATGATTTTGACTACAGTACCAGTTGACACTTGCAACTCCAACCCATGGAACGTGGCTGAATGTCTCCCAGCCAGACCCAGAATTAGCACAAAGGTGGAATCTCATAAGGCCCAGCCTATGACAAGTCAG
This sequence comes from Dendrocincla fuliginosa, assembly GCA_035047845.1. Lineage (NCBI taxonomy): Eukaryota > Metazoa > Chordata > Aves > Passeriformes > Dendrocolaptidae > Dendrocincla > Dendrocincla fuliginosa. The sequence continues at coordinate 90,566,998 of JAWWMO010000083.1, read as the reverse complement.
GCTCTTCTTTCAGGTCAGTCTAACATGCCAGTCTCCCACTGGTGAGACAATCCTTCTATATCAGCCTCAGCCTAATTTCCAATTATACAAGAAGTCCTTTCTCTTTTTTTTTTTTTTTTAATATGTGCTTCTCCCCTTTGAGAATAGGCACCTTGTTTCCTATTTGTAAATTATGCTGAAGGATAATAAAACTCTGTTTATGGCAGATACACTGAGCAGCCAGAACAAGGGTCTGTTTTATTCATAACTGGAGATGAAGGAGCAGTGAAAGCCAGGAGACTAGTTCGGGCAATTACATCAGGTGAAGAATTGGCCCTGTATCAGGAGGCTTTCTTTGCTCTTGTCCCACCTTGCAGAACACTGGGAGCCAGTGTTAAAAGAATAGAGAGCTTGGGAAGAATTAGCAAGGTTTATTGTTTTCACCTGCTTATCTTTCTCTCCACAAAGCTCTTCTTCAGAGTGCACCCAAACCCCCCTTACCTGATAGGGAAGCGAGATGTGTGGGCACTTGCTGGGGTTGCAGATGGTGGGGTAGCAGCCAGGCACAGCAGCAGCCTTAGTGCTGTGTCTGGAGCTTGGAGCCTGCTTGGCACAACACAGGTTAAAAACCTTTTATCTGTCTGGCAGGAGATCTCAGCTCAGTGGCACAAGCCTTAAGCTCTTTTATGGACTGAGGCTAGAATGTTCACTTAATGCTACAAATGCCATGTTGATACCTTCCAGTCACTCATAATTGATCAAACTTGTAGTAAATATTTTACAGAAGACACTTGAACTCCTAATTCATATTTTAGGAACATGTGTGGGAAAGTCAGGACACAGGTTCTTCAGAGCTAATGGTTAGGAATAATGAGAGATATGCTTTATTCCTGCCCTGCTATAAAACCAAATCATGTGCTCCAGAATTTTTCATGATTTCTTATCTATCTTATTTATTGGGTTTTGCTCAGATTAATACTTCTGCTCATGTTTGTATGAGGACAGAGCCACAACCTTCAGGTTCGCCAGACTTGCCTGGCTCAGGAACACTTTCTAGCAGGTACAGGTTGGGCTGAGGGCACTTGCCTCTGACTTAAAGCCCTGTATACCAAGGAGTCATTAGTGCCAGTAATACCCTGTGTGTGCAATACAGCTTCACAGGCAGGAATACAAAATTCGGTTTTAACTTGAATTAGAAGACCCTGAATTTCTGGGGACAAATATATCAGTCACGCATTGCTACATAAAGTGGCTGTGCATATGCAAATACACTAACACACATGTACAGATTAAGTGTCAGAATTTCTGTGTAGTATCTAAGCATATGCATATTTCTTTTATTTGGAGCTTGCATGTACTCTTCAATCAAACAAAACCCAACAGGGATGTTTTATTGGGAGAACCATAATGGGATCATGCACAGAATGCCAGAGACAGAGCAAAATTACCCTCTAAGAAATTCAAGTCTTCTGGAGGTTTGCTTTACAGTGTAATTTAGCATTTCTGGTGTAAGCAACTCAGTCAGACCAGTAGTTAATTTCGATGGTTTGGAACCATGGAGCCACTGGGAAGCTGGGAATAGCTGGCTGCCACTGAGTCTGGTCCAGCCTGCTCCAGCAGCCAATTTTTGCTGTTGGCAGGGGATAAAGGCTCTGACACAGCTTCTCCCCAGCTGCAGGACTAGGCAGCATGCATCCGCCAGCCACGTGGCCAGGGAGATCCACAGTGCTGCTGGGTAGAGTCCCTGAGTAAACAGAGTGCCTGGCACTAACAACACCTTTTGGACTAACTGATTGTTAAAGTTATCCTACATAATTATAAGTGCACAGGTGGTAATTGTTAGTAACACCAAATTACACTTGAAAACCTTGTTGTGCCAGCTTCTGAATAAATACATCTGAGGAAAGACATCCCTGTCCTGAGTTTGTAAAGCCTTGCTCAGTGACTGTTCCCAAGGTGTGGCCAGAAAAGAAAACAATCACAAAATATGTTTTAAGCTTTATAGTTCAGGTGAAATTCTGTACTAAGCATTTGCAAATCACATGTGCCCCTCAGTCGCTGGATATCATGACTCATAAAGGTGGAGAAGAAGTTTGCAAAAACCCTTGAAAAAACATTTTGAAAGAGTGTTCCACCTTGTTACACAGAATCATAGCATCATTTAGGTTGAAAGAGATCATCGAGTCCAATCATTAACCCAGCACTGCCAAGTCCACCACTAAACCGTGTCCCTAAGTGCCACATCTACACATATTTATATACCTTCAGGGATGGTGACTCCACCACTTCCCTGGGCAGACTGTTCCAATGGCTGACAATCTTTTCAGTGAAGAAAGTTTTCCTGATATCTGAACATCCCCTGGCACAACTTGAGGCCACTTCCTCGTGTCCTATCACTTGTAATCTGTGAGAAGGGACTAACTCCCATCTGGATGCAACTTCCTTTCAGGTAATTGCAGAGAACTACTAAGTCCCACTGACACTCCTTTTCCCCAGGATAAACATCCCCAGCTCCCTTGTCTGGTCCTCGTAGGACTTTTGCTCCAGACCCTTCACCAGCTCCGTTGCCCTTCTCTGGATATGCTCCAGCACCTCAAGGTCTTTCTTGTCCTGAGCGGTCCAAAACTGAACACAGGATTTGAGGTGTGACCTCACCGGTGCTGAGTATAGTTGGATCATCACTGTCATGGTCCCACACAATATTTTGATACAGGCCAGGACGCCCTTTGACCTTCTCGACCACCTGAGCACACTACTGACTCATGTTCAGCCACCACTGACAACATTCTCAGGTTCTTGTCCACTGGGCAGTTTTCCAGGCACTCTATCCTCAGGCTGTAACGTTGTCTGAGGTTACTGTAACCCAAGTGCATGACCCAGCATTTCATCTATCTTGCTGTACCTCATAGAATTGGCCTTGGCTCATTGATCCAGCCTGTCCAGATCCCTCTGTAGAGCCTTTCTGCCCTCCAGCAGGTGAACGCTCCCACACAACTTGGTGTCATCTGTAAAACAACTGAGGGTGAACTTGATCGCCTTGTCAGATCATCAATAAAGATATTAAACAGGACTGGCCTCAATACTGAGCCCTGGGAGATAAACCTTGGTGTCCTTGGCCAAAACTGGATTTAACTCCAGAGGTGCTTAACACCTTCTTCATATCAGTCCTTGCTAGTAAGACCAGTTGTCCTAGGGATACACAGCCCCCTGAGCTGGAAGACAGGGATGGGGAGCAGAATGAAGCACTTATAATCCAAGCAGAAATGGTCTATACCACTGAGGCACACATTAGTCCTGCACTTGGCTTACAACAACCCCATGCAATGCTGCAGTCTTGGAGAATAATAGCTAGAAAGCTGCCTGGAGAGGGATAAGAACTTCCAACATTTTGAAAGAAAGTGTGCAAAGCATTAAAGAGCTGCAAAGTATAGCAAGACTAAGTGATGATATATAGATGAAAAGCATCCTTTCACTGCACTTAGCCAGATTGGAACTGTTTCTCTGTAGTTGCAGCGTGGATTAAAGGCAGGATTTGGATAACATAGTATCATGGTCCCAGGGGATTACTGGTTCAAAGTTATCTTCATATAATAATTGCAGTGTACAGTGTAAAACAAGAAAAAGATTTTAATCAGTTTCTGTCTAAATATGTTTTCTCATCACAGAAATCTTCACTAAAATTTTTAAGTAAAAAAGGTATCCCACCATAGACAGCAGTTTCTTCTTTGGCTATCATTAAAGACTATTGACATGCTAAGAGGGGATAAACCATTTTGCATGATGGCTTAGCATGGCACATGTAAGGTCTCAGAAAGTCAGTCTGAGGGGAGGAATCCCAGTTAGGATTCATTTTGGGGCTGGAGTCACCTGCACTCAGGTCACTGTTCTGCTAGCCCTTTCCAAAGTGGGTGGCCCTTTCCTTTTGGAGTCAGGATCTCCGCTTCTGAGTCCTGCATTTCAAGTAATGATCATAAAAAGGCAACTCCTCTTGAGGTGTGTGTTTGTTGAGCAGTTGTGAAAACCCACCTGAGCAGAAGCAAATCAGACACGAGTTCCCAGGAGGAATTCTGGAAAGACATCGCTGTCATTTTTCAGGACTCCTTGGTCAGAAACTCCACTTACCCTCTGCTCTGAAGAAACACTCATGTCTGGCTTGTTACCTTAAAATTTTTCCTCAGCTTATGAAATCTACTATTCTATTTTGCCTGGGATCATTTGTTCATTAAATATCATTATTTCCAAAATAATGGCATTTAAAGGGTATTGCCACAGGGATGCCACATTAGATCAGAGTCACTGCCTTGCCGGGAACTGTATGTGTACAGAAATAGATGTGGGGCTGGGAGGATTTTAAACTCTTTTTCTCTTAACCTTTTCCTATCAGACCTTCAGATGTTGTTGAAGACCAGCGAGGACTGTTGTAGCTACTGACAGCGTTGGGCTGACCACAGGGAGGGGAAAATTTCATGCAGCTGTGAGGAGGTAGAAACTCTCTTCAGCCAGGTATGGCTCATCACTAGTTGCTTTAAACATTCAACTTCAGCCTAGCCAGAGCTACTACCAGGAAGGTCAAGTAAACATGTTTCAAGGGCAGAACTAAAGCAGTGCAGACAGCCCTGTCTGCTGGAGTGAGAAGACGGACCCAGAGTGATGTGCTTAAGCCATGATAGTGTCAACCACAGCACCTGAAATTCAACCTGTTATGATGCAACTGCAATTCATGAAAAAGGGGAAATTCATTTCGCTAGAGGAAGTATCCTCTGTCCTACTACCCATGAAGCACTGTTCTCTGAGTAAATGCCTTTTTGTACTCTTGTGCTGCTCTCCTTCATGCTAGCACTGAGGTCCTTTTTCACTGTGTTACAGAAGACTGTTTTTCCTGAATTAGTAAGAGGAATTGATGAGGACATAGGTAGGCATGCTTTCTACAGCATCCACAGACTAATGTATTGACTGTTACTGGTGATAGGGAGACTAGCTGACCTTCTTCCTTTGTTTTGCACTGTGATCTTCCTCTGATATAAAGACATACCCAGTGCAGCATACAAAAACCAAAATATGAAATGTCTCCCACTTTATCTGGGCCCTCTCTGTACTAAAAGGTTTCCAAAGGCCACAGATTCACCATTGACTTTGATACCCTTTGACTGCTAATAATCCTTACAGAGTAATAGTGAGGGGAACTCCTCACCGCTCATACAGAGCTCTGAAGTTAAATCCCTGTGGAGGGGTGCCTTGAGAAACAGCCACGACACTCCACCTCCTGCAGAGACTATATAGGGGAAGGTGAGAGCTGGGCAGACAAAATTACTTTAAAATGGCTCTCAAAGGGTGCTCTGGGACAAAGTACTCTGTGGCAGGTGAGTGGCTCTGTAGCACTAAAGTTTAGTTGACAAAATTTGTCTATCTCTTAAAAAAAAAAAAAGTATTGAGCAGAAAGCTGAGAAGAGGAACGTGTGTCAGATGTTAAGAGTAGTTACTGTTTTTCCAGGTAACTGCGGTCACTGGTCCGCAGTTTTTGAAAAATTTGAAAACAATGTGAGTTTGTCTTACTTGGTAATATTTGTACCTTACTGTACATCCCAGATTGTGGTAATGCTGTAAAATAATTTATTGCTCACTTCCACTCAGTTATTTTTAATTAATTTGGTGATTCATTAATGTATATTTTCTACATTCTTAGAGGAGCTGAGGTGCTCTTCCTGCCATGTGGTGTCAGCTGAGTAGCCAGGATTGTATTATGTTTCAGTTACACATATTTTTCAGGTAATTTACACTCTAAAACATCCCTGCCATCAGTAACATATTTAGATATACAAAGGTAGGGGTGAAAACACGTGGGGAATTCAGGCTCCCTCAAAGTCCCTGGCCCTTCCTTTTCATGGGATGGGCTGTATCCAGGCCTCCTACAACAAGTGCCTTGCCCTGACACCCCAGATCTGGCAACTAAAGCCACGGCAGTGATGAGATGTCCAGGCTACCTATGGTGTTCATAGCAAAAAGTTGATATCCCAGTAGGAAAACTTGAAATAGAAGGTTTCCACACTTGTCCATAGCTTCGCTCCTAGAGTACGTATTTGCACATGGCCTTCTGTAGAGCAGGGCACCAACTCTCTGAGCTTCTTTCTAAGCTCTTCTTTTAGCTCTGAATTCAGAGAGAACGCTAATGAAGCCAGCACTGCTTTTCTAACTATGAACTCTAGCTATTTGGAGCATTACCACAGACTTAATGTGCTAGTTCAGTTATCAGAGTCCTCTCATGGAAGGACAAGAAGAATGGCATTTAAAGGAGACAGCTTGCATTCAGAACTGTTTAGGTTCTTCTCTGCCAGATAGCTGACAAGAACAGCATACACGTGGCAAAACTCACTAGGCAAGCCAGGAAACCTCACTGAAGCAACCCAGGCAGATGCATGTGAGGCCTTTGCCAGGGCTGTTTGCCCTGGCCCCTGAGCAAAAGCAAACACACCCTTGCTGATAAGCATAGGCTTGCTGCGTAACCTGGTTACTCTGCTCAGGTTCAGTGTGGCTTCTAGACAGCTCCTGTCTCTGGTCCATATGAGCTCTCTGTGGTAGTAATTAACACACTTTGTATGTAAATGACTGCAATACACCCTTGGAAATAATTATTTGCTTACTTTTAATGAGGCATACTGATAAATAAGCAGATTAGAATGTTGTTGTTACCTTAATGCCGATGTGAATGCTTAACTCACTCAAGTGTGAGTAACTGGTGTCAGCTGGATGAAGAAACTTCCAGTATCCCTTTTAAAGACAAATATTTTAAACCACATATGAGCATGAAAAACAGTAACAATCCAGGTTTGCTCAGCTAACTACTCACACTCAAGGCCAGGATAGCTGCTGGGAAAGGCAGCCTGGTCTCGAGGCATTCCTGGGAAGAAGGGCAACCTGGAGTATGTTGCTTCCCAAGGAGCCCCTCATGAAGCTGCAAACACCATATGGGGATATCAGTTGAATATCATTGGTCTAGAAGTCACTAAACCTCTTAATTTCTTGACTGTAACCTACAGGTAAGGTTCTTGCTGTGATAAATGTGGAGAAGATGCATAATTAGGCTTCCTGTGGCAGTTTTCCTTAGTATACAAGACTGAGGCTGACTGAACTCAGTCTTTGCCAACCACTACTCTAGCCTAGGGGTATCCTTTAGTCATGCCTTGGATGCTGTAGTCTAACTGCTGACAACGTTGTATTTGTGCTATTTGTTTCTCATGTTGTGTACACTGAAAATAAGGCATTTCAAACTGCAGAGCACACCTGATGTAAACAAGAAAATGCAGTCATTACCAGGAAACAGCTGATCAATATGCAGTGCCACAGGAGCTTATGGAGAGTGGAATAAACCTAGAGTATAATAAAGGGTTGGCAGGAGCCACGCACAGTGTATTCTGCACCTGCGGGACAGAAAAAAATATCCATAAATGGGTATAGATAAGGGTTTTTTCTACAAAAGCAAAACTTCCACTCACCTTTAAGGGATGAAGTTCCAAATGGATTAACTAAGACAGCATGGAGCTCTCAAGGAGTTTGGAAATTAACCATCAGAACAGGTTCAGATGCAAGTGCTGGTGATTAGTGGCTGTTGACCTCAAAGTAGCAGGAGGCCATCAGGTGGCCTCAGCTATATCTCATGCAAAATTTTGGGCAGTGATAGCACGTATCTTTGCTTGAAGCTTTGAGAGCTTGCAAGAATGCCCTTCTGACTGTTCTTTTCTACTCTTGATTTACTGTCATCAGGAGAGCAGCAATTCTCTTAGGTTAAAGCAAAAGTGGCCCTGTTCTGCTGTCTTGTGAAAAGGCTTTGCAGTCTTTACAACTTTCTCAAGGATTGGTGAAGGCACTGAACAGCTGGAAGTCGTGTTGTCTGTCTCGTTGGGTCTTTTTTGCAGTTACTTTTTACTATCTGTTACTGTCTAGTATTTCCTTAGCAGATTTTCTTAGTGTTACGTGTGTTCATTGCAGTGCTGAGAAAAAGAATTTTCTGTCAGACCTTCTCCCTTTCATTGGTTAGATATCCTCTTCACTTACTCATCTCTTCCAGAAAATTACCTGGAACCATCTAAATGAATAAGTAGCAGATATTTGAAAGAATGGAGGTTTATAACATATGATATAGGCTTCTATCATCTTTTGTGCTTTCTCTACTCTGGGTAGTAAGGTATTTTATGGAAACATTAGTCCAGTGCTCTAGAGTAGTAAAGTTCCTTGAAAAACATAGTTTGCAAATGGTTGTGGCACCAAAGTCTGTGCTAATCTTCACACTCCAAACAGTGGAAGAACCCCCTATGAGAAATAAATCTATGTGAGGTTTTGGGTTGGGGGGGGAGTTGTTTGTTTTTTGGTTTTGGGGTGGGGTTTTGGGTTTGGGTTTTTTTGCATGTTTCCCCATGATTATTCTTTTAAGGTGAATTATAATGAAAAAGACTTTTGATCAACTCTTGCTGGTGTGAGTTCTTTCTACCCCTACATACTGTTCTCCTTGCAGAGACTGAAAGAGAAGCAGGCAGTGGAAGAGAAGAATCTGAAATGTAAAATAAAGAGATCAGATTACAATAGAAGGACTAATAGGACTGATGCACAGGTGCCTCTGCATCTGAGAGACAGGGAAATTATTCTAAAGGGAAAGAATGAGTTTCATCAATATTCTCTTGTTTGTGCAGACATCTTCACACCAATTAACTTGTCAAAATATTTGCTATGCAGCATGAGTAGAAATATAGTCAATCCTGAGTTAAGAAAAATCTTTATCATTTTCCCAGTTAATTCTGTGCTGATAATGGCTTATGTCTCACTGCACAAAACCCTTATCTTGTATTGAACCCTTGCTCAATTCTGCCTGCCTTTCCTGAAAGACTAACACAAATAATTCCTTTTAATGGAACAACCATTGCTTGCTTAAGGTCTGAGTCCAGCAAACATGTAAATTTGTATTTAACTCTGCTCTAGTTTTCATTCCCATTGGCATCAGGAGATTTGTTCAGACAGGGAAAATGAAGTGTTTATGTGCACTGTAGTAATACTAAGTTTTGCCCTTCCTCTTGCTATCAGTCCTGGCTCTTCCAAGTGCCTGTGAAGACATGAGATTGTCCAAGCATAGATGACCCATGAAATAAGCTCTGAACAAGAGGAAGTCCAGCTGTGCATCCACAACCTCTGCTTTCAAAAGCTTCTTTTAACAGTCTAGCTAGAGCTGTTTAAAATAGCAATAGTTTTCTTTGCGAGAGGGAGGATTTGTGTCGGAAAGATTAAATCGCTCACCAAAGAGGTAGGAGCAAGCTCAGTTACAGGATATTTTCAGTCCTCCTTTCCTGCTGTTGCGCAACTGCTGCAGAGAGACAATCGCTTTAACACTGACTGCAGATGAGAGAAGGTCAAAGCCTTTGGCTCCAGAGGGAAGGATCCCAGGCACATTGCCTGCAACATAACAGGGAGGCAAAGACCACTGAACTGGTTGCTTCTGGCATGATTTATTTGATACAACAGAAACTTAGTTGGAAAACACAGTCACAGGCTGTATTAATACAAGTGGTGGCAAATAGAAAGACATAGAGGCTGTTGGCCATTGGGGTATCCCTGAGCATGTCTGAAGGCAGATCATGATGGAACTGACTTTGCTGTGGTTAGTCTCAGGAGTACTGACAGACTGTCAGAGGGTGAGGTGTAGGAAAAAACCCTGGAATCAACCTGAATTCCTTTCAAAACAGTTGGTGTCCCTTAATCTTTGGAACCTCTGGTTTTTGTCTTATGTCACCTGTTCTGCTAAATCAGGTAACACAGTGGCTTTCTCTCTCTTGGAATTTCTACTTATCCATTTTACTTGAGTCCATAATTCTAGGCCACAAACAATTTTGGAAGATCTTTTTCCCCACCCAGAGCAAAGACTGAGTTGGCAGGTGGAGGATCAAGTAACTTTCTGAGCTTTTGGGAAAAACTGCCTGTAAAAACCAGGCTCCACATTTTAACTTCGTCGTTTGCAATATCTGGTTTTTCATGTTGTTATTAGAGAAGCAGCATGCTACAAAACCAGACTTGGAATATCTTGTACAGAACCGGCATTGGAAGAAATGACCCTGAAGTGGACAGAATGGTAGAGAGCTGGATCTGTGAGGGCAAGAAAGGAGTCCTTGGCACAGCCCTTCTACTCTGCCCTCCTTTCTGCAGATCTGCTGTGCCGCATCTTCAGGGTTGTGGTTGTACCATGCACACATGTGAGTGCAGTACCAGGAAAGAGCCTCATCCTACCTTTGGTGTGATGTTAAAGGGGAACAGTTCAGTGAAGATTAAGAGCATGTGAGCCTGGCGATGCTGCATGTCATCGTGCTCCCCTTTCCCTGACTGGTGCATGTGTGCTCAGGGAGTTCCCCACCACGCAGAGGAAGCTGCTGCTGAGCTCTGGGGTGGGCAAGTGCATGGTCCATCCTCAGAAACAATTACTCTGGCAGTTCAGCTTGGTTTAATCTCTTTAATCCTTTCTTCAGCTGCCTGTTGGAGCTGCAGAGAACAAAGCACCTTTTATTTTTGCTGTAGGCTGATGAAATGGTGTCTTAATTGCAAACATCTACTCCTAGAGGGAGACAGATTACTTCTCCAGCTTCACTTTGGCATGGAAGAACTAGCTGTGCTCCAATCACATTAATCCCTGTATGGAAACCACATTCAGCTATATTGCCCTCTGTTTTCTGCTTTTGAGCTGAAGAATATGTAAATACAAATGCTCATTAAAAAAACCCAACCAACCAACAACAAACACAACACAAAACTCCTGACTGTGTAAATGTTATTAACAAATCTATATTTGATGCTTTTTCCTGTGGCCTTATCTTTTCTCTGATTTCCTTCAATACTCCATTCAATTATTTACATACCGTATGTAAGTCAGTATGGTACCTGCTGGTACAGATATGGATTATGTTTTAAACTGCTCATTCATGGTGGGTGCAGCTTTCTTGAAAAACAGCTCTGTTTAATTGCATTTGGACAATGGATGTTGAGACAGTACTCTTCAGTACTCGGTTCAGGCTCGAGTATGTGCTGTCAGCAGGGGCACTGTCCCTCAAAAGTCCTATTTAGCAAATTGAACTCTTTATAGAACTTTTTTGTACATATTGTTTGGCAATTCAGTTCTTTACGCTGTGTGACTCAAGGCACAGTGGAGTACACTGTTGCCTGAGCCTGGGATCTGCTCCAAAGAGCAGGAAGTGAAGGATGGTTTACAGACATCAGACCCAGGTTTGTGTAGTGACCAGTCTGTAACATTTAGAAGTACAATGCAGATGTTTTTTTTTTCCCCTAGAGTTTAAAAACACATATATGCAGGTTGACTTAATACAAAAATCCTAGTTCTGAAGTAAAGTTAAATAAGACCAAAGAGTTCATGTACTAAATCAATCAAAAGGAAAATAGGGCTCTAAGTTTACCCTTCTGTTTACCATAAGACCACATGCATAGAAGAGTGACAGGCAGCAGCCCCATGCTGACAGTTCGATAAACCAAGGCTTTGTGTGTCTTATCATGTTTAATTAAGGCCTGAAAGACTTGTGGCCAACAACGCTTGTCATGGCTGTGTTCATTTGTAATTAGCGTGTCAATTGCTTCTGCTTAACTGATTGCCAGTCTGAAAGTCCATAGCAAGCCCTATCCAAAACACAGATTTTTGGATGCTGGTGGCTGGTAAGTCTTTTATGCCCCTGATGAAAGAAGATGTACCCTCTACGGTGCTCTTCATAAATATTCTTGACTCTTCCCGTTTCTGTTATTTTGTCTTGCTGCTATAGAATTTGATTGTTCATTTCTGAAGGCAATTTTAAAACATCTGGAAGCAATTACCTTGCTTTCAGGTTTTTCATATCTGATTTTTTTTTGCACTTCAATCAATTTCATCCAACCACTGGGGACTCCAAGGAACACCTTTCTGCACATACCCCAGTACCTGTGAAACAAAACATCAAACTTTTGCTTACTGCCATGGAGCAGGTTTTATTTCAGCTTAGTCCTTAACTGGCATTCTCAGGCCTAATCCCGGGTCCCCCCATGTGCTCCTGTACAGGAAGTATTGGCCAGGCAAATTCTCCTTCGACAGGCTGTGAAAGCCTGGTGGCTTTCTGTGCACTCAACCAACAAAATCAGTGTGTCCAAAAAGCAAAAAGGATTGTATTACTTCACTGTTTTCTTAAGGCCTTCTTCATACATGTTTCAATATACTTCTAGAAGCAAAATCACAAGGAAAATCCTCTTATCTGCTTGACAGCTTTTTGTGTCTTTGACAGATGTTTCCAATAAAGCAGAATCATATAAAGGGTTAAATACTAGTCCTGTTGGAGTCAGTGTAGCTTCTGCCGTTTATCTCTTATAGGGCCAGAACTGCACTCCAATATCTGCCCAGATCAAGTTAACAGAAATATTAACATCACAAACTTCCCACATGGATTTGGATTCAGTGCTGATATCAAATCATCTGTGACACTCCCTCCCAACATCCCTTTCTGAGTGCTGTAAACAGCTTGACAGGATCATTTCTAATGTTATTAGAAAAAGAGAATATATTTACACTAATATCCTAATTTTCTGTTACTTATGCTTTTGTCTTACATTTTCTACTTTTTCCATATATAAAAAAAAATAGCCCCAGACTGAAGGTAACATAGGGCACTCTGAGAAGTGTCTGAATCCAGAAGTAAGTTGGAGAAGCACTGCTGTATACCTGAGAGCATTATTCTCTCTCTGCCTGCTTTTTGCTCTGTTCCATCCATGGGAAAAGATTAGGGAGTTTATTAGAAATGTTTCTGTTACCCATCGTGGTTTCTGAAATGATTCTGTGTTGAAGCTAAAAGGAGACAGGAGATGTTTCCCTCCTTATTGTTTGCAGAGTGACCTCGGCATTGGTTTTGGCTACGGAATGCAGGGGTACATCTGCTCCACATCAAAGCTCATTCCACATTTTTCTGCCCACTGTCATCCCATATTTGCAGTACATTCCCCTCTCTTTTCTTAATTTTAGTTTCCTTTTCTTCATTCTTGGCAGACTTCAAGGACACTGGAAAATTCACCATAGCATGTGTTACAAAAACAAAGAAGAATAAGTCTTTGTTATTTGAGGATCATCAGAACAATTTCTGATGAATTCTCAGCACTCTTGCATGTGGCCTGCTTTGCTAATGCTATTATTGATATAATTTCCAATATAAACTCTTTCCATCCTCTGTTTATTTTATTAGGTTTTGGTGAGCTTTGCTGCAGATCTCCAGATGGGTTGCAGTGTAGATTTCAAAGGTACCTTTAACCCTGCAACAGCAAACTTTGCTCTGTAAAACATGAGTTTTTCTTTTGTTTATGGTGCAGAAACTGCCAAGATCCACAAAAAAGTGTGACAAATCTCAATAAAAATGGACTCATCAGCATAGCACACATTTACTAAAACGACATGCTGCTGTGCTCTCTGCTAGCAGGTATGTCCCTCATAAGTTCCTAGAAGCATACAGGCAGATCTCTGCAATATTTTTCTTATGAAGATGGAGTCAAAGGGTTATTTGACTCTGGCCTGGCTAACCTATGAACCAATAATGGTCAGAGTACATTTTAAATGTCAGATAAATTTGTTTTACCTTGTCTGCTGCTGTGCTGTAGTCCTCTAACCATGCCCACTGCACAGAGGATACTGAGCTCCTAGGGTCCCCTTTGAAACAAGGTTTCTGATTTCCCCTGGGACAGTGTCTGGAGCTCATTTTTCTAAAGCACTAAAGAATTCATGTTCTAAAGAACACTGGAACTGTATAAGTTTCAGTCCCACTCATCACCACAGCATTTTGTACTCTCAGTCTGCTTCTTATGCTACTTTTTAATGCATGCATGGTGTAAAATTCAGCATTCCCCCACTCCAGGTCTAATGTGTCCATTTCAGATGCACTGAAATGAAAAACAGAAGTATTTTCAGAGTGCCACATTGGACACATTAGAGCCAGGCCACACTGCAGGGCAGGTGAAACCAGGCTGCACTAGGGTGGGCTACCATCAGCAGCATGGATAAGATCTTCCCTGTGCCACTTGGCCTGGGCACTGGGAGTCATGTCCTGTCATAGATGGTGGTGTGGCTGCAGAGATGTATCTGAAGACATTGAAAGCTGCCTCACCAGTGATGACAAGAAGCATTATTCCTTTATATTGCACAGTGAAATATGTAATGTTCCTGAGCATCAATTTTGCTGAGATAAAAGTCAACTTGGCTTCTATGGTGGCCATGTAGGTAATCAGAAACTTCTGGACATCCTCCCTACCAGGATACCCCTGCTGAAGGCTGGGTTGGTTTATTCTCTGTGTTTATTCCCTGTGTTCCAGCCTGTGTTTCCATGTGAGCCTTTCAGTACAGATGTATATAGTATAGATGGTCACAGCAGGCTAATAATAAGGTCTGCTTTTAAAATGCTTTGAGAGCATAAGATCCTTTTCATCTCTTCACACGAACCAGCTTGCTTATCCGTAACTAATTCCTAAATGGCTTCACTATTTGACCCCAGCTCCCTCACCCTCTGAGTGTGCATAATTTGCAAAAATTTAAGACAGGAGAGGATACAATTTTAGTAATCTTTTTGATTAGATTTTTTCATAGGAAGCTCCAAACCAAAGGTCCAGAAGGGTCAACTGGGTCCTACTTCATCTTGTATAACTTTTATACTCTTCAGGCTTTTTAACAGATATTTCTCTAAGAGAACAGACTTGAGCTCTCATCCTTTTTCTTTTCCTTTTGTTGCCTTTTCTGTCTGGGAAGGGCACTACCAGTGGATCAGCCTTCAACAGCTTTGCCAGTGTGACAAGGACCATTGCAGTGCTGGGATAACTATAAAACAGTCATAGAAGAGTGTCCGTGGCTCTTCCAGGATTCATTTGTGGTGTGCTTTTTTTGTGTGTAATTCCCATCTGTATTACATTTTGTGCCTCATTTTCCAGTCTGTTTTTGTTTTCAAGAAAACAGAAACACTTTGTGTCATCACACTGCATTTCTTTCTATAGTTAAACAAAGGGTAACTTGTGAGAATCCATTGTGAACATTCACTGAGTCTCCTCTGAGCTTCTCACTTCCCTGCCTTTTAATCCTTTGAATTTTGGGGGAAAAAACCTACTATTCCCCCGTGCCTGAAGACGCATTTCAGTTTCAGTCTCCCCTTTTATGTTGTTCTGCTCTCCATCACACTGCTAGTTTCACAGAACACAAATAGCTGGAATATGCCATCTATGGGCCTGAGAAAGGCTTGCAAGCTTTAATAATTGGTTATAGAGGCCTGTTCTGCTGTTTAAAGAGGGAGGAAATCTGTGTATTCCATTAAAGAAGTAATGGCAATATTTGGAGGCAACTCCCATCCCTCATCTTAAACCGCTCCCATTCTAAATATAAACCTGCCTGGACACACAAGTACTTCCTGTTAAGAAGCAAATACTGATTGTGTCTCGTTCCATAGAACTTTACAGTGGTAATAGGAAGGAGAAACAGAGGAAACTAAAACTTTCCTGATGACAGACCGGAGGACAAGAGAGTATTTGAGGTACGCAAAGTAGTCATTGCCCCATGTAATTTGTGGTAATTACCAGTGTGCATGCTTTAGTCCAAGGTTGATTGAATTACCCCTCAATGGGACACGGTTAGCTGATCAACTTAAATCACTTGAAATTTATCTTGACCTTAGAGCATGCACAGGGACACTCATTATGCACAAGAATGATCTTTGGTCAGGTCTTAACTTCCCCTCACCACCCAGTGGTGCGAATTCTGCTTTCCATTACATGTGCCTGTAAAACACACATCATGGGCTGAGATCAGTGAAAAGAGGCTCATGTCCCAGTCTAGGTCATGGTTACCAGGAACTGACTTGGGGAGGTAGCAACAATATCACCCAGCATGTTCAAATTTGTGTCCAGCACCTCACAAGAGAAACCAGCTTAGGTTTTTAAATGTTCTAGGCATTTAAGTCAAAGAGGACAGCTGTTACTGTCCCCTCAGAGGTTGCTTATCAACACTATGTCAAGCAAAGTCATACCTGGAAGGGGCTGTTGCTTTGCACTCAGAGTTTGCCTTAAACCTGTGGCGTTTGTTCATCAATGGCCAGAAATTGTGTTTCCAGAGCAAGAACAGAGAAGTCCCCAAAATCTCATGGGGATAATGCACAGAAATATTTCCTGAAAAATATTACAAAGGCATGCAGTAGAAAATTCAGCCTAGTGAAGAGATCGCCACCAGCAGGCACTTCACAGTGGTCAAAAGACACCAAGAATAAGCAAAGAAAGAGGCCTCAGGCCAGAGACATTTAACCTACTCACACCACACCTTTGAACTCAATCTGTTGCTATATTCTTGGCTAAGGATGACTTTCACTCAGGCTGGTGTTGCTCACTGGATGCTCTCTCAGACTAGAGGTGATGCAAAGCCCAGATGTCCTCCTCAACCAGTCTTCAAGTGATTCTTGGTTATGCCTCCCAGTGATGCTATCTCAAGTTCAGTGGCCTTGAGAAATACCGACCAAGTCAATTATACTCACTAAAGGCAATAGTAAGACTGAAAGGAGAAGGTTTTAAAGGTATGAAAGTTTCTATAACTAGTAAGCTAATCTACAAGGGTTGATTACTCTGCACTCTCATTTAATTGTTTCTGAATAAACATGTTCTTCAGGAAAGTGTGGTATAGATTCTCTTGCTTGCCACAGACACCACTGCCGAGGGGAGGGGAGGGGAGGGGAG
>JAWWMO010000083.1:90526684-90537593 GCA_035047845.1 Dendrocincla fuliginosa | reverse complement strand
GTTCATCTTCTGTATTAGAGAAGCTGTATCACACCTCTGGTCAGCTTTGTTGATCCTTTATCCACTTATTCAAATTCTGCTATGCCATCTTTGAGAGGTGGGGCTGAAGCCAGACATGAGATAATTAAGAGAAATGCTCACTGTGTGTATATATAATGGCATTGCTGAAGCTTTCCCCTTCCCTTCCTAATAAACCCGAGAGGCCATTTGTCTTTACAACTACTACTGAATCAATGTCCCAGGAAACTGTTGTTTTAGAACGTGGGTACTAAATCTCTGCACAGCAGTGATTACCCAAAAGTCCTCATGTAGTCCTTACCACTTCACATGCTTCATATTGCTTTGCATTAAAAAAAGAAAAAGGAAAGAAAAAAACAAAACAATACCGAAAAATGTTGCTGGAGCTGCTTTTCAGGTGCAGGCTTGCCAGCAGGAATTTATAGTAGAGGCTACCTGCCATACACAGCCAATGCACCCAGAATAGGGTGCCAAGTGTCCAGGCCAGCTCAGTGGGCAAGTCAGGCAGCACGCCTCAGGTTCAGGCTGCCTGGCATTTCCTGGCAGGAGATCCTGCCTTTGCTTCCTTACGGCACTGCCAAAAGTGAGCAAGCTGAAATCGTCCCTGGGTGCCTACCTCAGGCTAGTTTAGTCTTGTTCAGAGTTGATTTCAGTTTGGGATTTTTGTGGTTTGGAGGGGGTTGCTTGGGATTATTTTGTGTTGTTTCTCTCAGGCAAAACAGTTCCATCATTGCCAAGGAAGAGGCTAGGGAATGTACCTCATACATATTGGAGAGAAATAAATTGTGTGGTCTTTCATTTGGAAATTACTCATGTTAGCAGGATTTGAGAAGGTTTTATTCACACAGATGACATTTGCACAGTTTTGCTGAGTAGTGGACTGACACCATCACCACCACCATGTACCTGTTTTTTTTCCAAACATGTGAGGAGTTCTAGTTTGAATAACTTTCAGAGATCTGAATGCTAAACTTGCAGAAAACCTTTCCTGGGTGAGCCACCCATAGCTCCTGTGGGTCATATTAGGCCAGGGCACCCTAGTGGGGTAAGAGCCCCATCAGTCCTGTGAAGAACAGGAACCTCAGCCTTGGTGGTAAACAGCTCCAGACTGCAACAGATAAGGAGGAGGAGGCAGTAAAGCAAACGAGGCAGGGAATCTTTGAGGAAGCAGTAGGGGAAGAGCAGGAGAACCAAGCCTCACCTTGATGCAAAGGACTGGCCTGCTCTGGTGAGGAAAGAGAGTAATGAAGGAAGTTGTTATTTACAGGGTGCTGTTATGTCTCTGTCTCAGCCTGGCTCCAGATCAGTGAGCTTCTGGCCCTTGCCTGGCATACACACCTTCAGTTCCCTTCTATCCATGCATGCCACTACCTCCAGCACCTCAGATACCAACAGGCTAGATCCCTGTTCTGCAGGCAGACATTTTTCTAACAAGTTTTGAGCTTGAAATATGGAGCAGGCCAAAACAAAACATCATCACTTCCCCTGATAAACTAAAAACCAACTGAGACCCATCAGCATTTTGCTGACTCCTCCCAATCACCCACTCTCCAGAGACTGCTTTCCCCTGACACCCTGGGGAATAACATCAGATCCCAGCCAGTTGCATGGCGCCAGTGCAAAGGGAACAAAAGCCAAGGCAGTTGTGGGAAAAAGGCCATTGTTCCAAAAAATTTAAATGATGTCACTCGGTTCCCTAACAGCGCCAGTAAAACATGCTTTCCAATGGCAAGTGCCTCTCTCTGCAGTTGCCTGCAGTGAGGGTAGAAGGCAATGGATTAGTCTGCTTTACAGAAGCTGGATGATGGTTATAAAACACCATTTTGCAGCCTAATCTCCCTTCCCTCTGGACACAGAGATGAGCAGCAGCATGGTGTGGGGCCAGGCGCCTTGAAGGGACCTCACCCAACGTGAGGGTGTGTGGACAGCAGTGATGGCGTGAGCATACCTGTTTCCACAGGGAGGAGAGCTGCTCGTGCTCCTCATTATTGTACTCCCACTTACTAGACATTGCCATTTGCATTGTGACATCTGCTAGAAATCTTAATCATGGGTTGTGGCCCCAACGGAGTAGTCCTGAACAGATGTGGGAGTTCCGTTTCTAATTATCCTAACACCTTTCCAGCAGTGTGCCATAAACACAAGTTAATTAAGCCTTATGCTAACCCTGTGATGCAGAGAAACAACTATTAGTTTTCATTCTGATTTATAAATGAAGAAGCTGAGGGATCAGCTTTTATCTGCTACCCAGTCCTGAAGCCCAAACCCTCCCCTGGTCTCTCCACTTTTGCCACTAGGTGCTGTCCCACCTGCCAGAAGATCAACACATTTTGACCTGTTGCTGATAAAATTGTCAGACCATATCCTGTGCCCCTGCAAAATCCTAAGCAAGTTTTCTTACAAATATGAAAATCATGAGGATTTTCAGTGTTTGATACTTCTCTCTACATTAGTGCCTTGGAAGGTGCCTCCAGCCCAGGTTGCCACCTTTCGAAGACCTGAGGGCCAGCCATGCCCTCAGCATGGATGCATTACTGAAGGCATACCATATGGCTCATACCATATGAGCCATTAGTCAGGCAAGGTATGACTCTTAATTGTCCATGCGTTGTTCTTCTCTGTCATTCCTCAGCACATGGCCTTCGTAACACTTGCAACTACAGATGAACCCAAGGAGTGAAAGCCAGACCTGTCTGTCTCCCTTGCACCCTACAAGCCACCCATGCTGAGCTGCCTGCACCATGGCGGAACCCAGATGGCATGAATATCTGAGCAATGGATAGCAGCTGCAATACCTATGTCTTGAGAGAACCATCCTGGGAGATCAGGATTGTGACACCGTCCAGTGATGCATCCCAGAGCTGTGTGTATAGGAGGACTACAGGAAAGAGTTGGCTCAGCTGCAGAGCCATGCTGGTGCACCAGAGGTGCTCAGGAGGACTTTGGGCAAGAAAGGGTGGAATAAGGCTTACCAGATATCCTGCCCTCCCTCTGACAGGAAAGCAGAAAACAGCTTCAGGCCCTGTCTTAGAAGACATCCCCCTTCCAGCCCTCTTGCTACTATCCATGGGCTGGGCACAAATATTTCCACGCTCCTCAAGCCAGGGGGAATGGGATGGAAAGAGGGAGGTTGGGGCAAACCAGGTTTGGTGGCCATCACTCCCTGTCCACAGACAAAGTATGTGTACAAGCAAGGATAAATTCCCAGACAAACAATGATCCCTTTCCGTGGGCAAACATTGAAATGGCATTTTTTTTCTCAGATCAGTTTCTATAAGGAAAAGCACAAGCAGAGCTGTCAGAGAAGTCTCAAACAGTCAGATGGAGCAATTGTTAAAAGGACTTTGAGGTAACTCAAAGTGGACACTTAGAAACGGAGATATGCAGAATTAAGCAACTATAAAACTCTTACCTGAAGTTTTCAGAAGTCCTTCATTGCAGTTCCCAAGTGAAACTTGCTGGTGAGGATAAAAATCCCATGCACTAGGCATGGGATTCCCCCAGTTAGAGGAATCTCATAAATTAAATCCTCTCTCTTCTATTCATAATCTTTTTATTGCAGAATCACTCCAGTAAACTAGCCTAAACATAGAGTGCTTCATTCAAGCACCCTTTGTTCTAAACCCTTCAAGATGTCAGGGGAAAAAATAAATTAGTCTGTTTCAGCCCAATTTTAATCCATCAGTTCTGACGTTAATGTTTTTATTATTTATTCATTTATTGCCGATTTAGAAGAATTGGCAAAACTGACCACAGAGAAGGCTTGTTTTAGGAATAATTGCTGTAGCACTATACTACTCTGCAGTGGCCTTTCCTGTCAAAACAGCATTCAAGAAAATACATCTTGGCAAATGTGCAAATTATTAGGAAGCCCTTTCTAGCAGTGTCTTGTATTTTGAAGAAAACATTATCATTTAAAACTGAGGCTCCTTTGTTTGACTTCTTACACTGGAGAGATACAGGCAAAACTGTACTTAGAGGCAATGCAGTTGAACAGATGGGATCCCTGTTTTGCACATGATTCTGGAATGCAATAAAATTGTTTGGTTCTGGGAAAGAGTTTTTCCTCCCATGACATTGTCAAAATAACCGAAAGGTCTGATTCTGAAATCCATACTCCCATGAGTAATCCTCATTCATGTTTCAGGAAGATGCTTAGAAATGTTCTTATTTCCTGACCTTAAGAGGATACAAAAGTGAACTTGCTTTGGGAGTAAAGAGGTACAAAGAACCTATGTACATTGCTAGCAGCAGAAACACGGGAAGGGAGATATGTAAGTGTGTCACAACCAAAAACCTGTGTTGACTTCAGCAAACTGGCCTGGAGAAGTGGCATCAGGAATCTTCTGAGAGATTTCTCTTTTCAGCACCTTCCACCAGCAGTCCTGAACACTTCCCATCCCTTCTCACCTCACAGGGAATGTCAATGCCAGATGAAGTTTAGAACAGGGATTACAAAACCATGCTCTTAGGCAGGAGAGGTCGGAGAAGTCAATTGGCTGAAACACTTAGGGCCAGATTCTTGGCTAGTACAAATCATCGTGGCCCCCAAAAAAGTCACACTGAGACTCTGTCACTTTACACCCACTGAACATCTGGCCCTCAGCCTGTGGGAAGAGAATATAATGTGCCTCATGCTTCATGCAATTCTAAACAGCTGCTCTGAAGCACTTCTTCAAGCCTCACATGAGACTCTTTGCCCTCACTGAAAGCTCTGGAAAGGATTGATTGTGCACAAACAGCTTAAACTGCAGTGTTTGCAGGGCACAAAGGCAGGCTGAAGGACATCTCCAATGTCGTAAGCCGCTTCTTGGCAAATCTCTTTGCAGATCAGGTGGGTGAGGAAGAGATTATGTCCAATCCCAGACAATTAGAGCTGCACAGTGCCTTTCCATACAGGAGTTTGCTTCAGTAGTTCTGACAGGATCAGGTGATTTCAGCCTGGTACTGCTATGTGCAGTGGTTTGGCAAACATCGCATGGAGTTTACTACGTGAATATGTGACCTTTCCCTCTAACCTTTTATTATTATTACTATTAATTGGGAATGACATCTTTGAATCTATCTTAACATTACAGCTGATCTAGCAGATCTGCCAAAGAAATCTTGCAAAGAGCAGACTTAAAAAGTCATCTGAACATTTATTTTTGTTTACTAAGAAGCTTTCAGCTGCAGTGAGATAATTCAAGTTAGCAAGTGAACAGTCAAGATTAGTTTGTTGTACAGCTCGCATGGCTAGGACAGTTTCTTATTATTTTCCCTTATTAGCCGGTGAGACCACAAACCACCACTTCTGAGAGGGCTTGACTTAATAGCTAGACATAGTACCTTACATATTGCCTACAGCTGCAATTCAGGACTACTGGGGTTGTTTACTTAAGGTGACCTTTAGTCACTTCCCAAATGGAAGTTGTCAATAAATTACATTCTCATGAGGATTCTGGTTGTTCCTTGCAGTTAATTGCATTCTGTGAAAAGCTAAAAACCTCTCTGTGCTTTAGGTTAGGGACTGAATTAGTCTGGGTGATAGTTGTATGTACTCTCTTACCCTGTTACCAGAGCCTACACTTCAGCTGCCAGAGCTAACAAAAATGGTAGATTGGATTCAGATGAGTTAAATGGTTAGCTGAAAAAGATTAAAATCAGTTTGTGATTGAGAAGAATGGCAGAAGGGTTCCACAGGCAGGTTTCTCTGTTCACTGAGCAAGTCAGATAAGCACTTGAAAGGAAGGCATGATTATATCTGGTCAGCTTAACTCCATTAGAAAATTTGGTAACTACTGCAGAAAAATTGGTCCATTGTCATAGTGTGTTTGAATAATCTGTTCAGAGTTTCACACAGAAAAAGTGCTTGGGAAGACAAAGATGATGCTACTGCATAAGTTATTTGATAGCATTGGGCTAATTAGAAGATGTATGCTGCACTTGCCAACTTAAAATTATGCTTCAGTTTCCTGTAGATGTTGGACCAACAATCAAGGGATGAAGTGAAGTATAACTTTCTCTTGGGAAAAGAGAACCAGAGAAACCCTCGCACACCCTAGACCTAGTACTACCTTTAAATTAATAATATTTTAAAAGTATTTGCAGTGATTATATTAACATCATAAGTAGCTGCTATCTGTAGAGCATCACACTGTAAACAACATTTTTACTCCATGTGTAAGTAGAAGGATCTACTTCTGGACAGTAGTAGAGGATATCTATTTTTTCTGCTGAAATGAATGACATCTGGTAAATATTATTGCTTTTTCTTGTTTCTTCCTTGGTTAAGAATAGAAAACAAAGAATCAAAGCAATTGATAAAGATCATTAAATTCAGCAGATATATGTGCAAATATACCTTAAATATTTCTGTATTTCATGGGCAATGTCATATCCTGGCGATTCATGTAGCTAGAGCATACTTTGGGTACACAACAAGGAGCATGATCCTCTCTCTTCCTTCCTCCCTCCCACTCCCAAACTCACTTCTGCCAATCAAATTCCACTTTGTCATCCTTGTAAAATACTGCTGCTTCTAACCCCAATTTAGGTGTAATTTTGGAAGAGGACAATTGCTCTGATAACCCACTCTACTCCCCGTCTGGAGATGCTCAGAGTTTGGCTGTCAGGATGGCGGTATCCACATAGTTTTGATTCCTGAATTATTTGCACTCTGATACATATCAAAGTGTAACAAGTTATACAATATCCACCAGTTAAGCCAAAGAGGAAAATTTTCCGCTGACACAAGAGCACATTGGTCTGATCTGCTGAAGCCAGGATATCTGTGAGCAGGCAGCCTAGGCACCTCCACCCACCTCCCCCGGCATGTCTCTCTGGAGGAATCCTGGGAGCTGCAACAGCAAATGCTCACCTTCATGCCTGCTTATGAGCTCTGCAGTGCAGCTGCTCTGGTCTCTCCTCTTAGAGTGTTTTGTAGTAAAGTCACTCAACAGGTTTCCTCGGTGCTTTATCATCCATGGTAGAAAAGAAGCATCGAGTTCTCCACCCCCTGAGAATAAAGTCCTCTCTCTCTTTGCTCCTTCTGCTATTACATGTATGCAAGTCTCTTGTAGGCCTGAAGGCAAAAGCTCTTAAAGGGAAACAAAAAGAAGACATCTTGCCACCATGAGGGATGGGACAATGGAAAACCATTAGAGCAGCTGGTCTCCTGTCCTGGAGCATCCATTACTGCTGTGGCTGGTGGCATTATCCTTCTCGCTCCCCTCTAGGTAGGCTCCTGCACTAGGGCAATGGATGTTCCCTGGCATTGTCCTCTGAGCTTGATGAAGTAGAAACCATCCTGACTGTGGCAGGAACATTGTTAGCTACAAGCAAAAGAATAGTTGTCAACCCCTACTCTTCCCTCCTTCATGCTATGCTTCATTTTGGTTTACATTTAAAGAAACCAAAACCAATCTGTGAGTGCAGCAGCTCCCCCAAGCCCTTAGGACTTACTATTTGTAACTCTTGCAAATTCAATGCAGGGAAGGGAGGCAGAAAAATAAATCCTTGGATGTGAGTCTGAGATATTTTTTCACCTCCCAGAGTACGCAGATTACTTGTTAATACCAATGAGGCATGGAGTGAGCCAGAGTGAAGCCTCTTGCATCCTGAAAAACAGCATTGCAGGAAAGAGTGTCCCGGGCACATGTTGCAGCATCTTTCATTGGTCTGGTAAATAAAAAGCTTTGAAAACAGGAATATATGAGCACTTTTAAAATGGCCTGTTAGGATCCCTGAGCTGCAGCATCCCTGCCTTGCTTAGGGCAAGAAACAAGAGTATTAGGTGCAGTGCTGCATGCAGGAGGGGGTTATATGGCTGGGCAAGAGCAAACGTGCCCCCACGCCCTGGATGCACCTTGCAAGGCTGCAAAGAAGGGCTGAGAGTTGGGCACCCAGGAAGAAATAGTGATTTAAAAGCTCTGACGGGTCAGAAACAGGATAAAGTAACCACAGATTACTAAAACAGATGAAGATTTATAGAAATTGTCAAAGGAATGCTGTGCCCTTGGCAAGTGATGAGAAAAAAACCCAACCCTGAAAGGTGGCTGAGTAAAGCAGTTAAATTAAAACCATCTTTGTGACTGAGTCTGAGGAGAAAAACAGCTGGTAGGGGCTGCAGTGCCTGGTGCAACCTGGGGCCAGGGCAGCCTGCGAGCACACCCAGTGTTGTGGTTCCTGCTGGTATATGGAACTGAAGTCACTGCTCATTATAGCACAGCATGCAAATGAAAAGGGGAGGCAAGAGAAGAAGGAATTTTCTCAAGCTGTCTCAATCGTGCCTCAGCTCTGCTCTGGAGGAAAGGGACTGAACCTGCAACTAATTTGGAAAACGGGGAGGAAAAGAAGTGTATCTTAGAGAATTTACAAGAATGGACTGAATTGGATTTCAGTGAAGCTTGATTGAGAAGAATTCACTTTTAGTAAATTATTAAATACTATTAATAAATAATATTGCTAAATCATACATCTTTTAATAAATACATAATATTCTATTTTTCTACTTGTAAAAGTATACAGCCACGTTTTTGTACTGACCCCCTATTTTAGCCTAATCAATGAACTATCCAGAAACTGATCATTTCTCAGATCAAAGTGAATAAAAAGTGTTTATATTAATCTACAAAAGAATGGATATTTAACTTAAATTAGACTTCTTTTAACTAAAATGCTTGTGTTTTAAAAGTTTGCACATCATTATATTTAAAATCATGGCAACATATATTAAAACCTGAATGAAAATAATTGAAATTAAAGTATCTTTTTTCAGGTTTGTGAATGGAATTTTTTTAAAGGTAAATAGGTTGACTGAGAAAAAGCAGCAGAAACCAGATTTTCGTGAAGGAGTCTGAAAATAGCCTTTGCAAGCCATAGCCTCTTTGGAGGTAGAGAGAGCATATTTCCTCATATGAGTGTATTCACCTTGCTTACTGCGATAAGTGTCTAATGCAAGAATGAAAAAGTGAGCAGGAACGGAAATATAGAAAAGCAGCTTTTCTTATGGGTGGGGAAAAAAAAAGAGAGAGAGAGAGAGGTGGTGACCTGCCACGTCTAAATTCTTGTAGGATAGAAGAAATAGAAACATTAGCTCCACTCCCCAAATACAGTAATTTGTGTCCTCAATAAGCCTGTTAGCTTCAAAAGACAAGGTAGATGAGAAGAAGAGGATTGTGTATTCATGTGGTGGTGGAAATATGAACACAATCTGCAATGACTGCCACTGACACGGGAGAGAGAGTGGAAGTCTCCTTAGCCCTTCTGGTAAATAAGCGCCCGTCTTCCACTTCAAAAATCATATCTTTATGAACTCAGTATGGCTTACCAGCTTTTATCTCACTCTCCCCTCCCCCCCTCCCCAATATATTTTTCATTAATTTTCATTGAATTCCCATTTTGGTTACATACAGCTTGGTAGGCATTATTAGTTTGAGAAGTCTATTAATATAAAAGAGATGGTAATGAAGCATATACACTCCCTGAAGTTAGCATAAAATAAAAGACAAATGAGCTTAATTCTCAAACGAGCACCACAAATATGAGGTACCAAATTTAAAATTAAGACTAAAATTGTTTATTGATTGCCATCCGTTGAGACCTTTTTCTTAGAAAAAAATAAACAAAAAAAATTGAAACAAAAAAATTAATACAGATCTTCCTTCTCTGTGGTTGTGATTCCAAATTCAACCACATCACCACATGTGTGAAGTATAAGTTCCAGGACTGTTTCCTGACCCAGGAGGTAATGCAAGCAGCAGGGTCTCTTTCTGAGGGTCAGCTGGAGGACAGGTGGGCTGGAATAACATTCTACCTTAAGTCCCTCTGATGCTTCCAGTGGTGTGAGCAATACCGGCATTTCCCCCGTTGGAGGTGAGATGACTACACTTCAGCTCCTCATTAACTTCATGCCAGTGAACTGGCCTTGTCGCACAGTATGTTGAACCACTAAGCCATACGAATCCAGCTGCTGGATCTCAAGATCCACCTTTACACTGAAACATCCCAACAGCCCCTGAGCCCCCCAGGGATGGTGTATCATCACAGCAGGAAAGCAAAGCTGCTGCATTGCTCATACAAAGATGAAAAGAGGAAAATATCGAGTTCATACAAATATTTCCTTTCCCAGCTCTTTAGACTTTATTTTTCCAGTTTAACTTACAGCAAGCCTTCCAAAACCAGTGCAAGCCCAGAACGTGTAGCAAATGTTCATTTCAGGTCCATTTCCCAATAAGATGGAGCTGGTTTGTAGTTGGGGCATATGCTTTGACATGAGAAGTCAATTCCGTTCCTTTTTTTTGCTCCTAAATTTATGGGTATTTCCCATTACTGCCACTGACACCTGCTCAGGGAGTCTGGAGAAGGGATGGGTGACTTGCTATGTCTATTAGGACTTTATGCTCCTTGCTTAGACGGGCAGACGATCTTAGGAGATGTCGAGCAGCAGAAAACCGGTTGCACAGGTCTGTGCCATGTCTTAAGCTTCTGTACATCACGACTGAAGTTTTGGGCAGGACTGTGTAGGAAATAAAATACCACTTTCAAAGGCTCTCAGTGACTAAATGAAGTTGACTGAAGGGAAAAGGTCTGTTAGAATTATAAAGGTCCTTGGCAAAAGATAGAAAGAACTAAGTTCCTTCGAGATTCTCAAATTAGTAACCTACCTAATTAATAAGAGCTGCTAGAAGAGGCAGGCAGTCCGCCGATTTATTTCAAGCGGGGAGTGGTGGAAACTCTCCTCCCAGACTTGATGATCTGTGGCCTCAAATTAATGACTCGCAGCGCTTTTCAGATCCCAGCACCCTTTAATGAGTAACCAGCGCTGTCTGGGCAGTTTGTGCGGGGCACGGCCGGGGGCTCCCGCTGCAGTGCGGCGGCTGCCGCGGGCGCGCTCTCCGCTTCCTGCGGG
>JAWWMO010000083.1:90511866-90525880 GCA_035047845.1 Dendrocincla fuliginosa | reverse complement strand
GGCTGGGGCTGCGGGGGGCGCGGAGGCGGCGCCGCCCCCACCGCAGCCCGGGGCGCTTCTGTTCCCCGGTGGGCGGGCGGGCGGGACGGGGTGGGCTGCCCTGAGCGCTCCGGCGGGACGAGCGGAGGGGCAGGAGGGAGAAGGGTCGGGCCCTGCCGGGGATCCGAGCCGGGGAGAGACCTACGGGAAGCTTCACCCCCCTCACATCGGCGGCTGTGCCGGGTGGTACCGGGGGATGCCGGCACCGGCATCAGCTTGGGCGCGCTGGTGGCGGTGGGAAAGGAGTTGAGATTTGCAGGGCAGAAACAGCGGTCTGCCGCAGCTCGGCAGCCTAAAGTGATGGTTGGCTGTGCCTGAGGTTGGTCTTGCTGAGCTCTCTTCAACAGGCTCTGGTCGCTCTTGGTTGAACCAGCACATTAAAATCTTGCCTGCAGCTTCTGAGGGCAAAAATAAGTAGCATTTGAGAAACACTGAGAAATCTCCCGGAAGCCCGTGTTTTATAGGCATGTAACAGGCAAGGTGTAGGTAGTGCATAAGCTGAAAAGATTACAGATAGCTTTAGTCTGCCCTGGATTCCTCAATCACCTGCTGAGATGGTGTTGGAGGTGATGAGTTTGGGACTCTGTGCTCCCCAGTTTTGTCCATTGCTGCTGTTAAACTCTGCATTCAGATCAAATGGCCTTGAGCAACACAGAACTGGAATGACTTCACCGGGAGAAGTACCCTGTGCCCGGGGCAGCCTCCAATCATTTTGAACTGTGGCACCTAAAACTTAAGTTGAGGCCCTTTT
Organism: Dendrocincla fuliginosa; assembly: GCA_035047845.1. Classification (NCBI taxonomy): domain Eukaryota; kingdom Metazoa; phylum Chordata; class Aves; order Passeriformes; family Dendrocolaptidae; genus Dendrocincla; species Dendrocincla fuliginosa. The sequence goes on along the minus strand of JAWWMO010000083.1, from coordinate 90,525,090 downwards.
TTCCTAACCTCCTGTTGCCATTTGAAAGGGCTTAACTGGCCTAGAAAGTTCCATCATGCTTCCATTGCTGGAAAGTTTTGGCCCAGTTTGTACTGGGTTTAAGATGTAACCCGCCCACAATAGTCATTGTGGCTCTCAATTGCTCCAGATCCTGTTTTCTGTCTTCTGTGTTATACCCAATGCATCGCTTGAGCCTTAAACTAAACCTTGACCACAGATAAGAATTTTTAAGTTCATCCTCTCTCTTCTACTTTAATTTTGCCATAGCTTGAGTTTGTTTTATTAACTATTAAAAAGCAACCATATAATGAACAGCTCGTAGCTTACTTTACAGCTGCGGGAATTCTGTAAGCAAATCCTGCGTGGCTCTAGAGACACAGTGATATAGGGAGGTTGTAAGCATAGGAATGATTGCAGATTTCTGGAGGGAAGGTAAATAAATTTGTGTGGATGGGAGAGGTTTACTGGAGGTCTTCTGTAGCTCAGGGATGTCATTACTAATGGCCCAGAAGTTACTATAAAGAACTATACTGCATTGGAAGAAAACCAGAGGAATTAAAGCAGAGCCTAAAGTCAAAATATCCTGCGGAGGGCCTACACCCAGTGATGATCCCTGAACCTGCAGCGAGGGTCATTGGAAGCTGTGCTGTTGAATTCCCTGGTGCTGGTGTGTTTTACTGTTAGCATGATGTGGGCACAGTAACAGCACAGATGTAGCAGGCTGTTGCTGGTAAACAGGGGTTGGTACTGACATTGCAAGATGATTGTCTTTTGCCTGTAAAGCTCATAGGTTCCGTCTCACAGAGTTACTCTCGAATAGTTCAGAGTAGATCCAGTGAAAAGCTTTGGCCGATGCTACCTGGCAAGGCACTGTATAAAGGCCCTATACCTCTTATTAAAACACAGTGACCTTGTAGGGTTCAGTTACAATGCTGTCTGTCTTGTCCCTGTGGATCACTGTGTAATCCTGCTGTGACCAACTAGAAATAGAGATTTTCGAGGGTTTTTTTGTTTGCATGGACTAGCTAAGGCTGGGGAAACAAAAAGGTTCAGTAATGCTACTTTTGGTAGCCGTATGTAGTCAGCTTTTTAAACATTTAGTTGCCTGTGTTTTGTAAGTATGAGGCCTGTCCAGGCTTGCCTGAGAACTTGAAAGTTGAGTCTGAGAACTCATGCTTTTGCAGCTATCGCCTGAGAGCCCAGGCTGCCAGGTGAGCGGAGGTGGGTGCAGCTCAGCCTCTGCGCTGGGGCATGCTGCTGGCCCCAGATCAAGGGATTCTTGGTGGCTTTTCAAAGGCTGGGGAAGTGGTAGTCCGTGGGCAGGTGGAATCCCTTTTAGCGGAGGAGCTGAGTGTGAGAGAGTACTGCTTTTACACAATGGTGTGAAATAGCTTTTCTCCTCTGAAGATGGAGTTTGGTGGGAAGGAGCTCTGGAAAAAATGGCTGTGGGGAGTCGGATGGGTGGTAGTCTGCATATGTTGGGTTTTTGATATCCCAGCCTCTGTTAGGATAGCCAGGTCGTTCCTTCCTTAAGGATAAACCACCATTGAGCTGTTGTGTCACATTAGACACAATTCAGAAATGGCTTCTGTGAAAACTGACTAAGATTAGTTTTCCTGAGTTTCTTTCCTTTTCTCCAAAAGAAAATTATTGAAAGTTGGTTTGTGCCCTTGCTTATTGGAAGGCGAAAGTTTATCAGAGTTTCTGGGTAAGACACTTCTCTGGAAATCCCCAAGTATCCTTAAGCTGTAGGGTTCCTGATATGTGCCAGAGGATTATTAAAAAAAAAAAAAAAAAGGAGGAAAACAGGGTAGAGAGAAGGAGGGAGGGAGCATCTTGATGGCTGAACTCAATCCAGTTTTTCAACCTCCTTCTTGTGCTGAAGGGCCCAAAACTCCAGGCAGTATTCCTCTTCTCCAGCAGACCTGTGAGCTTTGTGGATGATTGGATTTTGGATTTCAACTGGTCTGAATCAGCCTGTACCTTCTCTGGACCTAGCCTGGCCCATCACCTCTGCATGTCCCAGAAGCATGCTTCAGTTCCTGATGCTTGTGTCTGTGGATTTTTTTAACACCTTGTGACTGTGTTGTGGGATCACTGGCAATGATATGTTCTCTGGCTGTGTGTCTTTTTAGAAGGATGAGCTTTGTGGCACTGTGTTGTGCCTCTTGGTGTACATCAGGTTGGGTTTTTCGTGTGACTAAGGTGCTATAAAAGCCTCTTGGATTGCTGTGTTGCAGCAAATACTGAAGAGGAAAACGGCATCTTCCATCTGTGTGCACCTCTGTTTTCAGACAGGGCAGTGATGGAAATTGCTATAGTCTTCTGCTTTAAGAAGTCCTCTTCGTTGGGCTTCCTGCTTTCTTCCTCACTGTCTCCTCCTCTGAGAGCTGGTCTTAAAATCAAAACACTTGAAAGCTTGCTGCTAGGTAGGAAGACAGAAGGGTAAAGACAATTGCTGCTTAGAAATTGGCACATGTCATAGGAAAATATTAATTGAATTGTAATTACACCTTAGCCCTCCTCTCCCATCTTTCATGACAGAATAAATTAGAAGCTCAAGTCTTATCTAGGTGTTATCTCTGTAGCTGAGGATTAATGTTTCAGCCCTTTTAAACAGAATCTGAAAACACATTATCTTGCTAGCTTGAAACAACTGTGTATTCTCATGTGTCTAGTACTCACTGGCTCCTTTCCTTTGTCAGGTGACAAGTGAAGTATCTGTCCCCACTGAAGAAACTGTCTCTAATCTCTGAAAAAGGTTTCCAGATGACTCTTTCTCTTCCTTTTTTCCTTTTTACCAAGAGCTCCAGCGCCTGCAATGTGTGGGACTTTTTTTTGTTTGTTTTGTTTGGGATCTTGTGGCCACAGGCAGGGTTCTTAACCTATTTTTCATTTTCTGTCTTTGGCTTTACAGAGAGGTTGCAATCTTCTTTGCCCATGAGTATAAGCCTACAGAAAAACAAATACTTTAAAAGTAGGAATTCCCACATTAATGGTGAGACTTCTCTTCAACTGTAACTTCGTGTAGTCAATCTTCTTTTGTCTTGCTCTGAGTGAAAGAAGATGTTATTTTTTTGTCCCCTGAATTGTGTACACTGTTCTTCAAACAGAGAGGGTAGCTATCAGCCCAAATGTTTCTTTTCCTGTCACTTAGATATTCTGGAATAGCTGAGGTATAAGAGGGCCTTTAAAGGTAGCCCTTTGAATTGTTTATGAAAGTATGGGGGTTTGGGGTTCTTTTTTGGGTGGTTTGTTTTTTGTTTTTTTTTTTTTTTTTCCACTTTGAAACAGACAGTTTTGTTTCTGGTTTAAAAGCAGCAGATTACTATTTTTCTGCCACTACTATTTGAATTCCTGCAAACTGTATAGACAAGTAAGAATAAATTTTCATTTTTCAACAGTGGCTAAATGTACTCATCGTTCCCTGAAAAATAGTCCTTTGGAAAAAACCCCTTTGTTGTTGCTGAACCCTCTCAGACAATGGAACTTTTGATAATGGCTGAGGATTATAAAAGCGCAGCTACCTGACTCACGTGCTGACTGTGACAATTCTGCCTTAGTAGTGTCATGTTTTCTTGCATTACAAACTCATTTACAAATTAACAGTAATGTGACTAACATCCTACTACTATAAACAAACCCATTAAGATAAATAGAACCACTTAACCATTTTTTTTTACTCTCTTCTCCCATCCTGTTTTGACTTTGTTCCGGTAAATGTTGATGTTCAGATGGATGTTGCAACTAGATTTTTAATAAATATTCAGTCATTTTTTGATGTGTCCTGAGTAGACATGATGCTGTTGTGGTGTTCAAAGGCAGAGAGCATGTTTGGGATCAGTTATGCTCCATGCTCTTACCAAGTCACTAGAAGCTAAAAGAGTTTGTTTTGTTTTGAGGCAAGTGTGGAAGTCAGCACTTCAGCAAGCCTGCCCAGCTACTAGATAGATGTAACATCCAAACAGCTTGTGGGTGGTTTGTCCTGCTCACGTGTTGTTGCCCCTTCTTAGAAGAAGTGTACCTCTGCTGTTACAGAAAGGCTGCTGGTTTGAACCTTTTGCATCCTTTTTTTTTCCCTCTCCACAATTTGCTGATACTGCATGTCCATGTGACTATTCAGCTATTACAGTATATGTACATGCATTGTGTGTTTGAAAGGTATAAAGTAGAACATCAAGCAGTGTTATAACTAGCAATAGCAGTAAGAGCAGGCTTACTTTTAACAGTCCCCTGTAAAGAGATTTTAAAGGTCTGGTTCTGCACTGTCTGGTGTTAACTAAGTGAGAGAGGTCTACAAATAGTGTTTTCCAGTCTTCTGTGCTTTGATTTCACTCTAACCCTGAAGCCTTGCAGACCTTCTGAAGTATTAAGAAAAGTTTTCCATTTGTAGCACACTTCAAAATAGATCAAAAAGCAGCAGTCTACAGGATATTAAAGCAGACTTTAAGTTTGCTTTAAGTTTTAAAGTAGTACTTTAGATTCTTCCAAGTTAAGGTCATACTTGTCATACCTAGAGTAAAACTAAAATAAGTGTAGTGAAAAGCCCTGTAAGCAGCTGATTTAACTTCTGGTTTTGAGCTTCAAAACATATTTGATTATATGCAAACCAAATGTGGCATGGGCTCAGAAAACCGCAGTGCGTCCCCCTCTCACATGAAGAGAGTGTGCCACAGAAATAGCAACTTGAGACGGCCTGGATTGTTGCAAAACGTGTCAAGAGAAAGAGACTGTAAACATTAATCTCTTTGGAACTGTTGCCTCTGTTCCTTTCCCTCCAAGTTTGCTGGGCTTCTCACATCAGGTATTGTACTTTTTCATATGTGCTAAATAGCACCTACTAAACTCCTGGTTCATCTGTTATTACAAATCTTTGTTTTTCATAGTAGGATGAAAACTTTCTGAAGTGGTCATACCTAGTAAACTTAAATCTGTTTTTAAGTGGTTAGGTGACATTAGAGGAAGTGACCACAGCTTTGCAAGTTACGGTGTAGCAGCTGAGCCACAACAGTGCATCCTGTGCATCCTTGCTGCCCTTCACAAACAAGACGCCAAACCTTTCAGCTGAAAGGTGTTGCACAGACACATCATTTTGTGATAGTTCTTTCAGGTGACATCTGCAATAAGCACCAACACAATGTAACTATCTTCTCTGAGCTGTACTCAGGCACTGTGTGAGCAGTCGTGCCTACCGGAGATACAGGAAAAGCTAGAACAGGTGCTTGGAGCTGCCTAGTGTCATGGAGTATGGTATAGAGGAGGATGTGCTCTGGTGCTCAGGTTATATGTAGTCTCAGGTCCATCCAGAAAGATGGTAGTTCCTGTGACAATGTTCCCAAAGTTAGTGTACTGTTACAGGCTTGGGTGCTATCTGTGCTAACTGTATGGTTATCAGTGTCACTGTGATGCATTAACCAGAAGGACTAGGGCTGCTACCTTGTGTTTCAGCACCTCCCATACTCTCCTATTCTTGATCCTGTCTCCAGCTTCTCGCCCATTTGTAATAATATTTACTCTAGTAATTTGGGAATTTCTGATCTGCTTAAAACTTTGTCCAGCCAGTCTGTCTTATGCAAGTAGTCTTCTGAAACTTAGTCTCGCCACATTGGAACAATCTTAAAGGACACTGAATAATGGACCTTTCAACTTTAAAGAGCACCTCAGAAAATTAAATGTTGTTTACAGCCAAGTGAGAAAGCAGTGTCTCCTGTGTGAGATTAAAATAACTGTGGAGGCTCTGTCTGACGGGCTCCAGGACTAGCCACCTCCAAGGAGTTTTTCAGAGGTGTAATTAATGGTGCTTTCCTCTATAGTCCCTTATCATTCCCTTTGTAAGACACTGCATGCACTTAATCTGAGCTTTTAGTAACCAAGAAATATTTTCCAAGGATTGACTGCTTGCCTCTAACTACCTTTACAATTCAGGCCAGAAGTCAAAAGCTGAAATGTACCTTTGGAGATAACTCTCTCCCTCCAAGTGGAGGCAAAATCTCAGAGCAGTACAGAGGTAGTCCCGTTCCCATTGGAAATTCCTGAAGTTAATTGAGGCAGAAATGTCTGGGGCAGGGTGTGGTGCACGAGCCCAGGGCCACCCAGCCTTGGGCCATCCCTCCTGCTTCTGCTCTGCACAGCTGTTCCCAGTCCCCCTTCAGGTCTGGCCAGGGGTGTGCATACATGTGGCATCAAATTACTTCTCTGCAGCTGTTGTTGTCCCTGAGCTCATGGGGAAACCTCTGGCAGAAACTAAAAGGGTCTGAAACAAGTTTGCAACCCGTCAGAGCCTTTACTGGCTACAGGTTTCTTGTATCTCTTAGTCAATATTCAGAAAGTGTTCTGCTTTTTCTAGAGACCTACTGTAGGGCAGAGCTGCTTTTCTGTAAGAAGATAGGCTCATATATGTATCTGCTGTTGGCAGTGTTGACCAGACCTGATCCAGTGGTCCTTTGTCCCTTTGAGCGGCAAGGTGCCAAATCTTCCTTTTTCCCCTCATGCTGATGGTGACATGCCATGGATGTATGCATCCTGTCCTGTATTTTTGCTTAAGCTTTGTTGTGTGATGGAGTGTGTGATGCTTGGTCTTCTCTTGAAAATACAGGACCATCTTGGTTTATGTCATTTGCAAACAGCCTTTGGTTTCTTCACAGAGATGCAGAGGACTGTAATATAAAAGGAAGAGGTTTTCTTTTGGAAAGGTGGACTTTGCACTTAAATTACAGATTTATTTTAAAGGCTTTGATTTGCTGCAAATGACTGTTTATTGAAGGAGAGCAGCAGTGGGAGTTTAATATCAAGAGGTGAGGCAGTGCCCAAGGCTGGCAAGTGTGCTGCTTGGAGGCAGTATTAAGAGAGATGGTAGGGAGAAGGCAGCTACATGGGTGACCTGATAGGAGAGGAGCTACTGGAGCAAGGGTGGCAAAGAAGGGGATGATAGTTCAAATGAACAGGCTGATAAAATTGCTTTTGTGGATAGCTATTTTCACAGACTATAAAATGGTAGTGAGGCAAGAGAGTGTTTAGGAAAGCTAGAAATAAAGTAAAGAGCAGCAGTCAAGGCAAAGTCCAGCTGTGCAGATGAGTAGCTGCATGGTGTCCATGGATTTAAGACATTGGGCAGAAAAGATTTGGGTGATTAACACATAAATATATGCAACTCCCTAAATGAAAGGTAGCACTGGAGTTAGAGATGCTGAGGAAGGCAGTGTAGTGGTGGCGTAGTTCCCAATAATCCTGAAATAAGGTAGGTAAGGCAGGGGAAAGGATGATTGGCTTTAGGTTGCCCTTGAGCTGGTACCTGAGTATCTGTATATGAGATTATATGGGAGGTGCATCGCATGAACAGAAGTTGAACAGAAGGTGATGGGGACAAAGAAAGAAGCTGAATTTCTCTTCCAAGTAGATGCAGAAGAGAGAAAAGTAGTGTGACAAACCGAACCTTACAGACCCCTGGAGAAGGCTGAAGAAGTTACAAAGGTTGTTTCTCAAGCAAAAAGCAGGGATGTGAAGCATTGTTCCAAGAAGCAAGAAAAAGAAGGGGAACCACTTGTTTTCTTTGGGAAGATAAACTATTTTAAGAATTTAAGATACTAAAGCATGGCTGTATTTTTATGGGGGTGCTGAAAAGAAGGGTAGGAGCATGGCATGATGCCGACTAGGAAAAAGGTCTGGGGGAGAAGGTAGTGAAATTATCTGTGATGGCATTTCTGTGAAGGGCAAATAGAAGAGAGGCTGTCTTGCTCTTGTGACTGTCTCTTGGAAGAAATAGCAAGATGTGAGCAGGAGACAGCAGAACACGAAATCTCACACTTCCCCCAGCTTGATCACTGGGATGAAGCAGAGCTGCTTTGGAGCAAGCAGTTGAAGACAGAACTTGTTGCAGAGAACATCTGCACTTTTGGTGGTGTCTTGCCATTAGGGACAACCACTGTGGGACTGGGAGCAGAGCACGAGAGTGCTGGGTGAGCTGGGGAAGACATAACTGGAGAGAAAAGAGTACAGAGAAACAGACAAAAATGTGACAGCAGAGCTCAGAGGTCCCAGGTGAAGTCAGCAAGCGCAAAACCATTTACACTGTCTTTCCTTCTCTTTCTTGCCCTCGGCTCCCTCTCACTGATAAAGCATCACTGATTAGGTCTTCACAGTTTTGAAAGTCTCACAGGTAAGCAGAAATTATAGTCTATGCAAGGATGAAAGTGATTTTTTTTCTTTCTGTTCTTGATTTTTTTTTTACTTCATGAGAGAAGTAGGTGGCTAACATAATTTGTATTTATTGCTAAATGTTGCTCTTTGATGTCTTCTTATTACAATAGCCTGATTTCAAAGCCAGCAATAAACTGAAGGGATGGCACCTCATAAACATAGGGATTCATTTTTGGCCCTGTAAACTTCTTGAAACTTAAAATTAAAAAAAAGAAAAAGGTTGTTCTCTTTTGCTTGAAAATAACTCTTTCATTTTACAAAATAACAGCTCTCTAAGTAAACAAACCTCAAAATCCTGCTTCCTCATCTCCTCTGACTTCTCATGCCCCTTAGCCAGAAAAGAAACAAAAAAAAAAAGCAGTTCATTGCTCTTGGTCAGACTGTAAGTTTGATCAGTTAGTTGTGACTTCCTGCTTCTTTAACATCACTTTTATCAGAACACTTTTCTTTTTTGCTAACTTGGTATCTATTTTTGCTCAGGGTTCCTGCCTGATGCATTGTATTTTGTTGCATGCTTTTTGTCATCAAACTGCAGACAGCAAGTATAGTGGTTGGCTGATACTTTGAGGATCTTGGGACAGAGGTTATTTTTGTGAAAGAAAATGTGCAGTTCTGTCTGAGTTGTTTTTTTCAGTCACAATTAGCTCTGTCAGACTAAATTTTTATAGTTATCTATGTCCCTCCTGTCCTCTGACTTCTGCAATACTAGATGCAGTATTTGCACTAGGTAAATAGGTCTGAATAATTTACTTCATTATGGAAAACTAATCTGCTTGTTAAAACTGTTAGCTTATCAAACACTGTAATACAGTATTGTGCTGGCAGAGACTTTGCTGGCAGACACTAGTCCTTGTGTATCTTTCTGTGAAGAGATATGCTAAAGATGAACTTTGTAGTTTAGAAAAGCAGATTAGTAATCTTGGCTTTCTGCGCCGAGCCCTCACATTTTGTAGTTTCTGTAAGATACCTGGTGGATGTTATCTCAAAATCCTGGCTGAATACAATGCAGAGCACCCAGTTTTCAAGATGTGTGGTACTGCAAAACCTGTTATTACTGTGATACTCTCTATCAGCCTCATTGGGGATGATGAATAAGGTGAAGCATTTCCACCCCGTTCTGAAAAGACCTGCTGACAATGGTTGCTGCCTGTGTGTATACACAAGGTGAATTAATCAGCTAAACTATTACTACAGTAATACTAACTTTAAACTAGAAAAAAGTAATCCTCATTATCTGCTTAAATCCCTTTTGAAGAAACTCTTCCCTCCTCCTACTCCTCTCTATGGAATCACCTTCTAGGTCCCTTGCCTTAAAAGGCTGTGTCATGGAAAAAGTACAAGTGAAATCTCTTGCATTTGTTTGCTATTGCCCTATTCCTAGGCAAATGAAATTGTCTTTTGGGCTTTCCTAAGGCTGAACATGTGAACAAGCCAATTTGACTACAGCATTTGTGTCAGACCTCGGCACCCCTGGTCTGCAGTTGTGCTCCCAAATGTCACACTCCACTGATACAGTATGATGATACAGTAGCATCATATCCAGCATGCCCGTGGGGTTTAGGCTGGGAGGCATTCCCCTTTTACCAGCTTTCCTCCTCTCATGTGGCAGCCTAAGCGGAGCTTTTGGAAGTAACTGTCCTTACATCTTTCCTCTCTCCTTTTCCATGTCACTTCCCTGCTTGGCATGCAGTTCCTGCACGGGGGCTGGGCTCTGTGTTGGGCAGGGCAGGAGTGATGCCTTCCCCCAGCAGGCCATGCAAGGCGGGTGTCTGATGAAGGCTATGCAGGATGGGTTTTGTACAGATTGGGATGAGACTGCACAGCAGCCTCTTCGTTATAAGTACTGTGTGTGCTAATGGTCCTCGACAAGTTGTCCAGTAAACAAATGGTTACTGGGGTTGGCATATGAACGCCCTGGCCTGTTGGCTAAAGAATCCTAAGGAATCCCAGGCTCCTGTTCAGATGTGCAGACCAGGAGATGCAGCTCTAAACAAAGCCTGCAAAGACCTTGTTCCATCCCCTCTGATTTGCCATGTAGATAGAAGTTCAACTTGTCAGTTGAAGATGGTTGTTTCTTGTTTCAATCTGGGAAAAAGTAAAAGATACCTTTCAAGTATAAAGGTTTTTTTCAGTTTGAAATGCATCAACAGAAGTCAGTAGCCACTTGGATTTTTCTGGAGAGGAGCGGGTGGTGGAAGACAAAGGAGGACTGTTTTTTCCCCCATTGGAACCAGCTGTTGTTTGTTTGCCTTTTGTGCATTTGGATGGGCTCTCTGAAATCCAAACTGGAACTAGCAGTTAATATTACAAACAAGCAGCAGAATTTGACTAGACAAGCTTTCAGGTGATCCTGGCTTTGATGCTGAAGAGTGGGATTTTCATAACTGCGGAAGTAATTTGAGAACATGCTTGTGCCCAAAGCCAGTAGTGTTGTCGTGGATTTTTTTCTCTTTTGCTTGAAGATTATGGTGCTGATTCATACTTTTTTAGTCTCAGCAAAAGAGTGGCTTGCATATGTGGTTGATTTGACAGCTGGGCACCTCTAAGCAAGTCATGCTCCATTTTGAGGAAGAATTTATCTAGAGAAGACTTTAAGATTCTCCTTTTTTTTTTCTTTTCTTTTTTTTCCTTTCTATGCTTGTTAGTTTTCTGTCTTTGGTTTATAGCCCTGGTATTGATTGACTTTGGAAATGAGAACTTCTGTGAAATCCTAGTCACAGCCTTACTTGCACTTGGATTAGTGGCTGTAGTTCCATGCTTTCAAGACTGAGTTAGGATGATTTTAGAGGTTCATTTGATGAACAGTAGTTTACTAATACTATACAATCTGAGTAATTAAATTAAGTGTACCAGAAATCTGATTTAAGCTATTTAGTTTAACTAGATGCCTGTTTTCATTCTCTTAATTTCCTTGATTGGAGAATCAAATTTTTTGCCTCCTGTTCTTAATAGCGTATTTTGTTTCTAATATCAGAAATAAGGTAAATTGAAATCTTCTCCTCAACCACTTTCTGACTTGTTTAAAACGGCTTCATGGATTTATAACACTTCCATTTGTCATGTGCCAAATCACACACCCTCCCCTTCCCCCCACCTTTTTATTTTTATTTTTGATAACCACTTAGTGATCTGTAAAGCTTTAAAAATAAAAACCAATTGAGTGACAGAAAAACTCAAACCATGAAAACTAACTTTCCTCCTTTATGGATTACCAGGAAATTACAGGTGGCACGTAGAGTGAGTGTATTTTCTAGTAACAAGCTGTGCCCTCGCATACCATGCTTCTTTAAAGGTCTTGTGGTTGGCATTGCAGTGGTATTGATAGGGAACATGCAAAGAATTTTTATAAGGTTGTTTGTATAGCTGAGTAATTTCTTTTGAAAGCAGTAGAATGTTTTTGCTTTGGAGAAGAATGGTTCTGTGAATGCCTGAGGTGATGATAATGGATGATGGACATTCAAAGTTAAAACCTACAAATGCAGTTATCTTTTAGAGGATTTAATGAAAATTTACTATTTTAAAAATGGGATTTCTTTTTAGATGGAACACTTGAGTGTATCTATTGTTAAGCAGAGTGGTCTCTTGGTAGCCATGGTTACGTTCTAATGTGAGGACCATTTGTCTATTGGTAAGCACCAACATGTGACAATACTCGCCTTGGAATGTGTTGGAATGGTATAGGTTGGACTCAATGATCTCGGAGATCTTTTCCAACCTAATTAATTCTGTGGTTCTGTGATTCTATGAAAAGAGAGAGGTGATATATACCATGTTCAAATGCCAAGCTGGAGCAGTGGCTTGTGGTGACACATCTACTGATAGTCTGCTTTCTCTTGCAGTTTGGGGCAGAGTTCAGAAGGTTCTCTCTGGATCGCTACAAGCCAGGAAAGTTTGAAGACTTCTACAAGCTAATTCTTCACATTCATCACATAGCTAACCTGGAAGTGATGATCGGATATGCTGATGTGCATGGAGACCTTCTCCCTATTAATAATGATGACAACTTCTTCAAGGCTGTTTCAAGTGCTCATCCACTGCTCAGGGTTTTTATACAAAGACAAGGTAAGATACCATTTCATTTCAGTGCCTTCAAAGTGTGCTGGGACAAGGTGAAATGTGAATTTGTGGCACCAGTTTAAAGGCTGAAATGATGGAAGGGGGACCTAGGAGTTGTCTTGCTCCTTCTCTCAGGAACTACGTTGCAACTTGCAAGAATGGCATGGCTTCAGGGCAGGTAGAGGGACTGCATTGCTGCCTGTAAGGTGTTTAAAGGTTAATGTGCTGAGAGTCACCATGGGCCCTGTATTTTTTGAGGAGAGTGTACCTCATACTGCTGGAACCATGTCATCACTTGAGCATGCCAAGTGCATCATTCCACTCCTGTGAGGGAGCTGTGAGGAGGGAGGGGATCCTAGTACTACTACTTCACATTTAGAAATCTTACCTATCTTGATAGTCAGTGTCATACCCAAATGATTCATGCCTGTGTAGCGTGTGAATGCACACAGATGTGTAGTTAGGAAAGGAAAAAAAACCCAGTTGTCACAAATGACAGCTTGTTTGACTGTGGTGACCTGGCAGACAAATGATGATTTTTCCCCTCCTTACACTAAGGAGTGCTTTTTCTTCCTATTTTGATTCATCAAGCAAACCTTGAGCAGAATTGTCTGAATGTCAAGGTGACAAAAGGTTTAAGTGACTGTGTTGTTCTCCTTGAAGACCATGTTTGTCAGTTGCTTCAGATGACATTGGTTTTTATAATGAGGTGTTCCCCACAGAACTCCTTAAATCTCAGGGGAACCTAACACTGTGTTAACACCTTCCTCCACAGGTTTTTTCAGTCATGTAGTGATTTATAGCACGTGGAACTTGGAAGTAGAGTCTTGCTAGCAACAGATTCAGAAAAAAGACTTGATCTGAGACTTTCAGCAGTCATGAAGCTTTTTTTGCTTGGACTTGTGCTTTGTACTGATGAGGATGTAGCAGGAGGCTCCAGCCTTCTCATTGTCATGAGCTGGTATAGTGTGT
>JAWWMO010000083.1:90491404-90511766 GCA_035047845.1 Dendrocincla fuliginosa | reverse complement strand
TGGACTTGTGCTTTGTACTGATGAGGATGTAGCAGGAGGCTCCAGCCTTCTCATTGTCATGAGCTGGTATAGTGTGTGGTTCAGTTCAGTGTCATCTGATACATTCAGGGCTATGTATGTGGCTCTTGTCTGTTTAGAGTACGTTACTTGCCACTGTCTTTTTGATGTGATAAATACTCAAGTGGGCAATTCACCAGAGAATCTACACCAGTTTGCTTTGGTGGTGCGTCTGTCAGGTGAGTGGAAATGTCTGTGGGAGAGGACTTGCTCTCTCTTCTTGTGCAGAAAATGCAGAGGTGGATCACAAATTCTATTTAGTCTTCTTCCTGCAATGCTTGTTAGGGCTGGTGTTTGTGGTGGGTCAGGTCATGAGAAATCCTCTGTCATGCCTGCTTCGGTTCAAGTTTATTCATGTCTCTGGATCAATCCTGTTCAAAATACAGTTGTTCTTGCTTTGCTTTGGATGAACTGCTGAAACCACTGAATATCCCTAACTTTTCATTGGGAGGGTCTTGCTGCCAAAATGATGATCATAGAAGTAGGTAACTGAGAGAACTGCTGACTACAAATAGAGAAAATGTTCCTGCTTTCCTTTTCAGGAGAAGTATGCTAGTTGTGAAGGTTTATAATTTTTAACCTTAATGGAACAGGGCATTATTTCCTTTTTCAAAAGCTTTTCTTTTGCCTGTTGTTCAGTGAGAAGAATTGTGCTGACATGTAAGAAAGCTTATACAAGGGCAAAGACAGGCCTATGCTTTCTCACACGTGCAATGCCTGAAAGCTTTCCCAACACACATTTTCCTTCTATAAAGCTGAAGGGAACAGGAAATTCTGGCCCATCCCTTAGCTTAATGGTACCCTTTATAAGGGACTCCCGAGGTTGACATTTGAGTTTCATACTTGTGGATGGTCCCAAACAGTTTTGTCCATTTCCCTTGCTTTGATGAAGTCTTTAGAAATTGTTCCCTTCAAGAATAGTGGAAGTTACTGAAATCTTAAACATTTTTCTCCTTTTACTTTGCTCCCACACTTTTTTTCCCCTGACTTCAGACTGGAGTGCCAGAGCAATACTGGTCCTTCTTGGAGGACCTTCTTGAAGACCTGACTAGCAGCAAGAAATCATTGTGCCATTCAGGGGAATGTGGTGTGCCTGCAGTGCTTCAGCTCACACCCTAAACTCTGACTTCAGAGACAGGAAATTAAGGTGACAGGGATGCTAGAAAAATATGAGGGCAGTCCTCTGCTGTGACATTGGAGGAGACTGAGGAGTATGGGCTTTTCAGGCTGTTGGACCAGGGATCACTGCTCGTCAGTGGGAGTAGTTCTGGGAGGTGGCTGCCAGAGGTTGTTGTCAGTGTCTTGTAGAGAAATGAGAGTTTGAGGAATTAGGCAGAAGTATGCAGACATAGACGGACTGAATAGTTGAAGTTCAGGTGTTTTTTTTTCCTAGCAGAGCAAACTGTTTATCAACAGCATGATTAGTCTTCTTATCTGTTTTCTCAGTTTGTAGCTAGGATATCCTTTCTCTTGTTGAGTGAATTACATAATCACGTTGAAACAGCCTGTTTGTTCCCAGAGTGGCAAAATAGGTAACTTACTCTTTGCACAATAGTCAAGCAACTATTTACTAGTTTGATTTTTGTTGGCCTAGATGTTTTTCATCTGAGCTCAGTCTTGCACTTTTTCAGTTTGAAAGCCTTTCCCTCACTTGTCACCAGAGGCAAACCATGTACTCATTGCTTGGTCTCTTCATGCCAGGTTGGTGTCCAGGTATGGGATGATTATTTTATCCCACTTACTTTTATTTTTCAAGTCTGCTGAGCCTGACATTTTTCAGGATCACAGTAGCTGTTCCCTTCCCAGACAGGGGATGTCAGTGCTTATTAGCCAGCCATTTTAATAAGAACTTGAATTGCTGTTCCCAGTGTAATTGCAACAATTACTGTTTGTAATTTTTGGGGTCTTGAAGAATCTGGGACATTTGTCTGTAGCAAGTTTTTGTAGCTCATAGTGATTTGTCTGCTGAAAGTATGTGGTGCTCTTTTTTTCTTTTTTTTCCTTCAATACCAAATTACAGTGCAGGCAAAAATCCTAATTAGAGAACCAAGCTATAAAAAGAAAAGGCAGTTTTCCTTTAACTTGCTTTCCCAGGCTGCAAGTGTGGGTCATGTCCTGTGTTGTAAAGTGATGTGGCTTTCTTGACTTGGTTAGTACTGTAGTGACTTACCTCAGCTGATGCTTTGAGACTGAGAATTTGTTCACTCAACTGTATCTGATATCAGACTTACAGAGAGCTCTCTGTGGAAGGTGCCTGCTGCTGTAGAAGGGATGGATGTCCCAAAGACCGTAGAACAGTGCAAGAAATTACGGATGTGTTTGACTTGCTCCATAATAACTGAATAACTCTTGTACTCTAGCTAAAACCTGGATAAAGGAAGAGTTTATCTGATGATGCATTTGGTCACCATTTTTTTCAAGACTGTTCTGTGTCTGATTTAAACTACAGTGCTTGAGACAATCTCTTTCCATACTGCAAAAATATTTGTGTAAGGTATGTATTCAAGCAGACATATAGAGCAGAAGAACTGAAAGGAGTATTACATACTGTGAAGGCATTCCAATTTTTTCTTTTATGATTAAATGGAATGACATTATTATCAAATCTTGCTTTAATGCCTGTCTCACAGAGGCAGAATATGTGTTCAAACCAAGCTGTGTTGGAGGCTCTTAAATAGAATGGAATAAATAGCAGAATTATATTGTCTTCATTGTAAACCTACCTGAAATGACTTCTTGAACTTTGCAAGTGGGGTATAAGGATGTAAGTGGAGATCACCTGGAGATTTCAGGATTTCTCTTCTCTTGCTAGGGTTACCTACTATGGTGTATGTTCAGCCTAGAAAGTTCAGAAACTCAGGGAAGTGTTGCAAAATGAACATGCTGATCACCCTGTAAATACTCTTGTGCAGTGTGTTTTTCTAAGGAAAAGTGGTATATTTAGGGCCAAAATGGTGAAATATAGCAGCATAGTGAATGGAGTGATGTTTGGCCCTTAATTCAAAATGAGTATACCACTGGAAATCCAGACTAATGATTGTGATCTGAGAGAAGTAATGATCAGACCTTCACTTTCTACCACTCACCAGGGTTTATAAGGGTTTGCATGGGCAGTAACAGAAAATCTGCTACAGCTCAAGTTGCAAAGGAGGTGACAGATAGTCCACAGCCTGTTGGGCCTCATCTTGGTCCCAGATTGAGGTCAAAGGAACTCTTCTGAGAGGACTTTTTGTTTTGTCCCCATCACAACAGGAGGTCTATTCTGATTCTAGAAATAACAATAAAATTATGTTATTATAAAATAAGTTCATGAATGTGGCGGCATTTTATCAATCCTAAAACAAATTCTAAATCAAATTCACAATTGTTCTGTCAATAAAATGAATTTTAAAACTTCCTAAATGTTTAAATGGTTTAATGATAAGTGTTATCTGAGTAGGAGACAGGTAAAGTGCTGAAATGTCAGGTGCTTAATCTGTATTTCAGGTTAGCTTTTTCAAATATGACACTTTTTGCAGGAGCATAAAAGGCAAAAAAATCTGAACAAGGTCAAGAGCATTCTAACAGCAAATAGACGTAAAACGCACTTAACAGCTAACTGGAGCAGGGCCTTACATTATAATTTAGTAAATGCCACAAATGAACTGCTGCTGTTAATTGGTGTGGCCAGAAGTTGAAGAAGGCTGATGACTTCTGATACCTGTATTGTCTTGCGTTTTGCAGTCTGGAAAACTGTGTGTGTAAAAAGCCATCAAGTATCATCTTCAGAAACTTGTTATAAGTGTCTTTTCTTTTGTAGTTCTGTTTTTTTAATAGTCTGTTAGTGTAACAGTCAACCAGTACTGAACAACAGTTTTTGTTTTCCACTTTGAGTGGTTAGAGCTGCTGTCTGCCATCAGTTCTCACTTAGAGCTTGATAGGAAATCAATAGGGAAAAATGTGCATTTACCTGATTGGATTTTGGATTTGGCTTGTTTTAATTTAAAGACTGGAAGATGCTGTTTAACTGCATGTAGCACCTAATGTATTTAAACTGCTGTGCCATGCAACATATTTTTGCATGTTCAGAAGCAGTTCATAACTGCAATTTATTTACCTGGCAAACACTTGTTTGGCTCTAAGTACCAACATCTGTGCTTAGCTTTCTTGTATTATAAAATCAGAGCAATCACACTCAGTTTTAAAATAAAAATGTGATAATGGGCATCATGCCCAGGTCTGACTGAAAAACTGATGCTAGGTTATTTTATTGTCTTTCATACTCTGAGCAGATAATCCCTAGGAATGGTTGTTGGCTGTCTAACCACATGTGTTAAACAGAAAAACTGGCTTTGAGGCAGCAAGTATTTCCAGCTACCTAAAATCTTTAACTCTCTGCTCCTCTAGAGTAGGTGCAGTTGGATAAGTTTAAGTCTTTCACATCTTTTGGGTTCTTCAGTAACCTTTCTCTTTATTTTACAGCACAGGCATTGACTTTACCTTCTCAAAATGTACTTCTGAACAAGAACAATGTGATTTTAATGCTCTTGTCAAAGGCATCTGATATATTAAAGAATAAAACAGATTGCATCACCTGATGAAGGAAAATACTGAACTGCTTCTGGTCTTGCTTTTGATTGACCTAAGCAGATTTTCACTGTGGTCTTCTATAAGTCTCAGGGAATAAAATGAAGTTAAGAGTGCAGAGAAGGTGGCTTGAGGTCTTCAGTTTATCTGCTTCTGTATAAGGATGGTGGGAGGGTGGAGAACTAACTCTCCTGGTGCTTGGTGTAGCTCATGGGTGCACTGAAGGATGTGTCTCTGCTGTTGGTTAGACTGTCCCAGGGCTGCTACCCTGTGTCCTCTGCCCTGGCACTAGTGTGCCCCAGTGACTGAGCTCCCTGAGAACCAGTTCTTTGGCAGAAAATGAGTTGTTTGAGTAAGGAGCTACCATGGGCTCGCGGGACCACAGCACATTTAAAGCAGCTTAACACTGCCATGAAGCCTCTGATTCCTGGGAGGAAGAACTTGTCTGCTTCTAGCCTTCAGAAATGTGTCGCTCCACTGTATTTGGAAAGGAGGCAAAGCATCTTAGCTTTGACAGTATTAGAGAATGGTGGTAAATTTTGTGCTAGTATAATAGCAATTGCTGCTGGGCTTAAATCCTTTCATGATTTTCTTCAGAAACATCTCTGGTTTTGAGCTGGAGGGGTCTTTGAAAGCTTGTCAAGCCAAGTAATCTTTGTCCCACTCAAGTTCTTTGATATCTGAAGATAAGTAAAATGCAGCTGTTTGTTCCAGTGAAGTCTGGCAACAAATTACTGTAGCTTCTGTGCTTCACCTTTCATGTGCAAATGATGAGACTGGATAATCATTATCTTTCTACTAGTTTATTAAGCAACTTTAAAAACATAAAGTTCTTAATCTGGCTTGTCAGACGTAAACACAAAACAGGCTTGGATTTTGTTGCTGGCATGGTTAGTGATAGCTGGTAGCTGAGCAGAGCCAGCATGAGGCTGCTTCTTTCCTTCGCCTCCAAAGCTCCATTTCTAGAGTATGGAGATACTTGATTTTCATCACCAGTTGCTTTGTTTGCAACCAGAACAGCTGCTAAGCAAGAATTTTGAGTGAAAGAGAGGGAGAGCATGTGGAAATAGCATAGCCTACAGATAGTCCTCGTCTATAGTGGTCAATAACTGATAGTGGGAACTGTCGCAGAAATATGCACTACATAAATATTTGTAGTTGCCAAGTACAGTGAGCACAGAACAGAAACCTAGCAAAAACAGTAAACATTTGTTGCACTTCTGTGTTAGTTACATGGGATTTGGTTTCAGTTTCAAAGTTTAATAACTTAAATACATAACCAAATATATTAATAATAAAAATAGTCTTCAACAGTTGATGCTTCTTAAAAAGATGCATAAAGCTGGTACCAGCACCACACATTGTGCTGTGTTTAGACTAAAGAAACGTGTTTACAGTGGGAACTCATGCAGTCTTTAATAGGAACCTCTGCTCCGCTCCATGCTTAGCTTCAGCTGGTAACCCCCATAAGACCAAGCAAATAAACACTCTTCTATCCCTCCAAACTTCTTCTTGTCTTAAAGTTGTGGATGGCTGCTCTGACAGTACTTAAAAAAGAAAAATAGAAGAACTCCTCAATTATGTCTGCTCAAAGATAGTATCAGCTGAAACTATTTCTTGTTTTCTTCCTTGGTTGAATCCTTTTTATTTGAGATAGTGAAGCTACTCTGACAGGTGGCTTGGCTGTATAGAAACAGTGGTGAGGAAGACTTGTCAAATGATCCACCTCTGTTAAGGTCCTTGTGCGGGGAATTTTCCACTATTTATCTTTTCTTACCTTAGTAGTCAAAACAAGAGATTCTGTTTCCTGCTCATGGCTCAGGTTTTTTCCTGTTGTGCCTAGTTGTCATTTCCCTTCTGTAAGTAATGGAAACAAGTATAATGTGCAGATAATAATTAAAGTGGACAGTCTCTTTTACAGTGGATTTTACCTGACAAGACTTCACAATCTCAAAATAGCTTTCAGGTAGTCAGGGGAGGTAGATAGCGCAGTGCAAATACAAACATTAACTCAAGATTCAGGCCTTCAGCAACAGGTTTTCTGCTAAATTTTTGAAGTACTGTAAACTCTTAAGTACACTAGAGGACTTAGGACAACTTAATTGGTAGACTGTTGCGTTGAAAGCAAACATGGAGTGAAGAATATTTCTGCGAGGTGTTTGTAGTAGGCATTGAAAAACTAACTCCAAATGTAAATCAACAAATATAACTTCACTCAAACTATTTTTAAGTGACTGAAAGCTTCTCTTTTGTCTTCAGACTGGCTGCATTGTTAGGATTGCACATTCCAAATTTAAATGTGTCAGCATAATTAATACTGCATAAGAACTCTGGATGTTTTTCAGCTCCAAGTGAGAAAGCAGTTTGAGGGAGGTTGAAAGAATTCTTTCTTGAGCCTGCCCCTGATGATGATCTACTTGGATCTTATTTTTTCCTCTGTGCTATGTTTAGAGTAGCAAAGAATCCTTTGGGAATATTAAGGAAACTATTAACCTAGAAAACTTCACTGTTGTTCTTGCTCTTCAGTCCCCTGCCACATGTTGATATTAAGTAACCTCTAAAAACTTCATATGAGCAACTTCTACACCGCTCGTCTCCCCCACCACCCTCAATTTTCTAGTATTTTTTTTCTCTTTTGGTTCTTTCTCCCATATATTGTTTTTGTTTCTTTTCGGCTCTCTGCTTTCTGTTCCTGGTCATAGCTTTTTAATTGCTGGGTAAGGCTGTTGCTCCCTGGGCAGGAGAGCATGTGTTAGGTGAAAGCACATGAGTGCTGGTGCTGTTTTACTCCCAGCACTGGAAGAAGGCTTGGAGAGCATTGGCATCAGTGGGGCAGAGCAGCAGTGACAGAACAGGTATGGAAATAGCAGTTAGAGTGGAGAACTGACCTTTTACCGTGAGTCTTGGACCAGTTAGTTTTCTTCTCTGATTATCCCTTTGCTTTAGAAACAATTTAAAATTAGAAAAATTTAAAAAAATTAAGACTGAAATTTTGAAGGAGAATGGTTATTTAATTTGAATTTATATATGAATAAGAAATTCTGTACTGCCTGGTGTCTTTGGAATTTGGAGAGCTGCAATCCAGTGGAGTTGGTGAAAACTACATCTTTGCATGGCAAGGGTACTGTAAGGCTATCCAGCTGCTGGCAGCAGTGAGCTCTGAGACTGCCCTTCTGCCTCTGCTGTAGGTGACAATTGTTTCCTTTAAAGCTAAGGTACCAGTTGAGGATTTGAAAAGGCCTAAAGCTGTTTCCCTCATCCCTGGATTCCACAGAGGTGTCGTAAGAGGAGGTCTGTTAGTTATGATCTCAGAATGGACACTGGTGGCAAACTGTTAATTTTGTTAGTCTGTTTTAGTGTGGCTTTGTTTTCACCCTGCCGAGCAACTTGGTAGTTTCAGTAGTATGTATCCAGCAGGTGCAGTGACTTTGTTTACAAAATAATGTAATCTGTACATTTTTGCTTTTGTGGACTTACCACGGTCTAGTAAAATGCAGCTAACACGAGTAGAGGGGAGGAAAAATCATTGTGTTAACCAGTAAGCTGAAAGGTTTCTTGCATTTTGGAGGGAATTCTTTCTGACTCTGAGTGAATAAAGGAATGCTTTATAATAGAGCCCATAAATAAGTCCAAGGGTAGTGGCTAGTAATAAGAAAAAATGGAGTTTTCTAAGCTTGTGTTCCTTGAAGCTGCATAATTCTAACATGTCTTATCCTTTGTAGAGGGGGGAAAAAATAAAAGTATAGCACATTTGGAGTACAGCATGCAATAAGAAGCTTTAAAAATTTTGGTTTAGATCGATTCTTAGTTGAGACAAAGAATATCAATAGCAGGAGGAGTGACTGTCCGCTGTTGGCTGCATTATTCTTTGGTCACTTAAAAGTACACTGGACACTGATGCAGTATATTTGTTGCTTTTAAAATATGTGCATATTAAAGGAAGGAGAGGCTAACATATGGGGAGTCAACATTTATGCATCAAACCCTGGTACAGTATTTACCTGTACTTCTCACAAAATGTGAGATTGCTGTTTTGAGTGTTAAAATGAACTTGCATTGTACAGTGCTATGGTTCAAAAGTTGCTTCTTCATCTGTGAGGTTCCTTCATGAGGGAGTTACTTGCCTATGTGGGTAACCAGATGATGTCTCCACTTATAAGCTTCTACCTGAAAGGTTGTATCCCAAGTGTTTCCCCTGGACAGACAGTAATTGAGGGCGAACAGTGCTGACAGTGACCTGCTAGCGAGCTTAACATTTGCATGGGGGACTGAAAATGCTAATTCTCGTCATGATTTTTGCTAGATCTGGCTAACACCTTTTAAATAAATACAACAAGCCCAGAGGCAGATCAGATTATGTTTTTAGTTGATTTCAGTAATTGTGTGGCTGGTGCCTTTCTGACCTCATCAAGGTATCTCTGCTTGCATTGGGCCATGACTATGAAAAACAGGAAACTTTTTTATTTACCTTCATCTTCTGTTGAAGTCTGCTCCTTTTGCTTGTGGATATAAAGGTGCTGGTGAGAGTATTGTGGAATTTCCCCTTCTCTGGTTTTTTTTTTTCTGACTTCAAAGGCAATCTGACAGCATTACCTGGCAGCTCTTGTCACAGTGTAAATTTCAGTGTGTAGACATTTCTTGCACTGAAAGAGAGGAGTTGAAGAGCTGTCTGCAGGCTGCCCTGAGGGTCGCAGCCTGCCCCCTAAAAGAGCACTGCGCTGTGTACTTCACTTTAACTGGGATTTAATTTCTCCTTCCTCGATGTATTTGGCTGCCACACCATAGCACACCTGCCCTTGCCACATGCACAGTTTCCCAGTCACCTGGCAGGGAGCATGCTGAGTAACAAAGAAGCATGGTACCTGTGGGTTGTAATACAGGGTCGGTGTTAGAGGTCCTTCTTTGCTGTATGCTGCTCTCTGTTGCAAAAGCACTGCAGGGCACTCTGGGATGCAGGCACGTTTTTAAGTTCATCTCACAGGCATGCCATGTCATCTAGAGCAGATGGAAAGGAGGCGGAGCTCTGGAAGAAGCTGTAGACTGGGCTTCTGTTGTGATTTAACATGTGCTGCTGTGGGCAAAGTGGCTTGGCGGTGCCTCAGAACCCATCTCCTGTCTCTAAAATGTTCCCAGAAGCAGCTGGCCACAGGAGCCAGCTCATGGACTGCAGATCATAAGAAACAGCTTGCTGCAACAAACTTGTCTTCCTCTGCTCAGATGACCCCTCAGCAAGGGTACGTGTCATCTGTATCAACTCTGGCAAGTGCATAGTGGTGGCAAGCAAGAGGAAGGATGTTGTTGGAGTTATGCACAAAGTTCTGTCTTACAGTGGGGTTCACCAGTGTTGATCAACACACCATGTGCAGAGCATCCCTCCAACTAACTTGTCCTGTCTCTAGATGCCTGGGATAAGATTAGACAGCAGTATTTTCCTGGGTGTTTTTTTTAGCACTATACTTTATTCTGTCCCAGTTCAGCTGGTAAGTGGTGGCGATATCCCACACCCTTTCTCTCACCAGTTGCATCCTGGGATCCCAGATCCGTGTTGCATCATGAGGAAATACTAGAGCTGCACAGTGCGGTGCAGGTGCCTTTCTACTATGATGGGTGTCATACAGTGTGTGGGTAGCATGCTTTTGAGTCTTGTTGGTCTAGTTTATGGGTGTGTTCTTATCTTGGAAAATCAGAGTTACTAGCTCCATATGTCTTCATAATGTTATTGCCTCTGTCTCAGACCACTTCAGTTCCATGTGGATGTCCCAAGAGAGCTGAAAGAGATCAGTGTGAAGAAGATGCTTAGGTATGTGCATCAGCAGCAGCTGTGGGAGGGAGTTGTTACCCTGCTAGCATATAAACTTAGTTAGCTAGGCTGCTTCCCAGCATCTTGCTGAATGCTACGCTTTCATGATGGGCTCTTGCAACT
Source organism: Dendrocincla fuliginosa (assembly GCA_035047845.1). NCBI lineage: Eukaryota > Metazoa > Chordata > Aves > Passeriformes > Dendrocolaptidae > Dendrocincla > Dendrocincla fuliginosa. The sequence continues at coordinate 90,501,220 of JAWWMO010000083.1, read as the reverse complement.
GGTGTGAACTTGAGCAATGCCAGCAAAGCAGGTCTCCCTGCCTTAGAGACCTCCTGTCACTACAAGGCATGTCAGTGTCAGTAACATAAATTGCTGGATAGCTGCTTGCGCATAGAAGTAACGCACAGAGGTTGCATCCCTGCTGACGAGGGATCACTGTGGAGGGAAGTCTGCTAGAGGTGTTTCTGGAGTTGTGCTGAGATCCAAAGGTTTGTAAAGGCAGCTTGCTGCAGTCCTGTGTCTGTAAGGTGCACAAAGGGTCTGGTATGTCCTTGCATCCCTCTTGCATGATGGGGCTGTGTCAGCTCACATGGCCTGGAAGGACTTACAGAGTGGAGAGTGTTCATGGTCTGTGCCATGCACTTATAGGCTCTATGTCTCTGCCCATTGCAGCGGAGTTGGGCTAGGTGACCTTCAGAGGTGCCTTCCAACCCAGATTCTTCTGTGATTCTGTGATTACTCAGATACGATTCCTGCTGTCTTGCTGAGACATTGTTCCCTGACTCTTAGTGTTTGTACTGTTTCAAGGCAAACATAAGGTTTGCTTATGTTATTAGTTTTCATGCAGCCTAAAATAAATCAGGAATGCTTGTTATTCAATGCAGTGAATCCTGTCCACTTGCGTGACGGTGCTTGGCTACAGTGCATGCTGATGGGCTTTGCCAGCTGATCCAGTGTGTGAATATCAGAGGTTGGTGCATTTTGGTGCAGAGTGCTAGGCCAGAGTTCAGGACTGAAGGGGAGGTCTTGTCCTTGTGCAGGTGCAAGTGGGTAAAAAAAAAAAGAGGCAAAATCTCATTGGTTTTAAAAATAGGGGCTTCAGTTCTGAATTCATATTGTCTGCAAAACCTTTCTTTCAAGATCTTTTGCCTCAAGACTTTTTTTGAAGGTAGTTAAAACATAAATAATTTTAAAACATATAATCATCTTAACTTTTTATATGACTTAGTGTTTGCAGCCAGCTGGCTTGACAATGCATATGCAGAAACAGTAGCTGTTCTGAATGGCAATCTGAGAGGCCTAAACAGCTGATATCTCACTATCTGGCTAGAGCAGCTTTTGGAGAAACCCTGCCAGAGGGGACATCACATGGAGGCTGGATGTTGAATTTGGATAGTAAAGTACAGAATATTATTCAAGTGTTTTGTCAGAGTCAATGGCACTGAGGATATTGGCACTTGGAAGAAACAAAGTGGTTACATGTAATATTTGCCTGTATTTGTTATGTTTACCTAAATCTCAGCATCAGTTCTTGCCAGCTTGAATGGCAGTGAAGTAAAGCTCTGCTGTAAGGTGTGGAAGAGTAGAGCTATTTCAACACAGCCCCTGGAGTTGTTTGCACTATGAGGAATTTTTCTTTTTGCTGTTCAGAATGGTGCTTCTTGCGGAAACAGAGGGTGGGAGATTGATGATTGGCAGGCTACTAGTTCACATGAGTGGTGTGTCTGCTAGGGTGGTGGCACAGTCACTGCCACTAGCCACTCCTGAATAATGTAATCATTTCCATTATAAAGCATATGAGCTTTTGCAACTTGCAGAATTCTGCTTTCCCAACAGCCGGAGGTGGATAAGCTTTCTTTTTTTTTTTCTTCTCTTGTGATGCACAAGTTATGTACCTAACTCTTTATCATCCCACTAGAAGCTGGGTGAACAGCTTTTCAACTGGTCTGATAAGCTTTTATTGAGGAAAACAGTCGTCAAGTGTTTTTAAGACACTTAGATCCCATGCCACTCAGTTATTTTTAATGATGAGAAAAAACACTAAAGGGCTTGGGTGTGTTGTCTAGTGCACTGCAGCTGGAAGTCTACATCTGCTGGGAAATAGTTGCCACCTAATTGTTTTTAAATAGTTACGATGAGTAATCTGCTCAGAACACATATGTACATTTCTGAGTGGCTTACTTTGATTAAAAAAACTGTCAAATGCACAGTTCCACAAATTTTTAAGGAGTTGTTTCCATCTGTTGTTTTCTCTCTTTCTTCATACACCAGCATGATACAACTGCTACGCTCTGCTGCTTATTTGTACCCTGTTTCCTGGCCCTCCCAAGGGACAATGACCAATAACTATCTGAACAGGCAGCAGTTCAGAACACTTGGAGGACGATTAGGTTCAAAGCTGATGTGCCAGGTTCAATTAAAGCACTATAATGACTTCGAGGATAGGAATTGTTCTTCTGAATTGGTTTAGAAGATTGAGTCGTACATGAAGGTGGCTGTGTCCGAGAGCTCAGAACAAGAGATGTGACCAGTGCAAGACAAAAACACTCATGTCTGTGGGAACTCTCTTACCCAACAGATGTGTAAATTGGGAGCTGTTAAACAGCTTCTTCTCTTCAGACATGGTGTATAGGTCTATTTTCAAAGCAAAAGATGGTGTTTAAAGGGTAAGTCTACAACCACAGATCTTTTTCTCATGGTCATTTCTATGTGCATTCCTCTGGAAATGCTAAATATGGTACCTTGTGCCTGAAGTTCAAGCACAGATTCATAGGAATGAAGGGAGTTGTATTTCAACTGTTTTGAAGCTGTGTGGTTTATAATCTTTTTTTATATTGAGACATATTTCCAAGAAGTCTTGGGCATACGTTACTTCCTACTGCTCTTTGTGTGGCAAAAATTGGAAAGAAATGTCATGTCATATATCCAGTCAATAACTTTTTCAGCTAGACCCTCTTTGCGATGAAGAATTTTCATTCATTTGTTTTTGGTTTTTTTTTTCAAAAAAAACCAAGCAACCAAACCCAACAGTAGCTTTTTGCACGTTGACTATCTTCTGCAACTGCTGGGACATGTTACATGTCCAGTGTTATCTCAGCAGAAGTTGGGTAAACAACTCCTGTGTTAGTGTCACACATTTAAAACAGTCAAAAGCTGCTTCAGAGCACATCACTTCTGTAGGTAAGGAGAGGAGCTATGCTGTGGGTGTGTTGTACCTGTATTATCTTTGAGAGGCAGGTGAGATATTGGCTTCTTAAATAACAACTCTGGTCTTAAGTAAGCGTTTCATAATAAAGTCATTTGACTCATCAGCTGCTGGGAAATAGCAGCCCAGGCCCATTTTGCTTGTGGGGAAAGGGCTTCATGGGAGAGGCTTTGTGAAGGCTTAGCAGAATTCTCTGCCTGCAACTGCATTAGTCTATGTTTTCTCTTGTGGTTGGAATGCAGTGTGGTGGTAAATTGGTTAAGCTTGGGGCATGAGGTTCTCTCCTAGCTTGCTCTGTGGAGCTTCATGGTCCTTTTGCAGAAAAAAGAGAGACTTTATTTTGGAGAGCTGTCACCGTGTCTGCTGAATCACAACCATGAAAGCTGCTGAAGGGGGTCTGTGCTAAATAACTAGTGTTGTATGCCAATGGATATTTTTGGTGGTTTCAATTACAATCCTCCTTTCTCCAAGAACCACACTGGTGTTTGCGTAAATGGATGCTGAATAGCGACAGCAAAGCCACTGGGTACCAAAGCCAAATCTGAAGAAGAGTGGACACGTTTGCAGCAATGTGCCTGCTCTTCTCAGCTGTTTCAGCCTGTGACCCTTAGACTCTTCCTTGTGTAAACATACATGGAAGTAGTCAGGGACATTTTTGTTTAGGAGCAGTATCAGAAGGCTTAGCTGGGAAGAATCAGCACAGAGGATGCAGCAGTTGTTAGGTTATTCGGGCTTTGTCTCAGTGGGAAAGTATGAATTCATTTAATACTGTATTTGCACTTGGCTGGCTGGGACCCAGCCCTGACCACGGTGCCTGCTGATGCTGCAGGGATTGTTTTGCCTTTTAGCACGTGGATGAAGGAATACCAGCTTATTAGTAGGTTGAGAAGAGCAATGTTCATTTCTTACTTTTACTTTTCTCTTTCTGTTTTTTTTCCTATTCTTTCAGTGAGATTCACTGTTTAAACATCTTGTGAATAAATGGAGGAAACTTTTTGACTTCTGTTTTGAGGGGAAGCCAGGAGTGACTAACATTCCTTAATCTGATTTTATTGCACATTCTTGTCTTGGATATGTTTTCTCTTTTTTCCCTAACCAGAAGAAGAAAACAATCCCTGATGCAAGTGGCTTCTAAGCTCTGTCTTCCTGTAGCTCCCGATGTAGCTTTCTGTATCCATTTGGAAACTGACTTTGTGGGGTTTTTTTCCCATGCAAAAAATCTTCCTGCAAACTGTGAGTTGAATAAAAGCAGGAGGGAGTTCAGATACCGGGAGTCCCTGGTGTCAGCTGAGGCAGGCAGGAGATAATCCCTGCTCTGTTCTGTACATTCATTAGCATTCTAGAAATACCTGACGTGTCTGTTTCCTGATTAGGAGATCTCTAGTCAAATGCTTATTTTCTCACAGGAAACAAAGTATTCATAATTTGTCTGGAAAAAGTTAGGACTGCCTTTCCATGTACATAACTGTGGCTTTTTTTCCTTTGCACGTGTTTCTGTCCCCTGGTTGTCAGGGACCTCTCTGCATCCTGGTAAAATTTTTGGCACACAAACAAAGCACATTAGCCTGCTCCCTGCACCCCCATTAATTTCAGTTTCTGCTTCTTCCTTTAATCGGCAGATGTGGGAGACAGGCTTGACAGGAGTTGAGAGTTGAAATTTTTTGAAGGGGAGGGTAATCATGAAGAAATGTGATCAAAGCCAGCTGTTATTACTGAAATATGATTGTTGCTGTTGATGCTTGTTTATAGCTTTCTAAGTCTTACGTGTGCATACAGTTTCGTTTTGTAGGCAGATGGCTTTTAAGTAAAATAACAACTTCTCAGTGTGCTCTCCTAAAGTGAAACACCACTTCCTTCCTTTCCCTCCACCCCCCCAAATGAAGTTTAAAGTCTGCAGCTAACCAGGAGTGCTCCATTTTACCAAAGACAAAATGTATCCTGTTTGTTTAATAAATAATCAGCTGGCTTTGATTTTTTGGCTTAATTTAGTCCAAGTGCTTGGGGGTGGATAGATGGAAATGTGGTGTTGGGGGTGTAAACTTTGAAGGAAAAATTCAAGGACTGGAAAGGATATATCCTCTGCATTCTGAGGAGGCAGCACTGCATTGCATACTGTTGCTCGGAGCCTCAAAGAATGAAACAGTGATTTTCAAGAAAGTATGTTAAAGTTAACATACTCTTAGTTAGGTGAAGTTCAGCTGCTTTATTTAGCTCTGGCCATGCAGGGTGTTTTTATTTATTTGCAAAGCCCTTGCATTCTAGAGCCTGTGGTCAGCTTCTGAGACACTTCTGCAAGCTGTCTAATTTTCGTAGTTACCAAGGAAAAAAAGTTTTGACCTGAAAACACAAGCAGTGCAAGTATCTAAGGGCCCAGTTGCAGACAGTGGTACAGGCATTTCCATTTTGGCTGCCTCTGTGCCTTCTTGGCTGGACATGAACTGGTGTTGCTCCAGAAGCCACATAGCTGGGTTAGCGTGGTGCCAAGCTCTTATCCCTGTGCCTGATGCCCAGAGTGGCCTGGGAGAGCAGCCGGATGCTGTGGACGGGAGAGCAGTGCCCTTGGCCTTGGTGCTGCGGGGATAAACTAACAGAACTATGTGTATTTATTTTATTTTTCCCTGTGCTATGCCCCCTTTTTAGGTGACGAAGTGGAGGAGGGGGATTTACAATATGTGGCTTGCACCAGTTATTCATTATATTATAAAGATACTTGCTCGAATGCACTTAAATTTTTCTAGCGTATGTGGTGTGAACAGTTCTTTACCTTCATTAAAACTTTACCTTCATTAAATTTTGCTGTGCAGCAAAAAGGGTCACCAGGTGACACTGAACAAAATGCATGCCCTCAAGGGGCAGATTTTTCCTGAAAAGTTCACATAGCCTCTATCACCAAGCATTACAGGAAGGAAGAAAATTGGTGCTTTCCAGAGGCTAACATCAGTCCTTTGATGATGACTCACAGCCACGGGGACTAAAAGGAAAGGTGGCCTCAGTGAGGAGTGGGACTGAAAAAGGCTGCTGTTTGAGGGCAAAGAAACAGGCCCTCCTGAAAGCACAGGGGTCTGGCTTTGTTACTCACATTTTTTCCTAGCTTGATTTCAATCCCACTTTGCATGCACCCAGTTACCTTGGACATTGCTTTCTGAACCAGCTGGGGAGAATGATGCAGACAATATTTGTCAGTTTTGAAGGCGTCAGTGACTGGGGTGATAGAGGGAGGAAATGAAATGCCAGTCTTTTGAGGTAAAACTACTTTGGAAGAAGTGAAAAACTTGCTTGATGCAGTTTTTCCATTTATACCCAATTTCTGCAGTACAGCAGTTCTTTGCCTGGCAGTGTCAGATTGCTATTGCACAGAAATTCATAAGACTTTGAATTATAGTATGCATACTAATAAGAATTTATTGATATTTTCCCTCTAGTGAACAAAAACACTCCCACTTGGTATCTCCTAACTGGAGAAAAGCACACTGTTCCCCTTGTGCTTTCCTCTCCCCTATCTCAAGCACTCTTTTGTGCTGTGAGGAGTTGCTGCAGATCTACTGTGTAGTTCATGCAGCCTGTTCCCCCAGCTGCCAAAAGTGTAACCCGTGTCCGTCTTCATGCTGGCAAAGCTGGATCTTTGGAAAATTGGGGAAGACATGCATGTGGGAAGGGGAAAAAGTATATGGTCCTGTATTAAGCTATTAAGCTGAGACAGCAGCTGGAAGTCTTGGAAGGGGTTTGAGTGTTGCTTGAATCTCTTAAAGGCATATGGGGGGTGTGTGTGTGTGTAATTTACATTCTCTGCCAAAGCTTCCCACAAGTTATTGTCTCTTTTTTTAAAAGAGAGGTTGTTATATAGGATCAGACTGTGCTTTCAGACTGCAGCCTAGCAAAGCATCCCTTGGTCCGTGGCCCTGCACAGCACTGCCCCATGAGCCTGGTGCAAATTAGTAGTAATGCCCATTTTTGGGGGAGGTTCGTCAGTTGAGGACCTCTTGAGTTCGCAGAGTGGCTGCTGATACACCTCCCACTCCACCAGTAATCAGTCTCAGCTCGACCCTCTGTGCCAGTGTCTTTGCCCTGGCTGCTGCTTCCCAGCTGCTGGCTTTCTCCCTGCTCCAGCAGCAGCCCAGCACCTGTCCCGTGCAACACACACTGTAGTGCAGTGTCTTCCTCCTCCCTCACCACTCTCAGCCTTGAGCCATTTTGTAAGCAACACTGCAGCTAGGGGGAGCATTTCAAAAGTAGCTGTAAAAGCTTCTCTTCAAGTCAATAGTTTCAGCCATCGTTGTCAATGGCAGAGTAGAGAACATATTTTTCTAAATGTGTTTCAAAGATAAGCATGGTGGGATTCGTTAATCAATAAAACTAGCACACTGGCATCTGAGAAACAATTTGGCACAGGCCAAGCCTCTATTCAATGTGTTCTTTTTTTGCTGTTAACACATCATCTTGTGGAAGAAAGATCCAGTGGTGATCATCGAAAAGGCAGAGAGGCTTAGAAAATTTTTCTTTCTGTTTTTCCCCAAAGTGAGCATACAAATTGAGGGAATAGAAAATGGGTCTGATACTGATGTGGGATAAAGGCATTAGAAATTAGGTATGCCTGTCCTTTTTTTTGCTGTTTGTTTGTTACAACTGCCTTTCGTGCTGTCATTGAAAATTGCCAACAGCCCTTTTTTCATCATCCTACTATTCTCCCCTCCTGAGAGACAATTGATTTTTGTCTCGTTGTAGAGAATGGCACTAAATGGTCTCTTGAGGGGTTTTCTCAGTTCCTACATATCAAATTCATGTGCAGATGGTATGTGGTAGGAGTTTCCCTTGGCTGCTGTGTGCTCCTGCAAAGATATTTAGAGAAGCATGTGTACCTTTCACCCTAAGCATATAATTTTGTTGCAGTCTGAGCGTATTTTGCTGAGATTGAAATGATGGTCAGGAGAGTGAGTAAGAGGAAAAATCCAACATAAAGTGGAGAGAAAAGAGGCATGCTTTTCCCCAGAACAGGGTAAGAAAGGTAGCATGAGAAAAATTGGTCTCACTAGAAGTGAAGTACTAGCTTTCCTCATGGACACCACTTGTTTCATGTCAGCAAGGTGCAGAAAGCACCAACTTCCTGAGCTAGTCAGATTTTCTTGGTCCTGTGTATGCTACAATTTGCCTCCAGACAGTTTCTGGCTGATCAAATTTCTTACCTGTGTGTGAGTGCATGAAGCAAATAGTGTGTCTGAGAAGTCAGCTTCTCAGTTGTCTTCTCAATTGCACTGGTAGATTTTGTCACAAAACAGCATAGTTTAGATATATGTCTAGAGACCCCATGGTGCAGTCTGCTGTGAACTTGGGGATGAATCTCCTCACCCTTTGCCCCCTATGTGTCTGGATGGCTTTGTTTTCAAACATGCTTTATAGAAAGCAGTGTGTTAGTCCAAGTCTGCCATTTGCTTCATATAACAAACAGCTGGCAGCTTGGAAGATGCAAGTAAACCCCTTGTCCTTGGAGTATGATTTCACTGCTGCAGTTCCTACCACCAATATAACTACTTGCTTACTGTTAAAACTGAAACACTGAAGCTGTGAGTCATGTCTTTTTTAGAAATATCAGATACTAGGAAAAAACTCTTTGCTGTAAGGGTGGAGAGGCACTGGCCTAGAGAAGCTAGGGATGTCCCATCCCTGGAGGTGTTCAAGGCCAGGTTGGATGGAGCTCTGAGCAACCTAGTCTAGTGAAAGGTGTCCCTACTTATGGCAGGGTGGTGGAACTAGATGATCTTTAAGGTCTCTTCCAACGCAGGCTATTCTGTAATACTGCATCCTCTTCCATCTCTCCCCCACATTTGAAATCGCCTAAGATAAAAGAGGGGGGAACATTATTTACTGATGTGAATAGTCAGTAAATAAAGCCTAATCTGAATTAAAGGTGCTGTGTCCTACATGGCACACACCTCATATAAACTCATTAAGCTGTATGTTTAAATTTGACCAGCTTGGGAAGCAATTCTAACTATTAACCAGCCATTAATTACTCTGTGACTGTATGGTTAGGATGTACTCCTGACAGAGGAGAGAGAGATGCATTCAAGGCTTCCTAGTTGTCTTGTTTTGAAGCTCCAAGGCAGATGAGTGCCAGTGTTCCTTAAACCCTTGTGGGTGTTAGTGGCATGGTGCAGTTCCACAGCTTTAGTGACTTGGTCTTGCGCAGGGCTCTCTATTACTGAATTTGTAGCTTATGCTCTGTGCCTTGCCTCTTCTTGGAGACCTTGCTGCTTGCAGTGTCTGTTGGCCATACTCTGTTCAGGTACACCAGATGTTTGCTGTGAAGTAGCTGAGTGTGAGAAAAGCATCTGTCTTCAGTGGCTAGACTGGTTTTTGCCTTGACGATGACTTCATCTTTTGACTATGCAATGTGTCTGAGACTAGGTCTGCTGGAGACACACCTGAGTAACTTCAGTTGTGGAGATTATTAAATAAAAATGTTCCCCCTCTAGTTATAATAAAACTTCTGCCATCCATTTTCTGAGTCTCAGTGTAAAGCTAGTCTCTGAGCACGCTATTAGGTTAATTATTTTTTAAAAATAATTTCTCCCTCATTGTTTGACCAGCCCTCAATGCCTTCATTGCTGGATCAAGTTAAGTTCAGAAGACATAGCTTTGCTGCCTTTTTATGAGGGAAGGAAATGTTATGCTACTCTGTCCTAGAAAGGGAAATCCTCTCTGGATCGAGGCATAAAGACTTGATTCTGTTTAAACATGGCATGTTATAGCAGGAAAGGGCTGGAGTGCCTTGAACCTGCTTGGGTTTAGACTTTTTGCTGTCCAGCTCTCTGCCTGTTAACTTCTTAAAATGGTCTCTGCTGGAATTCACTTATGATGGAAGCTGCTGTTTACTTCCCTGACCTTCCTACCTA
>JAWWMO010000083.1:90456600-90491304 GCA_035047845.1 Dendrocincla fuliginosa | reverse complement strand
TGGGGATAGAAAGGAAAGGTGTGGAGCTCATCCTGCTTAACAGCATCTCTTTTTCTGCTCCTGAGCCAGATGCTTTTGCATGTGGCCTTGGGTGCAAAATCATGTTTCAGCAGGTTGAATGGAAGGATTAGTAAGAGCCAGCTGTTGGCAGGAAGGCATCTTACTTCAGTGTCATGGCGTGAAATCGATTGGATCAGTATAGTTCTTGCATCTTACCAGGGCACTTTTTTAAAATGCATTAATCACTGTGGGAAATCTGGAATCAAATACCAAACACTTTCCCTCCCCGCTGTAACCCGCTAAACTGAGGAGAAAATCCTGGGAATTCTTAGTTTTGTTTTTGAGGACTGCTGTATGAGATAAATAAGGACCCTGCCCTTAAAAACACAGTGGGTTTCTGTCATGGTGTGTCTTGACTAGAGCTGCCCAAAATTCGCTCATTTAGACTCTGAAACAAAGTTGCAGTGTTGCAGCATAAAAATCAAGCACCTCATAAACAGCAAGATTTTGGAGAACCTGAGATGTCCTCAGGGAACTGCTTGCAGTAAGAAAATTCACCTTCCTTGTTCACTCACTGCGAGTGCCATAGGGTGGCTGCTGGCACATGTGAGTTCTGCATTTCTTATGCCTGATAAAATCATACAGCAGAGTGCTGCAGAACTGTTGACCTTAGCTAGCAGGCAACATGACTGCAATTCATTTGGTACTGGCACGTCGTCTTAAAATTAAAGTACTTCTAAGATGGTTCTTCATATGCCATTTCAGTAGAATAGGTAGTGGTCATTTGTCCTGGTGTTTTTAGACTATAAATTTGGCAGCATGCTTTTCAAGGTGGCTTGTTCTTAAGTCTGTGTGTGTGCGCTCTGTAAGCCAAATATTTTTATATCTTCTGTATGAGTAAAGTGAACTTGAATAGGCTGATCACTGAGATATGACTGTGGTAGAGGTAGTGGCTAAGGTGGAAAAGCAGTGGGTCATTGATGCGTGGGCTCTCTTTGAAAGAGCATATTGTTTCTCAGAGTTCTCCCATTGTGCATATCGGGGTGTTTATCTTGGTTTGCAGTCATCAGTGATTTTCTCCTTAGATAAGTGACCAGTAGCTGAGCTGTCTGGCAAATGATTTCATGTCTGCACTGCCCAGGCTGGGCACCTAAATGAAAACCAAAAACACAAACCTAGGGCAGCATATTGTGTGGCTGCTGCATTTCATAACTGCTGTGAAACAATCACAGTGGGGCTTTTCCTTTCCAAAATGTCAAGACAATAGAGATGTTTCTTCTAAAGAAAGAACAAATGGAGGAGGAAGGCTCTAATTGCCCTTTAAAAACAAAATCCCTATCTTGCTGTGCTGCTTCTGGTCTAAAATTAAAATGCTAGATTAATCTTCGAAACAACGCAAGAATCCCCAAGTGGTTTTTCTCTATCTATCCAGTGCATGCCTGAGTTTCCCACTTGGTTTAGGAGTAAACCTCTCTTAAAGATGAGTTGAATTTTGTTTGTTGTTGCCATGAGCAATGAGATGGTTTCAAAATTGGGGAGGCAAGGGGAGCAGCACATTGATCTCCCTTCTCCTCCTCCAAAACAAATAAGGGTTGGATTTTTATTAAAACCACAGTTAAGTTTTTTTTTCTTAAATGAAAACACATGCTTTATTGACTTTTTAAATTAGATCTAGCCCTTCCAGTCATGTTTTATTATTAAGTGTGCCCTTCTCCTGGTCTCTCTGAAATCACTTGCAAGTGGAGTTTAATAAAGAATATGTTTTGATATTTTTATAGTAAAGAGGGAGGAGATCAGACTCTAGTTGCTCTGCTAATGAGACTCTTCGAGGAAATCTATCCCCATTGTTCATCTCTGTTTCAATTACTCCTACGATGGCTGACCTTCCCCTGTGCCTTGGCAGAAGGACAGCTGCTTCGCCAGCAGGCAGGGGATGAGATGCTGAAGCTGTTCTGCTGTTTGTGTTGCTGATTTTGGCAATACTGCTCCTTCCGCCCTCTGCTTTCCTTCAGCAGCTGTCTCTGCTGAATGAGAAAAGCAGCTTTCCTCTGTCCTGCTACGTATGAAGAAGGGAGAATTAATTTTTTGGTTTTATCTTATTTCTGGCTTCACTGAAAATGCCTTTGCTGTTAGATGGTGGAGTAGAAATGAACAGGTTTTCATGTTTGAAACATCCAGGAGGAATGGTTTTCTATCCGTGCTATAGGAGTTGGTTAAATCCTGTATGTGCCTTTGTAAAAGTGCTCACTGGAACTTCAATCACTTGCAGGTCTGACTTAGAACGGCAGGTGTTAACCGCTGGTTTCCCTCTGATGCTTAAGCCACTTGGTTTGCTGGTTTTGGCCACTGTTTGTGCTTGCCAGCATTCCTTAGGTCTTCTCAGCACATGGAGCCAAGCTGTGACTTCAAAAGATGTGTAGGTGGCCATGCAGTGGGTTACTCAAGCTGCTTTAATTTCTTCACAAATATGTCTGTGCTGGCAAGATGCAAGCTGACTGTCACCGTGGTTTCACAGAACCAAGACTGTATGGGACATCTGACTTCTCATCCCCTTGCTTCCTTGAAGTAAGGGACTTTCTGCTGACTAGAAAGACTGCAATTGTTGGAATCTGTTGGAGGCCAGTGGCAGATATACTTGCTGCAGAAGAAGCATTAGGTTTTGCTGATGTGAAACTGTAACTTGGTTATTTTTTGTTTGTTTTTCCTTTGTGCCTGGAGTGTCCACAGACCATCCTTGCTGGGAATCCACAGGAAAATGGGTGGCTGGAAGTGCCTGACTACCTTATGAAAACATGTCAGTTGTGTCATCTTTGTTCTTTCAACGGGTGGTGCTTATACAATGAATAGCCTTACCTGGGGCGTGGAAGGGCAGATTGGCTGAGGGGTAGTTATACTGATTTGACATACTCAAAAATACTCAAGTAATTTGTTGGAATCTTTCATGATCAGGTCTGGTGTGATAAAGAATGTCAGGGAGCCAAGGGGACAGCAACAGATGTCAAAGTTTGGATTACACAAATATATCCACCCCACCCCTAAAAAAAGGGCAACATAACCATATGCAATAAACAAAGGAACTGAATATCTTCTGTCAAGTCCTGAGAAAGTAAAGGGTGAAGTTTTAAGTATAGGAAGATAACATGAATGTTTTCTCAAAAAGTTTCTCATAAAGATCTGTGAATGTTACTTTTTTTTTTTTAGTTAACTTGACATTTCCCTACGCTTGGGCAGACACTGCAGAACATGGGTTGGGTTGGTGGTGCTGACTTGGGAAAGGCTTGTCATGGTCACGGTCATCTTTATCATGTGACAAAAACTTTATAAGTTGAGTGGCTTTTATAGTGAATCCTTTCAGCCTTTGTCTAGTAGAACAAGAGAGGAGTGAAATGGCTGATTAATGCTAGTCATCCAGCTGTTAATGAAGTATATGCTTAGTTTTTCAAACTATGCAGAAGAATTTTTAAGTGGGTTGAATCCAGTATCCAGACTTGAATGGGCATGTCTTTAAGCTAAGTGTTGGGTACAGTTGTACTGAAATACGTTATAGCAAAGGTAGGGTGGAAGATCTTTTGTCTTAATTACCAAAACAAGCTTAGGCTGGAATATGTTTTCGAAAGGCGGTGTCATGTTTTGTGGGATTAAGTCTGTAAGATGGTGTTAGCTGGCTTGCTTTTTTTCCATAGGAAGCAAGTTGACCACCTCCTCTGGATTGCTAAAGTTGTGGGCAAAGCGGATCCAAACATGAATAGTGCACTAATGGGGATAGTTCAACATATAATTCTCATTCTCTTGTTCTACAGAATGGCTCTGTGAATTATTCTCTTTTGACAGAGTTGCATGACTTGGAAGTCAGCTGAAAACTTGCTGCATCCTTCCTTCAGCAGCTGTTTGCTTCACGGGTTGCAGGTTAACAGTCACCACTCCTGAAAAAGAAATTATGTTTTGGGCAAGTCTGATGTTAAGTGGGAATGTGAAGGATGTGGTGCTGGTTATTCAAAGGAGGTGAAATAAGAATTGTTTCAGGCACTGGTGTGGTGTGGCATATGGGCATTCTGTATGCCTTGCCTTTTCCCAAATGTAATGTTTATACTGCTTCTTCTGCTCTCCCTTCTGCCTATATCTACTTGTCTTTCTGCCTGCTGAGAGTCTGTTAGTCATCCTTCAATTCCTGTCTCTTATTCCTCAGGAGTTCAGTAGAGCATGTATGCATAAGTGATTGATAAGCTTTTAGTTGCAGAACTGCTTTTACTTCCACTACTCCCAAGGGACTGTGGTGTGGTTTTTGGGCCAGCCCTGTTCTTGTTCAGACAACTCTTAACATGTCTGTCAGGTGTGCTTTCTTTCCTCTCCCTCTCTCCTGTTTTTCTTGATATCTGTGTGAGATCATCTTTTACCACCACCCCCACCACCCTTACTCCTCCTCCCAACACCTAGCATTACTGGAGAGAATGGAGTTGTAGGAGTTAGATATTTTTCTCTGTGGTCTCATCTTTGCAGGGAACAAGAATTCTCTGCTGAGTACAGCACAGCAGCTGGCCTAACCTCCTGTCTCCTCTGCCCTGTTTTTATGCTCTGCTGTAGAAGTGGAGCAGTACAACTCAATGAATTCAGTGGCTGAAAGGAGAAGCATGGGAAGTAAGCATGAAATTACTTTAGGGATGGATCAAAATTTATTTTACATAAGGTATTACTGGGTTGGAAATGCCGCATCTTTTTCTAGTTTTAAGCAATGCTACTGTCTTTCAGCAGCACCTAAATGGAGTAGTGTGACTCCTGCCCACTTTTAAGTTATGCTTAGTCTTCATAGAGAAGTCACCCAGACACGATGTGATGGATCTATCTCTGTAGGCTAAAGAGCTTACAAAGCGCTGTTCCTTGAACACCTGTGCAGACTTTGGGCCATGCAGTCCACCTGTCTGCATGTTGCTAGGAGTAAATCTTCATTGTGGGGACTGCCTAGCTGATGCTGTGAGTGGTTCACAGAGGACACCTCAGCACTCACTTCTGCAAAAGATCAAACACTAAGGTTGCAAAGGCTTGTGCTGAATTCTGAACAGTTGGGGTGGGCACTTTCAAGACCTCCAGAAGACTAGGCCCAGACCTTTAAGACTTGACCAAAAGGAAAAGTCAGGATTCACTGTCTTGGTAGAAAATAGATAAATCTCTGAAATATAGAGAATATTTTTTTATGCAACTTGACAGCACGTCAGATTGATGTTTAAACAGTGAAGCTCATGAGGCAGATCCAGCTGCAGCTCCTCTGACTTTGAGGGAGTGATGGTGATACATGACAGCTGATGATGCAGCCCTGTAAATCTAATCACAGCAGATGGATGCCTTACAAACTGGAGTTCTTAATGTATCATTTGAACATAAAAGCTAAACCTTTTCTTTCTAGGGGCAAAAATGAAGAGTTGTGGTGTCAGTTTGAAATAAGGTTTTCTGCCTCAATACTGTCTTCAGTGTAGAGAGAGGAGGATACAAATAAATTAGCAGTTTGTGTCTAGGTGGTGTGAATTGTAAACTTTTTCTTCATCTGCTTCCTGGATTCTGCATTAAGGAAAGCATATCTCAGTCTGAAGTGACATGTCTGAGGAAATATATGTAGGTCTATTTACAGAGGTCCTTTCAGTCTTTAACAATTGTTTTGGCTTCATCCTCTTCCAAATGATGAATTTCATCGTTTCTCAGTGCTGGCCACAGTGCTCTTTCTACCTCATGAGCTGAAGCCTGACCCTCTTGTTTTCTTATCTTTTGCTGTGGCCAGCCTTCTAGGGCTATACAGACTTTGACTCATGTAAATGCTCTTAGTGCTTCTTTTTTGCAGTAAGTGTAATGTAGTCACCAGCTCAGCACTAGCCCCCTCCCCCCCTTTTTTTCCCTCCCTCCTCTGTTCCTGTTCATTTTGATTATTTCTCTTTTTCTCCTTTGTGCTTCTCTAAATACATCTGTTACTGAGTGTCCATGAAAGCCCTTGGCTCTCTTTGTGTACACTGGACTACTGCCTTGTATGCCTCTGCTGTGAAATCCAGATTCTTTGAGTGGATATCTGTAAGCTTAACAGTCTGAAGAACACGTTGTTCTTGCTTTTGTTTTTCTGGAAGTTTATTTTTTCACTTAAGTAGCCACTGTTTTAGTGAGGTCAACAGATGCTCAGAGGCTTTCTGCTCCCTCCTCAGTAGCACTTAACACTGCTTTCATCTGCTGGCATATCACCATGGCTCTGCTGGCCTTCTTAGTGATGCTGGCCAGAACATAAGCACTGCTTTAAGCTCCTCTCAAAATCTCCTGGGCCAAACAACCCTATTTTTTTATCTGCTCTTGCTACACATCTCATTCAATGTCAGTTTCAAACTTTTGCTTTCTTTAGAAGATGTCCCTTTGGAATTCAACCAGATTGTCAAAGCGAGCGGTGGCACTGTCCCTTCTCCAGGTTCCTCTGCTCATATTGAAGTGACTTGTGTCTGTTCTCTGCAGATTGGACTGGGAGGGTCTCTGACATTTAGGACAGAATCTGGGTTATAATAGCCCTGTATTTGGGAACTTGGGAGTTGCATCTGTGAGTGGTAAATCCACAGACTAGATCCTCTTTCTCGTTACAAGGCTATGAGCAGCCATACAGACAGCAGTCATTCTTTTGGAGTAGGTTGCTGGCCAGTAACGAAAGGAGCAGTGTGTCATGCAGTCAGCACTCTTACTTTAAAGGCCCTTTTTATGCAGATATATTCACACAGGGTTTACTGCCCCTCTGATGTTAGCCACATGGCCTAGCTCCAGGGAGTGCTCTGCAGAGCTGCTCATCATCTGTGCCCCAGCATGTGTGTATTTACACGTACATTTGTTTTTCCCAGAAGGAGCTTGATGAGGGCAGAGACTCTTCACTGCCCTTTTGATCTGGGGCCGCTTGAGGATCGGTAGACAAGTTTCAAAGCTTTATTCTGAAGCCAGAACAGATGACCAGCCAGTTACTAGCTCACTATCATTGTGATTTTTTTAATGGTCCTTCAAGTGTTTTCTTCTTAAGTCCCTTATCTCCAAAGCAAAAGTCATTACTTTGTTCCCTGCCTGCTTTTCTCAGTATCTCCTTTAGAGGTGGTGTCTATATAGCCAGGTGGTAATACCCATAAGATTGCTGATCACTGTAAAGGCATCCAGAAATAACTGATACAGAGCTATTATATGTTTTGGCTTTATTTTGGGCCTATTTTGACTTGAATAATTTCTAAAGCGAAGCTTGCAAATCAAATATGGAGCAGCCTAGACTCAGGGTTTTGAGCTAAGACAACATAGGAAGTACTTACTTTTAAGGCCCAGTGTTTTCAACCTGTGCTATAACTTACTGGTCCTGAATTGGTAGCCTTCTGCAACAAGTTTGCACAAAAACTGCATGAAATAATTATTTATGAGAAAATTTATGGGATTTTTTTTTTTTTGTCATCCTAGGAACTTCTTAGAAAGGCAGCAGGAGGACAATGAAGTGGAGACATAATTATGGTAGCAATTTTAGGAGAGAGCTGGATGAAATGACTTGGCCTGGAAACTTCTCTGTGTTTAGCTAGGAAAACTAAAAAGAACCAGTACTTACTGTGCACTTGAAAGTGTAGAGTAAAGAAAAGGTAAAAGGTTAAGTGAAAAAAACTTTCATATTGGTTTGTGAAACTGCTGGAAGCATCACTGCTGGTTCATTAACCTGATGAATCCTGAACCTCTAGACTCATGGGGAGAGACTACAAGCCATAGTTGGTGACCTGCAGGAGCTGTCAGTGACTTCCTCGCAATTGTTCAGAGGCTATCAAGGAGACAGCCACAACATTTGCTATTCTGGGAATGCAGAGGAAGATAGTGGGTTTGGCTTGCTGTAGCAATCTTGAGATCAAGCTAGGATCATACCATGGCATGGCCTACAGCAGCCTGAGAGGACAGTCATTGAATTAGCTACAAAAGAAGTATGGGCAAGAAGTCTGCCCCAATGCAAGCTTGAGTACAACAGGTGTATAAAATTTTTAGTCTGAGGCTCAAACTTGTAGCCCAAATCATGGAGGCATTCTAGAATTGCTGATGGATGGAATCTGTCCTTACTGCAGAATTACTACCAGGCTGGATATGGCCCTCATTACTCATATTTCTGTTGGTAGCCCTTCTTCAGAACTCAACAGTATTGATTCTTCTTTCCTACTACCTCTCAAGTATGTTGTCCATATTGCTTTTCTGCTTTTCGTGGTGGAAACAGAGCAAAGCTTTCACACTAATAGTCTCTCTGTGGCCAGAATGGGTTGTAACCCTTACATGGGCCTTCCCTTCTATTAGGTTGCCTCTTCACAAGCAGAATTGCCAATAAAGTTCAATCGAGGTAAAGTTGCTCTTTGAATTGAATCCAAATTGTCTTTAGGCCTGTTCTGCCTGACTTGGAATACTGTGTAATGTTCAATACAGTATGGCTGTCTTCCAGACAGCAGTGGGCCAAAGCAAATGAAATGGTGTGATTGAGAAGTATATTCATATGTATGTATGAACATAAAAGATATTGCATTCTTTTTACAGGAAATTTTGAAGATCGTTTACAAACCAGTGCTTTCTCTGCATGTGTTTTCCACAAGCTTCAATGATCCCTATGTTGTGTTTAGAATTTGAAGACTCAGTGTACCAAAAATGTGAATCCAGTCCCTGCCCTGAAAGAAGTCTGTATAGAGAGACTAGACAGAAAAGAGTTGCTGCATAAATAGAGGAAACCAGGCAAATAGCTGGCAAAATATTTGCTTCTCCAGGTGGTTTATCTGTCAATGGCCCCATTTTTCATTGGTGTGGTGATTGGGTTTTTGTCTCCCCAGCCTTTCTGTGTTGTGTGGAATGAGCTGCTGAAGTGCTGCCTGTACTAGTACAATCAGCAGTAATCAAAAGGAGTTAACTTATGAGCCTGGAGCCTCCTGGACAACCTAGTCTCTTGTCAGGATGAAAGCACTGAGGGTGGAGTTTAGTTAGCAAAGTTCAGCTATGTCCATGGGAAGCTGGAGGCTTGTTGAGTGGGTTTGGCAGAGCTGTGCTATTGGTATGAATCAATGATCCGTGAATAACCAGGATTGAAATCTGTTGTATGTGTACTACAGCTCAGTAATGAGCCAGTTAGTGTTCCCAGGGTCTCACTGCTCTTACTTGTGAGAGATGTGGTGATATTCTGAGCAGGTGTGTGCTTTCCCAGTGCTGGGTAGGAATCTGGCTTTTATGTAGGTTGAGAGTGCTCATGAGAAGTCCCCCCTGGTGTATCTACTTCCCCTGTCCTTCATTCTGCAGTGATTAATTGGCTGAGAGTAGAACAGAACTGTGCTCAGCCCTGGCTGGAGCAGGTGGCACCCACTTGTGCATGCTGTAGGATGTTACATGTGTTCTCCTGACAGTGGCAGTCCCAGCTTTGCCAACATAATTTGACTCTGAGACATGGAAACTAGTGGCTCTATGCCTACATTTTTATGTGGTCAGGTTTGAGTGTCAAGTCTGAGGTACCTTTTAGCGAGCCAACTCCAGCTAATAGGCAACCTCTAAAAGTAATATAGCATCTGAAACACAGAACATCATAAAGTCAGGCCTGTCCTAAAATAAAATGACAGCTCATAGTTTTTGCAAGCTGAGGTTTCTGCATGCCTGGCAGCTCAGTATCAGAATTCATATAGCAGTCTGAGCCCCGACAGTGACATTTGGGAGTGCAATAGCATGACATAGCGTGCACCTTTCTGCACGGGTGTCCTCTGAGGGGACAGGGCCACGTCTCTCCTCTGGTATCACTTCCCACCCTAACAAACACTGAGCAATGTTTTCCTGCGTGTCCCTGTCCTCTCATGTTAGTTGCTGCTTACCTTCTGCAACTTGAGGTTGGTCTTGTAGATAAACATATGTGCTAATGACACACAAATTAGTGTAGTATTTCAGATGTTAGCTTTTAATTGCAAGTCCCCTCCCAAGTAAGTTTTCAAGCCTAACAGTAAACAGGAATTCTCTGTTTTCTGCACTCCCCTGACAGCATGACTTGTTGAAAAGATGCAATCTGACATATTTTTTTACATTAGAGGTACTGACATGTTATAATACAAGCTGTAAATTTTAGAGCTAGAATCTCTTGGCTGTGTTGCTGGCAGAATGTGCCAGCAGAGGGGACAGAGCAACAGCTTTCATGCTCCATTAGATACGTGAAGAGGGGAAAATAAAAAACGTTGTAGGGAGTAAGTCTGATACAGTAGTCTTTCTTCTTTTTCTTTTTTTTTTTTTTTTAACGTGGCTTTCCCTACTGCAGCAGTTGAGAGAAATGGTTGGTGTCGATCTTGTGTAAATTCATGAAAACAAACGACTGCTCCCTCATTCAGAATCCACAGTGCAAGAAGTCTGAACTTCCTTGTCGTGCTTGGCTGCCTTACCTTGCCCCTAGACTGCAAGACTTGATACAGAAGTTGAATTTGGAAGTGCTGTTGTCAGGTAGTGGCAGCGGCTGCTGCTGAGCTGATGAAAACTGGCAGTAGGCAGCAGAGCTGGCAAAGCATCCCCTGTGAGAGGAATTGTGGTTCAGAGTTTCAGCCAGTTTCAGTGACAGCTTAGTCATCAACTAAAGAGAACTTTCTGTGCAAACATTCTGCCTAAACCAAGTTCTCAAACTTTACAAGTTACTCCTGTCGTAAATGCTTTATCAAGATGGTCACTTACATTTGTTTATCTCCATTGTAACATAGGGATTTCTTTGAATGGGTGTAGTGAGAACACTATTATAGAAAGGCAGGCTTTTTTTTTTTTTTTTTTTAAAGTCTGCAAATAATTATGGTTGGTGATGTGTGTGCTAACAACTAATATCTGCATGAGCAGCTAATACAATGTGCCATAACTACAGATGCCAGTTAGGGACACTTTCAGTGTGCTGTTGCCCCATGTGCTGATACTTCAAAAATGAAAATCTAAAAGTGAATTTCAGAAAACTGTTTCCTCCTGAGAAGAAATGAACACAGGTCTTGTAATGCTGCTTTCCTTGAGTTTGTAAAGACACAGTTTTTGTCTGCTTAGAAAATGAGAAAGTTTCAAGTGCCCTCCCAAGTGGGCAGCAGAAACTTGGTATTTTGTTAAAAGATGGTGAGGCTCTTGCAAGGCTTTTATTTTGTTGTTTTGGTGTTGCAGTGTTAAAAACATATGACACCTTCATTTCTGCCTGCTAACCATTGGTGGCTGATAGGCATAGAGTATATACCGTGAAGGAGATAAAACATTAGAATTGAAGCAGCTCAGTTAAACTGTTGTGCCTTATTTTAATTCTTACTTAAGGCATCTATAAATTCTAGAGAGGATGAGAGAAGAATTTGTGCTCATGGTTACTTTCTTCCATTTGAGGTCTTAAGGAAAGCATCTTCAAGACTTACAATAATACACACAAATAAAAAGGCTAGAAAGGATGTTTATGTAGTCTATTGTCAGATAGTTTTAAAATTTCTTAGGATGGGACAAAGGTAGCAAAATACATCTCCTGCTTTCTGAATCAATGTAGTGGAAGGGAGTTGTGTCCTCACTTTTTGCAGACCATTTTAAAAACACAGTTGTTGCATGTGATACTTGGTCATACAAGCAGCCAGTTTTTTATAAAGCATTTCTGGTAATGAAAGCAGATGGCATGTTCTGGAGAGAATAAGTCCTCTGAGGATATTAGATCTGTTAGAAAGAGAAAAACCAGCTAAGGGTCTTGCTCCATTAATTCGTTCAAGTGACTGCTTAGATGGTACTCTCACAGCTTCCTGGACAGCCTTTGGTCTGATACTCATCCTAACTCTACCATGCCATGACCTTGGCTCTGTGCTAGCCCTGTCCCTCTCTGCTTAGAAGGTGCAGTCAATGCATCTCCATTACTCCTTTTCAGAAGTAACCTTTTAGGTCAAAATATGAATAAGTCACGTGAAGAATATTTGGAGTGAAGTAACGAAGACTTCCTTAAGTGCATGTGCCATGTCCCTTTAGCGTGCTCATCAGAAAGGTAGCATGGGTGTAAATTGCTAGAGGTTATGTAGTAGATGGATGTGTTGAGAGCCCTTAATTCCTTAGTTTATTCTTAGCTTTACCTTGTGAATACCGCGTTGTACAGTATTAAGCATCTCATTTGACGCATAAGCAGTCCTCTTAATTACTTCTTGTCTCATTTATTGATATCTCCCTCAAAATTCAGTTTGACCCGTTCAAAATGGGTTTGGGTGGGGATTTTTTTTTTCCTAACCAGCTTGCTCACACCTTGCAGATTTTTGATGATGGTCAGCTCTACCTGCTGAAAGTAAACCTTCCTCAGGCTGTCAAAATCACTCAGGCTGACAGCTCCCCACCCTGTTTCTGTCCGTGCTGAGCTGCTCTGGTTACTGTCCTGTGGGTGCCTTGTGCCACCATGCCTGGCTCCTGTTTGTGAAGACTTCCTCCTGCTTCCCAGAGAGGGGGCAAGGTGGCAGCTGCTCTGTCCTCATACCAAATGCATTTCCAGTATCCAAACCACCCACTCTGCTAAAGACCTTGCAGAGATCAAGCAAGGACAATACAGTTATTCAAAAGAATTCACTACATGGTGTGATTCTAATATCTAGTATTGTTCTTCAGTGATTGGGATAGCTTTTGAAGACATCTAATTTTCAGGCATATTAAGTTACAAATTACTTCCGAACTGAAAGTTTAATGATTTGTGGATTGGAGATTCACTGTTGGTCATACCTAACCAGAAGTGCTGAGACACAGGCTTGTTCAATCTGCTAAACATAGCTGCTGCCTTACCAATTGGTGACATTATTTTCTTCTGGATATTCCCCGTTGGCCTGCAAATCACTGCCAAGGTATATAGAGTGACTCACTCCTTGTAGTGCTTCCAAGATGGAAATTCCTGAGTCTAAGCTTAGAGGTGACAATAGTAATATTTTTTAATTTGTTAGACAGGGGTTAGGGTGAGCCCAAAGGGGACATATCCATATCCAGTAACTCCCCAGCTAGTAACTACCTTTTGTTTATTGAGTGGATTTTTGTGGGGCTGGCTTTCTGTTTGGGAAATGTGTACAGTCTGTCTTGTTGTTTTAGGGAGGTTTTTATGTTGCGCTTCAGCAGAAAGCTCCCATTGTGAAGGAGCTCAGGCTGACTCTGCATAACGTGACAAGTCTCCTACGCAGCATCCTCCCACAGCCTGTCAACCCAACAGCACAATGCTGGTGCTCCGTGTAGCAGTAGTGAGAGCACTGGGAGCTATTGGTCAACATGATTATAAAGCTAGGAATCTCCTCCTCACTTCCTGTGGGCTGTGTAACACAAGAGCAAGACGTTTTAATTAACACAACAATCTGAAGTGAGCGAAAGAGCAGAGCTCAGCTAAAACAATTTTCTCAGCTGTTTGGGCAAGCAGATGATGTGAAATCTGGCATGTTAACTTTACATTGGCTTTTGACTGATCTGACATGAGAGGCATAAAACTGAACGGGACGATGGTGCTTTCCCAGGAGAAATCTGTGTTACAAATGAGATTCTCCCTTCTGTTGACTGGCTTCTTGATACCCATAACACCTAGCTGGTCTTGAATGCCTCAGCACTCTTTCACTATACTTCAGGTACTCTTAGTATCAGGATTTTCCAGATTTCTTTCTTTCCCAGACAAGAAGGTGATTCATAGCCACAGCCTTTTTGTTTTTCCCCATTTTCTTTCTTAAACTTTCAGTACTGTATCTGTGTATTAGTGGAGACTAAGGGCTCGAGTTGATTCCTTTCACCTAACATATCATTTGATTTGCCATGGTCGAAGGCCTGACTTGTGTGAAATGAACTGATACAGACAAAGGCAAGATGAACTGTCTTGTGCAGAGTTTTAGCGTGGTGATCTGGATGTTAAATGGCATCCATGCAGAAGGAAAAACTGGAGTTGGGCAGATAAATACAGTCTGGGTGGATAAGGAAAAGCCCAGAAAAAGAGATTTTCTAACTCTCTATTTTGTTTTACTTTTTTGCCTCACTGCAGCTCCCTGGATTAATGTGCCCTGCTAAGCTAAGGGCAGGTGTCATTAACTTTGAAACTCGTCTAGCCTGTCTCTTTGATGCTCTCTATCTGTCCCTCAGCATGGGAGGAAGCACTTGGATCTTTTCAGTTTCTGCAGGAGATGCCCTGTGCTGATGCTGTACCGAACACAAAGGTTCTGTACTTTGGTTCTTGGCTGCCTTTAAACGTGTCCATAACACTTAATATAAGCACAAAGCAAACTTTTTTTTAACTCCGAGAGTGAGTTGTTCATTCTTAATGTTGATCTCTGCACTGCAGCTGCAAAACTTTGTCAAGCTGGAAGACTTTAAATAAGGTGTTCGCTTAGCTAGTGTGTTAATGAGTACATCTTAAAATACAGCACAACTTAGTGCTGAGTGTTTATATCTCCCTCAGGAGCATCTTAGCAAGAAGACATGTTAATCCCATCAATCTCTGAGCCATCGTGTTTGTTTTATATAGCTATTTGTCTTTACTTTTCTTGTCTTTGGAATGCCTTTTTTTTTTTTTTCTGAAGATGGAACACATCATCAAATTGAAATTCTTGTCTTGGTCACTGTTTGGCTTCTGTTGTGGGAATTTAGTATGGATTTAGTAATACTGCCTGATCTTATTATTAAAGATCTTGCCAATTCCTGCTGATTTCTAACAATTTAAGAGAGTGAGGTGAGGAAAGACATGGAAAAGGGACACTGGGCTTTTGTCTAAAGAAAGCAGAAGGTGTTTTTAATTCATTTTTTCATAAGGGGGGGTGAAGATGTGAACTACTTGGTCACAGGAGAACCCCAAAAGGGATTGAAGGTGGTGAAAGGTCTCTCAAGTAGACAGAAGTGTGAGCTGAGGTTACTTGTAACCGTCCACTGTCTCTGGGCTGGGATGCAGCTTTTATCGAAGCTTGTCTGAATCAGCTTAAGGAGCACTTGCTTTTTGTTTTGGGAGGATGCTTCTGTTGAAAGCATTCTTGGAAACAAGCTATGCAGTGTAATGAAAATTAGTCCTAACATACCGCATCTGTTCTTTCCTGCCTTTGAACCCTGCAAATCCCTTCTCCTTCCTTTAAAGCTGCTGGGCTTTGCGTAACCTCTGATGTATTCTCCAGGTTTTTAGCTTAACCATTCTTATGGGAGCTTAGTCTCTCATGAACAGTAAATTTTTATTTTTAGCACTTCAGGATTCACAGATGAAAAGGACTTTATGTAATTAGTCCTCTTACATGGGATGCTTTTCTTTAAGGTGTGTTTTCTGGAACTTACAGTGATAGTAAATCAGTCAGTGCACACTAAAGAGTTGCACAGCAGTAGTCTGGCCACAACTTGATTTTTCCAGGCACAGCACAAGCCATGTCCCAACAGAGTTTGCCCTTCACTTAGAATAGGGATCAGGCTGTGAAGGCTGTGTGTTCTTTCAGGTAGATGCCCCTACTCCCCAACAATGTCACTGAACAGGCAAATGTGGTGATGACTCAGCGTTCTCTCTTGTGTAACAGGAAAACTGAGATCATGAAGGGAATTCCCAGTGGCATGAATACTGGGTGTACTGGAGTGTGGCATTAGGAACCTCTGTTCGGTGAGGCAGGAGATTACTAGTAACAGAAAGGAGGGCTGAACTGGAGCAGTGTCTGTGTTTAATGTCTCTGGAGCAGCTGTGACAGCCAAACCATGAGCAGCAGTGCCATCACTTGCTGCTACTACTGGCAGAGCTACACTTTCATTCAAAGAAATTCGTTTGGGCAGAAGCTGAAAGTCTGTACTGCAGTGTTTTGGTATAACTTTGCTGGTGAAATACAAGGAGTAACTTGTGGTCCCCAGGAGGCATATCTATGCTTGTAGCTGCGAACAGTGATACTTGCTAAGGAGACAAAATGCTTACATGAGCCCTGAAGTAGGTTTAGCAAATAAAGCAATGATTTTCTTACATTTGAGCCAGTAAATGTCAGCTCCACTTGCCATGTGTCATGTTTTGTTCTGATACCGTGGAACCTGATCTAATTCTGTAATTTCTGAATAATCACTTCCTGTCTGCCACTCCCTTGTTTGTATCATGTGTTCATAGGAAGAAACACTTTTTAAAGGAAAAAGTACTCTCCACTAGCTTACCACACTCACATAATGATGGAGTGTCTCAAAAGTTGTTTGAAGAAAAAAAGCCAGGTTTGTTTTTTTTTTTAAGTGGTGTAAACATTGCTGGTGTAGTTTGGTGGGGGTTTTTGCCTGGTTATTTTTAAGTGTTGCAGATCAGAGCTTGATATTGGAGGTAAAAAGAAGCTTCACAGTCGAGATAGTGGTTGTCTGAGGGCTAGACCCTTCAAGTATGCATGTGCTGCTAATGTCCACAGTTCTTGGGGAGTCCCTGCAGGTGTGAAGTTTGCCCAAGCTACAGCCTTTAATTACTTTGTGTACATAATTAGGCATGAAGCCCTAGCCAGTGATAGAGAAAGGAATACAGCATTATAAAAATAATGTTGGGGAAATCACTTAGCCAGTAACTCTAAGCAGCTGATCCTTCTGCCAGAATTACCATGATCCTTTAAGCTGCTTTTAAGTAAAATATGCAGTTTTTTACTGACAGAAGAGGGATGAGAGTTAAGTGCCTCTTGCTTTTTGATGATGGCCAGGATAGGATATTGCTAGTCTAACATTAAAAGTAACAAATCAATTTTGTTCTCAGCTGTAGAAACCTAGGTAGTTGCATATTGGGCAAGGCTTCGTTTCAGTTTTGAGGAAGAGGAGTGGGGGCACTGCTCTAACCCTCTTGCTTCATGGTTATGGCAGCAAAGGAAACAAGCAGGTATCCCAGCTAAGGGCCACCATTGCAGCAGGGGTTATGGGTGCCATGTAGTAATGTGTCACACACGTGTATGTGTATGAAGACCACAGGGATTGTGATAAATGTCAGTCTGAGAACCTGTGAGATAAAGTTTTATTCTGTAGATATCCACTGTTGTGCTGAAAAAAGAAAGGTGTATTGTGGAGCTTCCTCCTCCACTGAGATGTCCAGCATATGCTTGGCTCTGTAGGGAGGCTGTGCAAGGGGCAATTCAGGCAGCCCTCCTTGGACTGACTTTTTCCAGCCTTTCCTTAGCCTGTGGGCAGGGGCTCGGGATACACCAGTGGCAGGTTCAGCTGGGGGAAGCTGTGCGTTAGGGATGGGGTTGGCATTTTGTTCCCCAAGTGGGGAGTTCTTGCTGGCCACGCTGTAGCGTAGATCAGCTCTGCACTGACTGGCACCGGGCTGGGCCTCTGCAGGGGCAACACTGCTCTCAAGAAAAGTAGCCTTTGCTTCTGCCCTCATGATTATTCTGGAAAAAGTTTTACTTTGCACTCTGCAGGCAGCACTTACTGCTTTGCAACCTGTCACCAGGAAAGAGGGCTTCCTGGCTTTTGCTTTGTTTATATCTAGAAGCAGCAGTGATTTCCATTTGCGAGGTGAGCAGCCGTGTCCTCTGAAGGGGGGAGAGTGCTGGCAACTTGGGGAAGTGTTACAGACGCAGTTTGAATTGTAATAGATTGGGCTCTTGACCTTGCTTCTCCTCTGCACTAGGAAACAGAACATTAAATAGATTTATATAATACGTGCTTGCAGCTTTTTTGCTTTGTACCAGCAGCAATTTGAGGTTGCTCCTGCCTTGTCCCTACCACCTGAGGGGCCCTTGACTTTGCTTCAGTTCTTGGTGCTCCTTTTCACCCCCGTCATCTCCATGTCCGACGCACAGGGTTTCACTGGCCATACTCCTTGGGGCGGATGATGACTGGCTCAGACCTGCTTCTGCCAGGGCTTGGTGCTGCTCCTTCTCCTCCTGCCTGCGGGCTTGCTCCTGCCCGCCCTGGCCTGCTCCAGCCTGAGGAACAGGGGACTGGAAAACATGTCTCTGCAGGGGCAGTGCTGCCTGTTCCTGTCCCACCCGAACGCAGGAGATAAACTGTCTGGGATTCCCACAGCTCCCCACTCCCACCAGCCGGGAGGGCATCCCGGTGCATCCGGGAGGCCACAGGTGTAGGCGAGAGCCTGTCGGTGCCGTGAGGATGGGGCATCCGGGGCAGCGGCTGCGGGGCTGGTGAGCACGGAACATCTGTCCGTGCAGACAGCTGTGCGAGCGCGGGCAGGGCTGGCCCGGACGGGTGTGTGTCTTGTGACTAGCCTGACTCCAGCCAGCAGAGCTTGGGAGACTCCCAGAGGTCGCGACTTGAAAGACAAGTGTCGTAATTAATTTCTTATGGCGCACTTGTTGTGAAACCTTTTTAATTCCACGATAAGAGGCAGAATTTGGACTTTGTTTACCATCTGCTGGGTTGGAGACAGGAACCAGAAAAGTGCTTTGTAAAGCACTGCAAATGTTTTTTTTCTCTCTCCTCCCCTTTGCAGGATGTATGTGGTATTATCACACCACAACAGTGAAGCTATAAAAACATTGTCGCATCCTTTTTTTTTGTTTGTTGTTTTGAAGAGAGAAAATGCAACCTAGAAGAATTTTAACTGTGTAAAAACACATTTTTCTCTGAGGAGACCTGGTAGCAATTTCAGAACAAACCAGGATAAAGAGTGTGGAAGAGATCACCATTTATTTCTTTGAGACTTAAATCTTCATTAGATGCAAACTTTTGCACAGTTTGGGGATCTCTTTTTTCTCTTTTAGTTATTTTTTTATGGGGAATTTAGAGGAAAAGTGAGAAAAAGGCACTTCATAGCTTGCCTGTCTGAACTAGCTTGGGATGAATAAGGTGTTACTCAGCAAAAGAATGCATGAGAAAGAATTACTTCACAACAGAAAACAGTCTTTCTTGCTTATCTCACAGATTTAATGTTTGCAGAAATTGAATGTCTCCAGTGCCACCTTTGAATAAACTATTAGTGCTTCCCAGCTCTGGGATATCCTTTCCTTTCAAGTAGGAAAAACTGGCTGCATGCTACAGGAACATGATTAACAGTTACCTGAATGCAGGGTAATAGAGGGTTCTTGATAATTATCAGCTACTTTTAGCTGAGAAGGGTTGCTTACTCCAGGTTGTAGAGGAGAGCACCTGGCAGAGAAAGAGGGGGTATGTGGCAGAAAGGAGCAGAAGGGAATGTGAAATACTAGATTCAGATTCTCTTGGATAAGCTACAGTCTGTGTTAGATAGGTAATACAGGTTCCGTCTTCCTGGCATAGCTTGCCTCTGGTGGCTGTTGAAATGGCCTTTGATGCTGATGAAGTTGCTTCAGAACAGAAGAAAAGGCTGGTTTTTAATATCCTTTTGTCTATAGGATGATGGTTCTGATCAGCTTCAGTATTGCAGCTCTTCAAAACCTTTTCCTTTCACCTATGGCTTTTAAATACTCTTGTCATACAAACGTATCACCTTTATTTTATACTGTCTAATGTTGTACTGCCTTTCCAAGCTTCATTTGCAGCTTCTTCTGAGACTAGGATGAGACAAAAATTTTGTTTGTTGTCAGAGGTATAAAATTCATATTCTCAATGAATATGATCCTGAGGTGAATTGTTTTTCATTACTTGTGGTGGGTTTTCCAAATACTTCAGTTACAGAAAACAGAATGGTATTCCCCTGAACTTGCTCTGTTCCTTCTGTAAACTCTATTTACCTTTCATGCCTTCCACACTTTACATTTGTGCAAAAAGTAGCTATTCTTGGTGAGTTTGGAAACAGTTATATTCAATACTCATTTGATAAAATCTATTGCTTTTTGTTTCATTAATAACATTTTTATCGGAGCTGCAATAATTAGAGTTATTGCAGTTTGGTCTCTCATTTTGCTTTCTTTTTTTTTGCGTAACACATACACATTTTCTGTTAGAAAAAAAGATATTCCTTTTGTGTCTGTTTGGATGACCAAGTGGTGCTCCCCTCAACTGCCTGATCATTTGAGTGAATAGAAAAGTGTTTTTGTTTCAGGTCAAAAATGGAGTGGGCGAAATAGAATAATTAAAGGGTTGCTTTTAATAACTTTAAATATTAACTTTATAATGATGACTTGCTGAAGAGATTGCATGAAATTGTAGGTTGGAGAGTGGTGGTTCTGGTGGTGATTCCCCCTGCCCCCCCTACCTCAAGCATCTTTGGATAGGATTGATCGCCCTCCCATTTTAATACCATCATCTGAGTGAATACACTTTTTGATGGTTGCTGGGAGTGGCTGGATACATGGCAATAGACTTTTTTTTGTCAGGCCCTGGCCATCAGGAGATCTGCTTACAGGTGATGCTATTGCCCTCTGCATGCATCACCAACCCATTATTGCTGCTGGGTGTCCAGTCAGTGCTGACTGGTGTGGGAAACCATCTCATGAACAAAATTTCCAGAGCAGCACCTGTGACCTTGGGATGAACTTAATAACGATTGATGGCTGAGATGTGCAAGAAAAACATGACTTCTCCCAACTTCCCACTGACCTCCTGCAGGAAATGGGAAAGATGAACTAATACTTTAAAAAACCCAAGCAAAACAGCAATGAAGCCAAAGCTCAAACCCCACAATTTTCTAGTGCTGCAAAAATGTAACCTTGGCATAATGTGGTTTGTGGAAAGAAACAAGGGGAGAAGGGCTGTTTCTGTTGTGTTTTAGGGTAGAAGAGAAGTCATATATATGAAAATTCGAGGAAGAAAGCCCTGACAATCCTAGTAAACAAATTTTACAGGTGAAGGTGTAGATGGAGTCCTACAGTTGGCTTATGGCTATTTTGGGGAGCTGGGTTTGGATATTTCTGAGGGCAAGGATGGTTTTGGGAGGTACAGACCTCAGTGCCTACTTACATTTGGTAGCACTCTTGTCCTCCAAAGGCCTCACTTCTTTCGTGGGACAAACTTGCAGGTCCAGCAACAACTTTTGCTCCATTGGAGTAGTGCTGTGAGTCAGAAACAAAAGGCCTGCTGCTGGGAAGGGAAGTGATTCAGCAAGGGAACAGTGGCCTCTGATGACAAGCAGTGAGAAGTGCAGGAGGCCACGCCAGCAGCCTAGGCTTAAGTCCCAAGGAATTGATTGTCTCCATCCTCAGGGCAACTGGCATAAAAATATTTTTTATACATGTGTGACACTGTAAAGAGCCTGAGCCTAACACAGTTCTAGGTTTGCTCTCTGTAGCATGCTAAACCAAAGAACAAAATAACAGTTCGTGAAAGAAGGTAGGATATTTTTAGTTTATAAGTGTTGGAAGTAGAGAGATACATTTATGTTAGATTTTGATCCTAACCTACTCATGAGCACTTCCTAAGTAGGAACGCAAATTTATCTCTGTAGTAGTGAGTCACTGTAGAAGGAAGGTTGCCTTTTGCAAAACTGCAGTTTACTAGGCTTCCAAAGCCCTGTTGAATGTGGTTGATGAACCATAACATTTAGGTAGACTTCTAAAGGTTGATGAGATTCTTTCCAGTTTCTTGTGATATGATGATATGAAGGGAGAGAGAGAAATGAGTGTCTCTGTGTGGGTCTGTGCATGTGTGGGATACATTATTTGACTTTTGATGGAATAGCAGCTACAACTACATTACCTACAGTGTGGTTTTGGGTTGATTCACCCAGAGGTTGCTGGCAGCGGAAACAGCTGATTTTTTTTTCTTTAATATTCCTGCAATGTTAGCATTCAGATAACCTTATTTTTTCCCCCATTAAATACTCATTGATGAGCAGTATTGTCACTGGTTCTCCCCCCAAGTCAAAGTTCACTTCATATCTGTTTCCTCTTAAGTCCATTTGCATGCGGTCAGCTTTATAGGTCATAAATGAGAGACTGCCAGCTTATTTCTTGTCTGATTGTTTTCACAAATGTTTCTGGTGTTGATCTTTCTGAGAAAATAGACACTGATTGCAATTTGTGTCAACCACAGACAGCGCTTTGTAGCTGGGACACTGAAAGGTAGAAGGGTTAAACATGACATGTTCCCTTAAAACAGTTTTATGACTGCTGCTAATTTGAATGCTCAGTAATGGAGATCTGTTGGATGGAGGGGTTATGCTTCACTATTAATGACTCACTGGCCTCCTTCCCAAGCTGCCTGAAGTGCTGCTCTCCCTAGTGGAAGTAATTTTGTCTTTGAAGTACTTTCCAGAGCTGTCAACTAATGTTCCACAGTTCCCAGAGGAAATAATAAGCCATGAGTGCATGTACACTGAAAATGTAGAGTCTGAAATGAACTGTTCCTATAGGAGCCTGGCAGTCTGCTTCTCTGTGGAATTCAGCTTGTTTATATAATCTTATCTGGCTAAGCTTTGGTATTTTATCTGGCAGGCAGTTCCTATGAAAAGCAGCTGTCCAAGCAGTGGGAGTGGTGCTCCTGGTGTTTTTTTTCAGAAGGTCTATAATTTCTTGTTTCATGTAAATTAAAGAAATACAATACTCTCTTGGCTACAGCCAAATACTCTGACCAGTTTTCTTTCACTTATAAATAGCCCTTCAAGTATGCTCTGCTGTTATGTCCTGTATGACTTAATGATAGGATTCGTGATGCCCACCAGGAAGGTTTAATGTGTTCTGTAAAGTCACAAGCTGACTATAGAATTGTTAGAAAACTAACTAAAAAATATTACCATCTGTAACTGTACAGCTATGTTTTTAACCACCACTGTCATTGAGAAAGTGAGCACAGGCATATCTGGGTGAAGAGACCTCTAGCGTGTATCATCCCTAACAGAAAGGTCCTTACGGGTAAGCAGGTAGTGACAATGCTATTTAAAAACAAACCAACCCACCACCAAGCACATATTAACTGAAAGGATACAGCCAAAATACTTAAGCTTTTATGAAACTCATGCTAGATAATAAAATGTTTCTTAAAACTTCCTGAAAGATGAAACTTTTGGGGAAAAAAGTGGCAATAATATTCAGTGCCTACAGAAGAGCTTGAGGTATTTTTTGTGTAGGCTTGGGTTGCAGATTCAAGTAAGAGAGAACTGAAAAGCTGAGGGGTCCTTCTCCAAGTGTGGTAAATTATATTCTTCATCTCTTTTTACAGGAACAGTGTTTTCAATGGGAAGTAAATTATGGACACAAGTAAAATTCAGGTCCAAGTCTTTCAAAATTTAGTGGTTATCCAGGATTATCTGTCCAGTTCATAGTACATCTTTGTCTGAAAGCATTGGATCTAGTAGATGGAAATGGCTGTGTAATCTTCCCTATTCTGACAAATTTGGGACATATTCAAGACATAAAAGGTTAATTTTCCCTCTGTCACCTGTGTGTAAGTAACATTTCACTCTGGCCTCATTTGAGACCTAAAAGAACATGACACTCTGTAAAATACAAGGCTTTAAGCACTGTTCAGATGTGCCCTTTGGTGACACTTCTCATGCTAGTACACACGCGAAGTTCCATAGACCTTTTGCATTGCAGAAGGAGAATTCAATATTGCAACAAATGAAACTTGAAAAATGAGCTCTGTCTGGTTCCATATGGTATATACTGGTATTGCCTGAGACCTGGCATCAAGCACAATCTGTTTCTTTAGCTGCAGTGGCATTCCTGCTTGAAATCCTATATGGTGAGAAACTCAAAACCTAACAAGAAGTTTCTAACCTTCATTAAAAGTGTGTCGTCATAAATTATGCAATGATACAGTTTTCATTTCAGTCTAACACATGCCACCTGAGCAGTTTAGTACTGGAAATGCCTAACACACCATTTTTGTGGCCACCCCATAGCTGGTAGAAGGGAATTATGTTGTCTGACTTGTCCCAGTTGCCTTGTGAAGCAGGAAATCTTCTTTTCACTGTGCTAGGGATCAATGACTTTCTGCAGCCACAGCAACAGCTGATGTTAAACTTCAGTAGAGATACTTTAGTCCTGCAGCAAGAGTAGTGGTTCAAATAGCATCAAGGGGGTAGCTGTTTTGTTCTACAGGATTTTGTTTTGGTTTGTTTTTACTTATTTTAAGGTGATGTCCCAAGTGAGTATAACTGCTAGTGAGCAAGTTATCCTGAATTCAAGTAGTCTAATAATCCCTTGTCAAGGAGCATGTATTCTGTACTTGAACTTCTTCTGGCAGATAAAGTTAATTGGTATTTTTTTCCTAAAAGCTCTTCAAATTAGCTCTCATTTCTCCAATCTGTAATAGCTTTTGACAGTTTTACCTGTTAAAATTAGGACTTTACCTTCCTTGTATGGAATCCTGTTTAGAGTCAGATTTGGAAACTAATGCCTGGCGCTGTTTTAAAAACAAAAGCTCCCATCTTCAACAGGACATGGACTTAATTTTTTAACATGGTCCAGCCCTGTAATACTAAATTCAAGAACAGTTAACTGGTCCAACACTGAAGTTAGTCTGTATCACTTGTAATCCTACTTCTTCCTGGTTCATGTTTGGAGGAAAAAGGTAGCATTTTTGTGGTAAGATGGGCTTTTTGTTATTAAAGGAGGTGGTTGTCTTGAAGGTGTTCAGAGGTTAGGAATGCTGGCAATCATCTGGGGAGGCAGGTTAGTGGACTGAGCACAGCTGAGAAGGTCACAGGCGTAAAACAACCACTTCTTTTGTTCCACTGCCTTGGTGCTGACCCAGCCCAAAAAAGATGGTTCAGAAATGACCTCTGCGTGTTAGGAGGACCATCATACTTCTCCAGCGACATTACTACTTGATCATTACAAACTTGTATGTTGTGAGAATTAACTTTCTGAGTTGTTAATTTAAGAGGAAGAAAACAGTGTTATCAACAAATATTCCCAGATTAATTATTTGGTAAAGCTTTTGCAAGTTTGCCTTAATTAATCATTAATATACTAATACACAGAGGGAGGGAGATAAGTTACCTGAGTGCTTTCAGGGGTTAGATGGCTAACCAGAGCATGTGTTTCATTTTACCTACAGTGTGATGAACTGTACTTGCCTTCCTAACTTTTTGAGTCTATAAGGCATGCAGATTTTATTTTAAGTTTGGTTTGCCAGTACTGAAGGAGACAGTCTTAAACGCATAAATCCACATGTAATTTCAATTGCCATCTTAAACAGAAATTTTGGGATAAAGGTTCCCTTAGACTTTAAGGCACAATGCTACTGTTCTACAGTGCTGTGTTTCACATGAGGAAGAATTTAGATTCTAAATCTGAATCCCCAAGATGTTTTCGTAGGACTGTCACAGAAATTTATCTGTGAATTGTGATGGTCAGCAGGGTGCAGTGTTGGTGATAAAAGTTATCTGTTATGGATCTATACTTTACAAAGGGAAAGTATTTGTTGTGAACCTGCAGAGTCATCCACCAGAACCAGGTGAATGTAAATGGTGATCCCGTTGATGAAAGAAAAGGACTAATACCTGGCTTTGGCTCCAGAAGTTGACTTCTGCACTCAGAAGAGCAGATGCTACACTGGCTGTCCACCAAGTGAGCTTGAGAAGGTGCCCTCTCTATACAGTCACTGTCTTGGCTGTGCACACGCTTCCAAAAACCATTTGGGAGCTGCTCACATTTGGTTGATTTTAAGGACTTCCAATCCTGTGTCTTACCAGTCTAAGTAAAACAGTAGGGCCTGTGCAATTGGTACAGCTCCAAACAGTCTGGGAGGAGAGAGAAGAGGTGGATGTGAAGTTAAACACAGCAAACTTGTCCAAGGAATATCTTTATTTTACAGAAACATTTCCTTCAGTGTGACCTTCTAGATGCCATATGATGTCCTCAGGGTTATTTTAGCCAATATAGATAAGCTATAGGAGAATGCAGAAATAGTCTTTCTGAAGTCTTCAAATGACCTTTTGCAGCCCAAAGTACTGTGTAGGATCACAGAATAAATTAGACTGGAAGGGACCTCTCGAGCCCAGCTAATCTAACACCCTGCTCCAAGCAGGCTCAATTAGATCAGGTTGCTGCCTAACACACTTTTTTAGTGACCTTTAATTAGTGTAACTTAATGTCACTTAATTGAAGTCTGTCAATAATATGCCTTGAAATCAGACTTGCAAATGAGACCTTGCAAGACATAAAAATGCAATTATAAGCTTGTTTTAACTAACACCTTTTTTTCCCCCATAATCTTTATCGGGTAGAGGTATTACCTTACTTTCTCAAACATTGCTATGCAAGATTAATTTATTGGAGAAAAAAAAATTCTTAGTGACAGTTCTGTAAATGTACTTTTGGATTATACTGCTTGTCTTCAACAGTAGAATAAACGGGAAGTCTGAAAAGTTTATCTGAAAAGTGTTACCATGCTTAAACTTCTGGTGAAATAATTTTCCAGGCAGTGCATGTTTCATGTTTAAAATATGCACAGTATTTTTTAATGTGAAATGCAGTGATGCAATTTGTACGCTAACAGCTTCATGACTTAAGTGTTTTTTATGCAAAGGCCAGCATGACCTTCTTATATGGAATAACTTATTTTACTTGGATGATTTAAAAGTGACTACTTTGCATATGCCCTTGAAATAACCACCACAGACTAAAATATTTAAACAATTCCTTAAACTGCAGACCCTAGAAAGGCAGCTTTCCTGTAGATCTTCCTCTCAAGGGCAGGAGTCTGTGTGTGAGTCCATGTCTGTTCTGTGATCCTTAGCATACATACGAGGCAGCAGAGCACTTCTTTCTCCCTGCCTCTCTTTCCACCAGACTGCTTGCTTACAGAGAACGTTTTGTTATCTGGGACTTTTAGCACTTCTTATTGTTGTCAAGTACAGCTGAAATGAAGTAAAATATTCCAAAGAGAAAAGTGATGTACCAAGAGATGCATATTAACATCAATCCCTTACTAACAAAGGCTAGGCTAAGCACATATCCAACTACTCTCTCTTACCCTCTGCTTTCATGTTTGTATCTAAGGCCTGCTATCAGTTAAGGCTGTGTATTGAGTGTTAAAATACACCCTGACACAGACTTTCATGTTAGGAATATGTATACACTCCTTGCTCACTTGAGATGTATATCTAAAATTACAATCGAGCTCTGAAAACATGGTCTCATATCTAAGACAGTATATCAGGCGTGCAGGAAGTAATTGTATTCTGTGCAGCTGAAATAAGAGGTCAGAATCAGAAGTCTTTTTTTTTGCTCGAAACATAAAATTGTGGGTAGTCACTGTAAATAACTCATTTATTCTGAATATTGTGCTGATGGACATAAAGTGAAACAAATATTAGAGTAAGTGGGAAAATTAATTTGATTTTTTCCATATTATTAAGAGTATGCCTTCACTGAACCAAATTTAAGCGTAAAATGCCCTGTAGTTTGAATTATTCTGTTTGATTGATGTGCTGGTACTGTTTCTCTTTCAGATGAAGTAGACTACAGCAATTTTGGGACCAACACACTATCGAGGAAAAAGAAGGCTCTGGTGACACTCCGTAATGACAACCTTCGACGGCGTCCTCACATTAACATTAGCATGCCTCATGATTTTAGACCTGTATCTTCCATAATCGATGTGGACATTCTTCCTGAAACACACCGGAGAGTGAGGCTGTATCGACACGGGTGTGAGAAACCCTTAGGATTTTACATTCGCGATGGCACCAGTGTAAGGGTTACTCCTCATGGACTGGAAAAAGTACCTGGTATCTTCATCTCTCGTATGGTTCCTGGTGGCTTAGCAGAGAGCACAGGCTTGCTAGCTGTGAATGATGAAGTCCTGGAAGTTAATGGCATTGAAGTAGCAGGAAAGACTCTTGACCAAGTCACAGACATGATGATTGCCAACAGCCATAACCTTATTATCACAGTCAAGCCAGCAAACCAGAGGAACAATATTATTCGGAGCAGTAGGATGTCTGGTAGCTCTGGTCAGTCTACAGACAGCACTGCAAGTCACCACAGCTTGCCTACATCCCATGTGCTGCAGAACTTCCACCCTGATGAAATGGAGAGTGATGAAGAGGCTGACATTGTCATTGAGGGCGGTCTGGAGCCACAGCACATTCCTAAACTGCACAGCCTTACTTCCAGTAGCCTCTCTCGAATTAATGGCAGCAGCCTTAGCCACAGACTTCAAAGGGACCTGGTGCTCAACAACAACTCTGGCCGAGAAAGCAATGGCAACATCCACAAATTACTCAGTTCCTTAAAAACTGATCCCCGACACAGTCTGGTTATCCCCAGAGGAGGTATCGAGGAGGATGGAACAGTTATTACACTTTAGTAGCAATTTCTGCAGTTCTCCTTACAGTCTTAAGTGCCATTTGGGACAATTGACTCGTGCAACATGTTATGCACAAAACAGGGAGCTGATATTCTCATAGACCTCACAGGTGCAGAAAATTGTTGCTTTTTAGGAAACGTGGCATCTGGAGTTAGACATAAAACTGTCATGCACTGCAAAATTTGTCGGGAGAAAGCCAGAGTGTAAAATTGGGTTCATATCCCAGCCCTGAAGTGAGAACAAAATTTGGTTTAGTTAGTATAAACCTAAGCAGTCTTACAGGCTACCCATGGCAATGCTACATACTTGGGTTTGAATGCATGGGTGGATGTATTTATAAGTGCACGTATATGAATTAGATTTTAATAGTAACAGACATGTCTATTTGAAGTGGAGCCTGGTTTTCTTCTAATACTGGCTTAAAGAGAGCGCTTCTTAATAGCCATCCCATCTCCTACTGTTACGCGCAGCCCTTCCGCTGACTTGTTTACACCGTGTTTTCAGCCTTATGTCTAATCCAGACGAGCTCTTTATAAAAGTAGCCATTTCCTGTTCTGGTGGTAACAGCCTTCGGGAGATGCTGCAAATACATTTTCCAAAGGAAACTATAGATTATATATATATATATAAAGCTAAGTGTTGGAGGGCCCGTGGCTGCTGGGGCAGGGGCGCCACCTGCGGGCCCCAACAGGGTCATGAGTGCTGAACGGCGGCCCCGGCGCCGCTCTGTGGTGGTGTGTGCTTTCCATATTTATTAGATAATACCTCTTGGGTTTTTTCCCATTCATCTCTGTTTTCTCAAAATCATGGTTCGTGTGAGTTTTTAGGGAT
Organism: Dendrocincla fuliginosa; assembly: GCA_035047845.1. Lineage (NCBI taxonomy): Eukaryota > Metazoa > Chordata > Aves > Passeriformes > Dendrocolaptidae > Dendrocincla > Dendrocincla fuliginosa. The sequence goes on along the minus strand of JAWWMO010000083.1, from coordinate 90,462,417 downwards.
GCAAGTGAGAAGGCAGCATAAGTGGACGAGTGTGATAGGACGGTGCCTTGCGCCGCAGAGCTGACACAGTCCCTCGTCCTTGTCCTTTTGGGGCCACCTCAATCCACAAGGTCTGTCCTTACAAAAGATTGGCAGACTGCCGTACAGAGGCGGGGCGGGGGGTGCTGACTGCCTCTCAAACCTAGCTGAGAATAGTTCTGTTACTTTTGGACTCCTAGAAATAAAGCTAGACATCTACACAGGATTTCCAGAAACTTGGAACACGGTGATGTTTGCGATGGTCAGACGCCTTTGCCGGGTGCTGGCTGTTGGGTGACCAGTGACCGTCAGTCAGTGCCTGTCTGCTTCTGAAATGCCATGGGTCTATGAAAGTGGTCTAATCTAAAATATTTTGGTTTATCTCGATCAGTGTAAGGAACAAAATATAAATGTTTTACAATGTATTTTTCTACTTTTAGCTTTTGTCATTTGCTCTTTGTTTTTAACTTTGTAGTACATTAAAGCTTTTTTTATATGGTGGAATAGACATTTCTTAAATATTGTATGGATATGAAATTTCAGAAGTCTTGGTTTGAAGAAATTGCATTCCATTTTGGAACCTGTAATGGCTGGAAAAAGGATATGCGGACTAATTCATTGTTGCTAATTTAGAATACCTGTGGAACAACCAGTCTTCTGCTCATTGTTAAATATCTTTGGGACATTGACCTTAGTTTATTTCTTTTAGATTTGCTTTAAAAGTTTATTTTAAAATTCTTTCACTTACTCTAATTAAACCTTTTCTACGTATCACAGCAGCTATAGAGCTGTACTTATTTTTACCAGCACAGTAAGAATAGAACATTGATCCTGTTCGTCTTAAAACTGTGTTTCTACTTTACCAAAGGTTTTCATTTTTTAAAAAAATCTGATTATTGGTGCAGTTTAAAAAAAAAATAGCTGGATATGCTTCAGTCAATCAGACCATCTTATCGGGAAAATGTTGTTACACCTTAAATAAGACTACTTTTATGAATAAGTGGATTTGTCTGGCTGAAGTTACTCATTTTACCTTATTTAACTGATGAAAATGTGACCTGTCTGCAATAAAATGTGCACTGTCTTACTTCTGTGCTATATTCTTTCCCTGTGCTCAAGCATTTATGTGGAAGTGTCTCCCATCCCTGTGAAAATAAGGTACCCGGTTTGGACATTTCTTAACTGTGTAACCATTTTGGTAATGCTTTTTTCTGTACCAGTGCAGACTTTGATCCCGATCCTTGATCTCCGGGATACTCAGTTCTTTCCGTAATGTATTTTTGTTTCCCAGTACTGCTTTTACTAAAGGGTACTGTTACACTGATCTCCACAGGGACCAAGGAGTTTGCTACCCCACTCATAGCAGGGCCTGCTGCAAGCCTCGGGGCTTTGCGGGGTAATTCTAGTGCTCAGAAGCAGCCCCGGGTGCCTCTGACTTGGGGATCCCCTGCCGCACTGCACACCTGGAGCCTGCCGGCTGTCACCGGCCAAAGAAAGCGTGCATTGCGATCTGTCTGAACTCTTACACCTCACTCTTATTGCAGCAGGTCGGAAGCACAGGATGTGTTTCGCAGGCACGGTGCCTAAGACGAGCTGAGGACAGCCAAGTGCTGATGAGTTTGCTTTAGAGCCAGCACTTTGTGAAATAACTTTTAAGGCTTGCAAACATTTTGTGCTACGTTTTGGGGTGTGTGGGGTGGGGGACACACACACACACAGAAAACCAGCTCCTCTTTTGAATGCCCCACCCTGATGCCTGAAGGAAGCTGTGTTGTACCAGTTATCCCCTCACAGGAGGATAACTCAGGCTGTTGCCAGAGGAGCCTACACTGGAAACACGGCTGAGCTCCACACAGCGGGCCCTTCGCCTGGGAGGCGGAGTTTCCGAGCGGCGCTTTGAGGGTGGGCGGCCGCAGGGGCAGGGGCGCTCCAGCCCTCCTCCTGGAAGGGCACATCCCCCCTGGGCAGGGAGCCGCGGTGCCCTGGGTGGGCGCAGCTCGGCGGCGGCGGGGCCAGGCCCGGGCCGGATGGTGACGGCACGCGATAGCTGATGACATCATCACACCAGGGCCGGACAAGCCGGTGACATCACGACCCCCCCCCGTGACATCATCACATCCCCCCCCCATTCTCGCTATGCAAACGCCCCCCGGCCCGGGACAGGGAGGGGGGGCCGGGGGGGCCCCGGGGACCAATAAAGGCTGTACAGCACCGACCCCCTGAGCCTCGGGGGACACGGGGGGCGACACTGGGGGGGACACATCGGGGGGACACTGGGGCTACATGTCGGGAGACACGGGGAGGTGACACAGTGGGGTGGGGACACACCGGGTGGACACACATGGGGGTGACACGGCGGGGGGGACACACACGGGGGGTGACATGGAGGGGGGATACACGGGGGGGCGACAGGGGGGAGGGACACACCGGGGGGACACGGGGTGGGGACACACGGGGGGGCGACCCAGGAGTGGGGGACACACTGGGGGGGGACACGGGGGGAGACCCAATGGGAGGGAGAGACAAGAGGGGACAACGGGGGGAGACACATGGGAGGGGGGACACTCGGTGGGGGGACTGAGGGGAACACTTGTCATCACAAGGTTTGGGGGTCCCGCAGCCCCCAGACCCACACCAGGATGTGATTTGAGGGTCCCACATCCTTAGGGACCCCCCTGAGTCCCTTCAGACCGGTGGGTTGGGGGTCCCACAGTCCCCAGGGCCTCCTGAGCCCCCCATTCCCCATAGAGACCCCTGGCACCCCCATTCCCTTTAGGGACCCCAAAACACCCCCCACATCCCCCATAGAGACCCCAAAAGAGCCCCTATCCCACATAGGGACCCCCTGACCCCCCCCCCATTCCCTACAGGGACCCCAACACACCCCCCCTCACTCTAGAGGGGTCCCTAATACCTGTCCCCACATCCCTTAAGGGGTCCCCAAAATACCCCTCTTGACCCTACATAGACCCCAAAACACCCCCCATTCCCTCCAGGACTCCCTCCCCTTCCCCAGCGACCCCTCCCCAGTTTTGGGGGGTCCCCAGTGCCTCTCCCCCCTCCAAGACCACAGACCCTGGAGGGGCTTTTCCATCCTTTATTTGGGAAGAAGGGATCCAAACCCCAGGGGTCCCTCCAGCTCCCCCAAATCCAGGGAGCCCCAAATCCAGGACTCCCAAATCCCAGGGGATACCCCCAAATCCCAGGGAGGGCACAACAGGCAATAAATAACAGGGAATTTTGGCGGGGGGTGTTTTTGGGCCCCCCCCAAACCCTCACAAGGCAAAGGGGGGGTTCCAAGATCCCCCAAAATCCCGATAAAGTGCCACATTTTTTTGCTGAGCCCCCACATTTTGGGAGTGGGCCCCAAATTCCTGGTGGGAAAGAAGGAGATCCAGCCCCCCCATCCCTAAAAACGACACCCCCCATCCCAAACTGGAGGGTCGGGAATCCCCCGAGGAAGAGGAGGGGATTGGGGAGTGGGAATAAGGCCAGAATTCCATAAATCCATAAATCCACCCCCTTTTTCCCCCAAATCCTTGTCCCCACAGTCTCATTCACAGTGTTTGCCGGGCACAGGTCTGGAATTTTTTTGGGGGGATCCAGAATTTTGGAGGGGGGGATTCCCCCCCCCCCAATGCTGCTCCATCCCCACATCTCGGAATTTCCTCATCCTGCCGGGAAAATGGGAATCCAGAGTCCGTGTGTCCCCTCCAAGGGGTGTCTTTCCCCCTTCCATGGAATTTTTGGGGGTGTCTCCTCCCCATACGTGGAATTTTTTGTGTCCTTCTCCTTCCATGGAATTTTTGAGGGGGTTCTTCCCCCTTCCATGGAATTTTGGGGGTGTCTTTCCCCCTCAATGGAATTTTTTGGGGTTGTCCTTCCCCTTCCATGAAAGTCTTTGAGTGTCCTTCCCCCAAGCCATGGAATTTTTGGGGGTGACCCTCCTTTTGGGGCTGTTCCCCCCCAATCCATGGAATTTTTGGGGGGTCTCAGCAGAGGCTGAACACAGAGGGTGCCTGAGCCCGGTATTTTTCCTGGAAGTTCTTGAGGATGGGGATGAGGTTGTGGAAGGAGGGGCGGAAAGAAGCTTCTGCTTCCCAGCAGTTCTTCATCAGCCGGTAAATCTGGGGGGAAAACAGGGAAAAGAGGGGTGGAAAACAGGGAAATATCCTGGAAAACAGCCCCCAACTTCCCCTCTCACTCCTCTTCCCTGCAGGAATGTGAAGCCCCTCACAATTTCTCTCTTCCCTTCCCACTTTTCCCCCTTCCTTCCCCCTTTCCCCTCATCCATTTTCCTCCTTTTCCCTTCCCCATTTTCCTCCTCTTCCTCTTTTCCTCCTCTTCCTCTTTTTCTCCTTCTTCACTTTTCCCCCTTCCCTATTTCCCTTCCCTTCCCAAACCTTCCCATTTTTCCTCTTCCCTCTCCTCCATTCTCCTCCACTTCCCTTCCCACTCTTTTCCCTATTTTTCCCTTTCCCTTCCCCTTCCATCCCCATTTCCCTCCCTTCCCACCTCACACGGACAATCCTTTGGCATGGGGAGCCTCTTCCCTCTCTCCAGCAGCTCAATCAGCCTCAGCACCGTCATCTGCCCTTGGGTGGCTCCGATCAGCTCCAGGAATTTCTACCGGGAAAAACCCACCACAAACCCACCTCAACCACCAACATGCCTGGAGACCCCAAACCTTGATTATCCCAACCTTGGAGACCCCAAACCTTTGGGAATCCCCACTCCTGATGATCCCCAACCTTGGAGACCCCAAACCTTGATTATTCCAACCTTGGAGACCCCAAACCTTGGGAATCCCCCAATCCTGGCGACCCCAAACGTTGGGAATCCCCCAACCTTGGAGACCCCAAACCTTGGGAATCTCCAATCCTGGTGACCCCAAACCTTTGGGAATCCCCCAATCCTGGTGACCCCAAACCTTGGGAATCCCCCAACCTTGGAGACCCCAAACCTTGGGAATCCCCAATCCTGGTGACCCCAAACCTTGGGAATCCCCAATCCTGGTGACCCCAAACCTTGGGAATCTCCAATCCTGGTGACCCCAAACCCTGGTGACCCCAAACCTTGGGAATCCCCACTCCTGATGATCCCCAACCTTGGAGACCCCAAACCTTGATTATCCCAACCTTGGAGACCCCAAACCTTGGGAATCCCCCAATCCTGGTGACCCCAAACCTTTGGGAATCCCCTAATCCTGGTGACCCCAAACCTTGGGAATCTCCCAATCCTGGTGACCCCAAACCTTGGGAATCCCCAACCCTGGTGACCCCAAACCTTTGGGAATCTCCAATCCTGGTGACCTCAAACTTTGGGAATCCCCAACCCTGAGCACCCCAACCTTGGCAACCCCCAACCCTCACCACGGGCGGGCTGTTCCCGGGGTCACAGCGCGTCAGGATCTCGTAGAGCGTCACCCCGAAGGACCACACGTCGGAGGCGTAGTAGAACTTGCACTCCTTGAGACACTCCGGGGCGTACCTGGAGCACACGGAATTCCTGAGCCTCGGGATGACGCCGGGGGTCGTTCCCAGCCCCTCCCAGGGTCGGGGCTCACCAGAACACGGGGCTGTCGCCGTCCTCCCGCACCCGGTAATAGTCGTGGCCCTCGGGGACCGCCTTGGCCAGCCCAAAGTCCCCGATCTTCACCACCTGCTCGTTCTCCAGCAGCACGTTCCGGGCAGCCAAATCCCGGTGGATGTAGTGCAGGGAATGCAGGTAGGCCATGCCCTGGGTGGGAAGGGGTTAGAGGTGGTTTGGGGGGCTTAGGACTGGCTTTGGGGGGGGTTT
>JAWWMO010000083.1:90411708-90445386 GCA_035047845.1 Dendrocincla fuliginosa | reverse complement strand
TGATGGAAATGTCAGGTAGGAAAGCTGCTGGAGAGGAGGTAATAGAGGAGTGACATGGAGGGATAGACATAGACAGTGTAACTCCAGTTAAGTTCAGTTCAGGGCCACAAAGACAATTAAGGGACTGAAACATTTCTTGTGTGGGACGTCCGAAAAAACTGGGACTTTTCAGCCTGGAGGAGAGAAGACTAAGGGGCAATCTCATCAGCATGTATAAATACCTGGGAGGAAGGGAGTGGAGAAGGAGACAGGCACTTCTCAGCAGTGCTCGCTGGTAGGACAAGAGGCAATGTGCGCAAAAATAAAATCTCCTTGCCAAAGTACTTTCTCTGTTGCAGCCCACATCCATATTTTTGAACTATGTTCCCACAAGCTTCTTTTAATATCCTCTGATTCTTGTATTGGAGGACACAATCAACACTCATGAGCCATCTGTGTTGCTCATCCTCTTGTAGTAATGTTTGTAATTTCCTTTTCTGTGACCTCTTCACTTGGCTGAAGAATCATAGAATGGTCTGGGTTTGAAGTGACATTAAAGATCATGTAGTTCCATCCCCTCACCATGGGCAGGGATCCTTCCCTCTAGTTCAGGTTGCTTAGAGTCCTGTTGTTTTGTGTATGAAGCTTCTATGACCTTGTTGCCTTTCTCTGATCCTTTACCATTTCTGCTGTATTCTATTTGAGGTCAGAAAACTAAGACTACCCATATAATTTAATGCACAAGCAAATCAGAGATTTAAAGAGTACCACAGTCTGTCTTATTCCTGTCTCTTTTCTAATTGATCCCCAATATCAGATATTCTTTCTTGTCTTCTTCTGAATATTTAAGCTGCTGATTTCCAGGACCTACCAGAATTGGGTGATCTCGTTCATGAGCAACTGCTCAAATTTAATTTCTGACTCATCAAGTGGTTCATATACTGGGATATTTTAATGTAATGGCTAAATATGTGGCTGTTAAGCAGGAGGTGTTTCCAGTTAGTAGGATGAGGTTTTGTTAAAACAAAGGTTACTGCCTATGTGGATCTGATATAAAAAGTAGTAGGTTGCGGGGCTGTGCACAGAAGGCAAAATACAGATGCTGTGGGAGTCAATGTGTTTATGTGTGAATATGCCACTACTGGAGGTCAGCAACTGGCCTAGTTGTCTGACCTGTTTGTGTATTTGTGCTCACCTGGGCTGTTTAACTTTTCTTATCATAGTTACAGAGCAGTGGTCCTGGAAAAATGGTGTTTAAACTCAACCTGAGGTACTGTGCTGAAGCAGAGAGCCCATGAAGTATCCTAGCAGCATGCTCCTGATACTCTTCAGCCCACTGCAGCCTTGGAGGAGAGAGGTAACATGTTGAGCACCTGACAGAAGCTCTCTTCCTTTTCAATGCTCCCAAATACTTTCTGTGACAGAAATCCTTCTAGGGTACCCTCTCCTGCCTCTCTTTCCCCTCTCTCCTCTGTACCCAGAGGCTGAGCTTCCTCTTACTTTATGTCAGGAATGCAGGGGAAGCACTCTGAGCATCTACACAGGTGGGACATGACCTTTCTTATGGAGGCTCCTGCTTCAAGCTAGTTGAGAGCAACCATGCTGAGGGTTTTCCTCTGTCTGATTCTTTTCCGAAGCTACAACCCCAGTAGTCTGACCCATGTTGAGGACCATCCTAAATCTGAAGTGGGCATTTCATTGACCTGCTCTGGTGAGATTTGAGTCCATGCACACTCAGACATTTAGATGAGCCTGAAGAATGTCAGCTGGGGAGGGTGCTGGGCCTCTGAAGAGAAAGGCAGTGCCTGTGCCACTCTCCTTTGGATAACAGTATTCCCACATCTTGTCCCCGAAACTTTTGTTTGGAATCTATCCCTTAAGAGTATTGTTTCTCCAGCCCCTCCACCCACTCCCCTCCAATGGCAGGGGGTTGGAGCTAGATGATCTTTAAGGTCCTTTTCAATCCAAACCATTCTGTGATTCTGTGATGATGATTAATCATGCACTACTTTTATCTTGTGATGTGTAGGAAGAAGTTGAAGTCAATGACTATTATGCAGTGACAATCTCCTCTTTTCTCTGTATGGGTTTTGTGAATGTGGCCAGCTGATAACAGCTGAGAAAAGAGGTATAGCCTTGCTTTTGTACTCTTGCTCTTTTCAGCTCAGTTCTTTTCATAATCTTCAGCATCTGAGCATTATGGTCAAACTAGAAAGCAAGAAAAAACCCCAACATCTCCAGCTGTGTTAAAGTTGAATTTTTGTGATCTGCTACACCACCTGGATTACTTCACAGGTAAAATGGCAATACCAGTTTGGGTCCCACAAGTAAAGCCTGGCAAAATGGGAACAGGAGGAATATTGTCAAATATTCTACCATCCTTTTTTGTCCCATTTCCCTTCTACAGTTTTAAAAATATGCAGTTTTCTAGTTGATTGATACAGCTTTGTGCATAATTTTACCTTTCACTTGCGGTTCTTGTCACTATATATGATGTCATTAATTTGTGATGTATATATAGTCATGTGAATACTATTGGACCTTAGGGTCACTTGTTAAGAGTGTCTGGGCAAAACAGATTTTTACATTTAGAATCGTTCACAAACTTTTTGTCTGCTTGGATTGACTTGTGGAGAAACTGCTTAGAGTTGTGTTTAAAAGAAGGCTGGGAGGCATACACACCTCCTAGGCTGGGCTTACGTGGGGTAGTGTTGTCATAGGTCTGTCCTAGTCTGTGTGGACACCTAATTGTACCTGATACATACCAACTGATGGAATGAATTAATGATTCAAAACATTAATGATGACAGGCATTTGCATCAACTGGACCCATCAGAGCATGCACATGTGAAAAGGTTCATCTCAGGCCTTCTTAAATGAGTCTAAACCTGCCTGAAACCAGTTGGGGATCTGCATAGGCAGTAGCTGTCTGGCTGTTACTTCATCACTTGCACTGCTGCTGGAACAGAAATCTGCAGGCTGAAATCAGTGATGCTTCTGGAGCCCTCACAACAGGCACATTGCTGCATAGCCTTGCTTAGACAGGTTCCCTTGCCAGATGGAGGGGCTTACTCAGCTTTGTGCAGGCAGATCTCTGGGAAGACAACAGGTAACTTGGGATCTGCCTGGGGTTCCTTACTACATCAAAAAGATATCTGTTTAGTCGTGAATTTCCAGAGATGTAGCCATATATGGCTGGCTAGTGGAAGGTCCTGGAGGAATATTGAAGGCTCTCAGCACGTGGCTCTGAAGACTAAGCCATGTGAGACAGCAGGCAGCAGCAGCACAATTCCAGCTGGGCCCAAAAATCCACACTGTCACTTCCACCACACTGGCTTTGCTGAGGCCACATGCCCTGGGGTAACCTGGAGGGCACATCAGGAGTGTGTATGGCCACCCCGGGCCAGTCACAATGTGAACAACAGGTTGCACAAGACAGGCTGGGGTACAGGAAAGAGCAACTGAGGTGCAGGACACTTCCATAAGGGACAGGAGAAGGATGTGGATTTACATCTGCTGGCACCAGAGGAAGTTATGAGACAGTGTGCATTAGGGTCAGTCACATCAAGATAAAAAGAAGCAGCTGATGCAGGTGGGTAAAATGGATTTGCTTTGTGGGGAGAAAAGGGAAGATAGAGTAGGAGGAGAAGTGTTTTGTCATCTGAATGCCACATAGTTTGACACCAAAATTTTATCAACAGATTTTCAGAATGCAGATGAAATAGCTCTGCTGCAGCTGAATTATCACTAACTCCCTGATTGTAATGATTCAAGCACTTCCTTTCAAATTACATTTTTCCTTCTCACGTGCTCTATAACCTATTTTCAGAAAGAATATTTATTACACCAGTCTTTATTAGTTAAGTGTTACTTTTTCTAGCCAGCAGTTTTTGTTCTGCTTTCCTTTAAGCAGGAAGATGAAGCAATTAAAAATTAGTCAGTCCATGTTGTATTTTTTTTTGCATCTTCTCCAGAAATGTTTAGTAGGTGTTGCTATAGGGGGCAGAATGCTGAACTCACCTGACTGTGCAGGGCATTTCTGTTTCTGTAAGATAGTTTTCAATGCCCACCATTGGATAATACCAATGTTATCCTGGTAATTTCCCTGTGTAAAGGAATCATGCAGTAATTAAACAAGCATGCATTTGGAGGTGCTTTGATACATCATAAAGCAAATGGAAAATATCCTGTTTGTTTCCACTCAGATTTGTTTGGTGCTCCCTGAAACTGATAAAAGGATATTAATAATTTACAGTTTTCAAATGTCACCAGCAGTGGCTTTTTTATTTAATCACTTTCATTATTTTCAAAGGCTTGTTTGCATTCTTAATTATTAGTGTACATACCTCCTTCAAATTTCCATCTGATAAGATCAGTAATACTGTTTAGTGTGGAAACTTCAGCAGGTGATGTTAAAATGCTAAAAAAGCCCAGATCCCTCGTTTCTCTTTATTTCCGTATGTCTCAGCTTACATTGCTTTCCCGTCTTTGATGAGTCATTGCATTTACTTTGTACTGATACTTTTGTATTTCAGGCCTGAGCAGTGATTTTTATTTTCTTGGTTTCTGATCAGAAAAAGCAGCATTTTTTCCCCTTGTAGGTAACACTGGATTTTTGTCAAATCAGAGAAACGTTCTTTTCCAAGTTGTGATTTCACAGGATGTTGTGAAAATGGCATGCTGGTGTATCTGGTTGCTTTTGAAGATGCTTGATGCTGTTTCCTAGTAGCAGTCCCGGTCCTGAAGGGATGTTGCTTTATAATTCAGTTGAATATTAAAGATCTATAACATAAACAGTGTAAAATATAACAATCAACTGTGAGAATATAAATGAGCATTTCAAATACCAGAGACTCCCAACTATGCAAATATAAATTTCCTTCTTCTCCTTGGCCATAGGGTGGCACTGGCTGTTGCTGAGCATTGATGTATGTCCTGGGAGTAGCAGAACCCAGTATTTCAAGTTTAGTAGAGCATATTTAGAGACTAGGGTTCACAGATTTTTTTACTCCTTCAAGCAAATAAAACAGCACCTTTCACCTTGATAGGGCTCTCATAGTACCAGCTCCAGGTCTGCACCCTGCTCTTCAGCCAACTACTGCCATTTGCAGCAGACGGAATTTCCTTCTGCATCTTCTCTGGCCTCTTTCTCCTGCTCCACTGCCTGCGTTGCTACCAGCAGAGGTAAATGTGAGGCAGCTGTGAAGATGAATGTGGTCTCATGCTCTCTACTTTCTTCCTCTGGGTGGTGGTCGGTTGCCCCCATACTTCTTCCTAGTGATGCCATCAGCTGTTAGTGTCACACCCTCAGCCTCTGTTTCAGCCCTGCCAGTGAAACAACCTCAAGAGGAGCCGTGTGTTGGTGAAGGGATGTTGTCTTTGTCTTTCGCCACCTGCTGATGCTACATGTTTAAAAAGAAGAAAAGAAAAAAAAAAGCAAAACTGCATATTTTTATTGCTGAGATTTTTTTTTCCTTTCTCCATCATGGAGCTCAGCCTCCAGAGGGGTTAAATGATAATTAAAACCTGCTGAGCCAACAGACTCGGCACAAAACCAAGTAGAACCAGGCGTTGTAAAAAACTGGAAAGCATTAACCTCAGATGATTTTTGTGATGATGAAAAGATGAAAGTTGGAAACACGTAACTGAATTACTGTCAGGAGATATGCAGGACTTCTGAAGTTAAATCAAAGTATCATGTTCACTGTAGTTAAAGTAGTTAATATTTGCCAGATTAGCTTGAGGCATTTCGATGTAACGTGAAGATAACAGTGGCACAGTGCTTACACAGATAAAATGAGGCATACGCACATCCAACTCTTTTTACAGAAGCACACCATCAGCACAGCTCCTCTTTAACCTGCAAAATTTTATTTTACTAGTACCTTCTACAAATTATGTTGCAACAGTGCAGGAAGTGATTCATTTTAGACATAAAAACGTAGTTATACTTCGAAGCGCTTTATCACTTTCCTGTTTTAACTTTATTTACAGTAACTGGGTAAAACTTCAGCAGCATTTATCTGTATGAATTAGCCTCATAGGCTATGCCCACCGTGGCAGAGGAATTATTTGTCAGCAGAATTTCCTTGCACAGCCTACTTTTATCAGAGGACAGCCGCGATTACTAAGCTAAACTGGTATGTGAAAACATATGGTGTTTTGGAGCTACTTGGTTACTGTGGAGGATAAGTGGCTGCTGACCCTAAACAAGATCTTTTTATGAAAAAAAGAGCGGTGTCCCTGTGCCTTATAAGGCATGGGCAGGCTTATTGCAGCTCCAAGGAGGGGCGGTAACGGGTTCATGCTGCTGAGTTTTCTCCAGCAGCGGTCGCAGGCGACTGAAGAAGTTAAGCTGAAATTGCAACCGCTTCGTCCCGGCACTTAGCAGCGAAACTCAGGCAAGAGAGGAGGCAGCAGGTGAAATTAAAAAAAAACCCACCACTTGATCATGGGAAAATCAGGTGAGCAAATGCCTTCGTGTAGTTGGCTCTGTGTTCATACCACGTCTGTGCCCGGTTTTATGCTGGGAAAGCATTGCTGAAGCGTCAGTGGCTTTCCTCTGAGAAAGCTGCTTTCCTTTGTGCATGGTACAGTCTGGGAGGAGCTTTCACTCTGACAAAGAGTTAGATAAAAAAAAAAAAGAAAAAAAACTATCCCCCTCCCCAGCCTGCACAGTGCAAAGGTAGTTGTATTTTATATGCAGTTTATATTTTGTAACTTTAATTACTTTTGCTTTGCTGTATAAAATAATTATAAGCCCTATAGCTTTAAAAGTACTTCATGTCTAACTGTCTGGCAAAACTTACCAGCCTTGCAGATAGGCAGCAGTATGCTTTGTGGCGGGGGTGAAGCTTTTTATCACCCTTCCTTGTCGGAAGGATGTAGATTTAAGGTTACCGTTTAACTGAGGACACAGCTCCTAAGTCTCTCCCCAGCTGTGCACATATCCTTGAAGCTTCTCCCTGCTGTTGCCTGTTGCTCCTTTCCCCACTGCTGCCAGCTCTCTGTGTGCCCTGCTCTGACAGTCTGGACGGGGAGAGACTCCTCTGAAGCTGCCAAGGAGCCAGCAATACTAAGAAGGGAGAGCTCATGCCCCATGTTTTCGCCATCCTCTTTTTGTTAGAGTCATGAGCAAAAATCTGTGCCAAACTTCTGAAGTGGCTGTAAAACTGGATGGAGGTTTTTTTAATCTTATGGTTAGGACTTTACTTCTGTGACAAAATAGTCTGGTGGCATATTGTTTGTCTGTCCTGTGAATGAACAGCACGTATGAGACATGCTCACCAAAACCTAGTATGCTATTCACTGAAAACCAAGGCCTCTTGCAAAGAAAAATCTTTGTGTGGGTAAGACTTTAGTGGGCCTGAGCATGGACATGTTGATTTTCTTTTTTTCCCTTTTCTTTGATTTTTAAAGGTCAGCTTCCTAGATGAGATCAGAGCTGTCTGCCAATGTGACTGTAAAGGGTTTACAGGTATCACACCCAGTCCAGGCAAAGCACTATATAACTGTCAGTGAGTTTGGCCCCATGTCCTGGCAGCTGCATATGTTTTCAAGTGGATTGGGATTTAGTATTTAACCTTAAAACAATTTGAATAAGTGTAGTTGCTCAGAAGTATCAAGTTCAGCACTTCCTATGCTAATAACATGTTAAATACAAATACCATATTACTCTAGTGGCTCTATGTGACATTAGCAAAGCACATGGGGCAGAAGCAGTAGAGATACTCCACTGTGCACCGCCCAATCCCAGAAGGAATAAAAATCTCCTTTTAATACATGCAAACTGCTAATACAATCAAGGCAATTACCATCTTTGGGTTTTTTCTGGACATTGCTGCACATTAGTGGATTTTTCCAAACTTAGGAACAATTACAAACCAGAAACTCCCTTTGCCAAGGTTTGGGTAATGTTTGCATCCATAAGTAGTTATACAAATAGAGCTTGAGATCTGGGTACGTGTTTTTTCACTTTTGTCACACTTTTCAAATAGATGTTAAGCTGGGTCCAGGTTACTGTTTTTGAGCTGCGTGCAATATTTTTAGATGAATCATAAAACTGATATCCTGTCCTGACAATTGGTTTATTGACTAAATCCCATCTGCCCTTACTAGTGCACTGAAGTCTTCAAATTCCTGTCTGAGATCATTCAGTGCGGTTTGCCTTTGAATGGGGAGAGCAGCTGTTTTACCAAGTTCTGCTTCCGCTGTGTTTTGTGTGAAATACCTTGTGTTCCCACTGTAGTACTCTTGAGGTGTCATGCAGGCAAGTTTCTCTATACTAGGTTACATGATAATGTAACAGATTGGGATCTGTGTGACCTCGAAACAGAGTCCCTGCTCGTCTCCTGGCTCAGAAAGATTAAGGCAGAGATTACCTGAAGTCTAAATTTAAGGATGCTCTCATTCATGTAAATTGGGACCACTATTTTAAAATAAATGTCTTCAGAGCAGTCTCTTTTAGGTTTTGGTAAATCTGTCTTGAGGTAGAAGAAGTATCCCCATGCAAAGAAATCCTGCAGTTGAAAATCTCAGTTCTTTGACAAAAGCTCTCCAATAATGTTGTATTATTAGCTGTTACAATTATATTTGAAGCAATGTTCATTGCAAGTATCAGAGCTAGAGACTTAGCATTGTTTTTCCTTCATTGAATAGAGCTGACTGCTGGAAGACATCCATACTTCTGACTCTGCTTTCTTCCTTGGAAGCTGCAGGCTGCTGAAACCAAATTCATGCTGAAACTTCCTTGTCAGGTTTAGAAAAATGTCTCACGTGGCCATAACTCCTGCAAATACTTAAGGCAAATATGGAGACCTCCTCTGCCCTCCCCATGTCTTCTCTTTTCAGACAGCATTTGGATTCGTGGGGCAGTGCAGGCAGCCCTCCCCAGAGGTCCCAGCGAGCCGTAACCAAAAAGCCAGGGATAAGTATTTCTGCAGGAAATGAGGGGATGGTGAGCTGGCTGCTCTTGGTTGCCCTGTTGCTCTGACTGCCGTGTTGGCAGGGCTCTGACCCCCCCGCGGTGTGCGCGGCCGGAGGCCGGGGTCTTGCGGGCAGCCCCCGCCCCAGAGGGGATATCCATGCGAGCAGCTGCAGGCGGTGCGCAGGGAGGCAGCTGGCTGCAAGCTCTACTCCTCCGCTCTGGAGCACGGGGATTTCTGCTGAGCAGCGGGAGTCCCAAAAGGCTGAGATGGTGGTAGGAAAAGGCTGCGAAAAGTGTCATTTCTTCCACTTCCCCTTTGGCTCAGCCTGGTGGGGGAAGGGAACTTGCTCCGTTTGGTCCCTAAAAATCCTGTGGAACTGATGGCGGGAGAATCGCCCTCTTTATTCTGGCAAGTGGGCTCAGACGCTATGAAAGACAAGGACGGGCTTAGTAAATACTGCCTATCTTTTTACACCGTTTGGTTTTCTTTTTATACTTTTTATTTCTCTCTTCTTTCCCCCCCCCCTCTTGCAAATGTGGGTGGGACTTAAGAGAAAAGGCTGGGAGTTGACAAGTTGTCTACTTGTTGAGTCAGTAAAAAAAACCCAAACAAAACAACACAAAACAAAAAACAACAAACAAACAAAACCCAAAAAACTGCTTAAAAGGGGTTTTGACAAAAAGAAGGACAGGATCCAGACTCGATGCAGTTTTCCATGTTGGTTATAATCTATTTGAGAAGCATGTGCTGGTTTTTAACTCTCAAGATGCACCTTCAGAGCACAGTAAAATGGACTGTTGTGTTTTCTGCAGAGCTGCATCTTTAGCTGATCTGAAGTGGTACCTTGTACTTCAGCATCTCAGTAGGAGGCAGCCATGGCAGGTCCTAACAAAAAGTACAGGCATATTAGAGAAGTGACCTGTTGGCTTTCTGAGAAATGTGATACTTGCAAGCTGCCAAAATTACAAAGTGTTTTGTGCTGGTTGGTTTTACAGGACTGGTGGGGATAGAGAAAATGAATTGGTCTGAACTGCTAGCAACTGAGTATTTGCATTTGGTAGCACTGAGATGTTTGCAGAACTTGTCAACACGAGTTACTGTCCTTTTTTTTTCTTTGCACCGGCATTGAGGTGGAGGTGTGGTGAGAAAAGGGCCTTTCAGAAACAAAGTTAATTCAATTCATAACCCCACACCTCCAGTTTTTGTGTGCAGAAGACATCAATTACATGGTTAAAGTTCAGTAAATATCAAACAGAGAAAAGTCTGACAGGAATGCATTAGACTTTGGGAAACAGTATTCTGTACCAAATTTTAATCTCTATGTTGAATCACCAGGTTTTGTGGGGGAAAGGAGGAGAATGCAGCATGCAGCAGCCATCCCATACAAGAGTGGTTGCTCCTGTTAGATTAGTACCCTTAGCTCCTTGTGTTCAAGGCAGATAAATACCAAATACCAAAACAAGTGTGAAGAGCTCATGAGGAATAAGATAGAATGTGATGGTCTGTAGTAACTGAGATACCCACCAGCGTTTCTATTCTTTCTGAATCCTCCAAGAAATCTTTCTCAAAAAAAGAAAAAAAAGGTATGCATGAAGAAACCCTTATTACTGAGAACATTCAAACCCTTAGTTTTCTATCAGTACGGTTGTAGTATATATCTTGACTGGGTTTGAATTTGTCTCTGTTGCTGCTCTGTGTGCAGGAACAAAAGTATGAGGAAGTGGGTGTTTTGATATTAACTGTTTTGTTGTTTGTTATGTATCTCAACAGGCCAGAAGGCTATTTCACATCTCTCTTTTTGTAGACGCCTTGCTATTCTCTGAAAGATTAGCAGGAGCATATCTATGTTCTGTTTTTACAGGCAGATGTAAGCAAGTTCTGCCCAGTCTGTGAAGGTCTGAACAGCAGCAGCTCTGCCTGAACTGGACTGGGTGGCCCTGCAGAGGGAGATGAGATGAGGCCACTCAGATGGCCAACTTCCCTCATGCAGAACTGTCTCCTGTGCAAGTAGGGATTAGGGAATGGGGTAGTAGTCTGGGGTCTTGTGTAGGAAGACAATATGGGCTTAAGGCCACCACAAATATCATTTAATATATCCCTGGAAATGTTCAAGGTCAGATTGGACAGGGCTCTGAGCAACCTGGTCTAGTTGAATTGCTTATTGCAGGGGAGTTGGATTAGATGACCTTCAAAGGTCCCTTCTAACCCAAACCATTCTATTATTATATGATTTCATGAAATAAATACCTTTTTCCAAGATTTTTGAGTTATGACAACTGCGGTTTAACCTACTGAGCACAGGGATGAGAAAGAGTTTAAGTAACTGATAGTAAACATGAGTAAAGAAAGTTTTCTGTGTCTGCCTCCCTGACTTTGGCTCCTGAATATGGGAGTTTACACATAACTGATCAGAAGGAATGTGCATGGCCGTATTTCCATGCCTCAGGGAGGTGCATAAATAAAAATACTTTGAACATTGCCCCACCTGTCTTGCAGAAAAGCATGGTTGGAGAGTATTGATGCTAATGAGAATAAAGCTAATTCAGGTCTATTTACCCCAAGCAATGGTAGAACATAAACTGTAGAGGTATAAAATGACAGAGCGTATCCCAGAAAGCATGGGATTGTTCTGCTGCCCTTCAGTTCATCTTCTTTGCAAAATTCTTCACTTTGCAAAGACTTTGGTTGGTACCAAACAGCTGACAGTGCTATGTAAAATGAACTTGGCACTGGGCACAAACAAGATTCTGTCTATTGCTGCCTATACCATAAGAATATGCAGCATCCAAAATATGAATAAGTGACCAGCAAAAATTACTCAATTTCAATTCAATTACTTGTTTTCAATTACTCAAAACATCTTCTGCTGTTACTCATTAGTGACTATAATTGCACCTTATTTTCTTCATAAATTACTGAATATGACGTTGGGGAGAGAAGAAGAGAAGAAATGGAGAAGATTGCTTGAATTTCTTCTGCACAGTGTGGTTCTAACACATGCAGGTCACTTGTGGCTTTGTATTTGGAAGTGTATGTGCCTTAGGAATTGTGTGGCAGTTAAAGAATAGAAGACCTTACTAATGGAAGACTCTCCTTAGTCTTTTTAAAAGAGTTAGTAGCATACACATAAGGTGCCTACAAGGGTTGTCTCTGTGGGTGTGTGGCATGATTACAATATTCAGTTGTCCTCCTTGGCAGAACAGTAATAAAAAATAATAATCTGATTGTCTTTCATGCAAGGCCAAGACTGGCTGCTCTAGATATGATGAGCAGTCAGTTCCAACCTTATGTAAGATGAACACTGCGTGGTAGTGACTGTACGTTCTGACTGTTGGCTTGTGGGTCTGTTTGGAGGAGAGAGGGGCTGCAAGCAGGCGACTTCTCCTTTCATCCTCGCCTCCAGTGAAAGTGAAAACTTGGTTCTGTCAGTGCTTAAGACTGCTAATTAGTGTTGCTTATTTTTTAAATGCTTATGTCATGGAAGGCTCTGCTGCTTCTCAGAACTGAGCAGCTTCCAGTTTACCAGGTGTTCCTTTTTAATCAGGGCAGTCAATTGCCTAACATTTTATAAAAGGCCTTAAGTGAGGAAGTAATCAGCACTGTCTATCATAGCAAGAATAGGATTTGCAATCAAATAGTGACATTACTAATGTAATCGAAACATTATTACACTGTCGACTTCATATTCTCAGGCTATATGCCTCAAATTTGTATGGGGTAAAAGAGTGTGTTACATCATATGGCACAGATAATGCAAGGTTTTTAAATTTGCTGTAGAGCAATTCCAGATAATAAAATGAGTGGGGTCCTTGTCCATCAGATTCAATTAACTCAGACATCTTACTGCTGTGCTGAAGCTCAGCTCAGTGATGAGCAGGTGTGTGAGCAAAGTTCAGGAAAAAATGAATGCTGGAAACATCACAGAAACTCCTCCCTTAAATAGGATCTCCTGAGCTGAAGAGAATGCTATTTTGAGCAGCAAACATAAGAACGTTCCAGGAAACTACTCCCATTCAAACTTGTATCTAATTTTAACTCCCAATTCCTTTAATTCCCATAAGTGATACTTTCTCTTCTAACTTTTAGTAAGGTTCTAGCATAATTCAGGTTGTAAGGGAAATAATGTACCAATAATTATGATGTCTCTCATAAATGCCTATTGTATGGGTGAGAGACGTTGCCCCTTTATTGAATTCTTGATTCAAAAGTGTAAAAAGAGACAAGGAAACCCCACCCAGGATTTAATAATTTCTGAACACACTATGATTTTATCTTTCCTTTCCTCCAAGGTGTATAGTGATTTCATTTCTTCTCTCTATTTCCAAGCAATCAGCCAGTTTTGTTAGAGAGCAGGGGAGTTTAGCACCGAGGGAGATTAGCTTTTATGGCTGAAAGTGATTCATGAATTGAGGTATCAGATCCACGCTCCCAAGGGACATATTTAGGGATAGAATTAAGGGCCAGTCTTGGAAGATGTTGCAGTCCCAAATGGGGGGCAAGAAAGTGCAGTCAAATACATGAAGAAAGAAGCATGGAATATTCATTCCCTGTGTCACTGCCAATCAGTACAAGACCACCCTGAAGCATGTGTGACTTCAAACCAAAGTGGAACATAATTAGCTTCTTAACATTTCTCATATCAGTTAAACTATTCTTAGAATGTGAAAGATTCAGCTAGGGCTAGTTTCCAGGGAATTACATTTCAAGTGAGGATAAAGGCTACCTGCAGCATTTCTGTTTAGGGATTTGGTAGAGAGGTGCTTGGTGGAATAGTTTACTGTTACAGTTTCCCCACATTATCTTGCTCCTCTGTGAGACAAGTGAAGTAGGTTCAATTGACAGCTGCAGAGATGATACAGAGCAGCTTGTATTGTGTAAGACATGTTCAGATAACTTGCTTCTGTTTTGATGTGCAAACTAAGGGAGAAATAGTAGAAGAAGACAGGGTTCAAAGAAGAGGCAGAATGGATTCAGATGTAAAGAACTTTTCACCAGAGAGACTGAGTAGATTGGCACAGTTCAGAAACAGTAAGAATAGAGAAATAAGAGTACTGTGAAAGACAAATCTGATGGGAAAAGGCAACCTAGATACCCCTGCTTACTTTTCTGTGGTCACATAAAGTTGATCAATGAATCTGGAAGTCCAAAAGCACAACTGTAAGTTGTGCTCTGTACCACATCGTAGCCTGGAAATTTGTTGTCATGTGCTATCATTATCTTAGCTAATGTTGCAGAAGAATACAAAATAGAGGTAAATATTTGAATAATGAGGAGTAAGCAACTGTACCTAATACCTTTAGTTGTTTTATTTATTAAGCTGTGTAATGATTCATGACCAAATCTAACTTCCTGGCAGTAGGAAATATTTTTTTTCTAGCAGCTGAAGCAGCTTACATGAAGGGGAAAAAGTGCATCTTCAAAGCTGTTGGGGAAACTGTTCCCATTTGGGTGGAAGCCTGAAAACTCCCATTAACTCTCACTTTTAATGTTTGGCTTCTCTGTGTATGGAACATTAGTAAAATGGAAAAACTTAACATGCCTCCTGAAACAAATCTGAGATTTATCTGGCAGTTGGGCGTCCCTCTCCACACATCATTAGGCACGGGAGAAGCTGTACAGAGGGAGGTGGTTAGCACATGAGCTTGAGTCACAGAAGATAAATATTTCTATAGCAGCCACCTTTGAGGGAAGGGGAGGATGGAGGTTCTCTAGGGACAGTATAGCAGTGCCTGCAAGCTAGAAGCAGCTCAGTTCTGTTCATGACTTGTTGCTGTGTGTAAATCAGAACATTAGTACAGAGCTGAATGATACAGCATTTCTGTTAATGGATGGACTGACCATTGATAAAGTCTTTATTTCAGTTGACTTTTTTTTTCCAGAATTTCAACTTGTTATTGTCATTGAGAGCAAGTAATTTGAATAGAAACTTTCATACTTGCAGATCCGATTGTTATCTACTATTTAGTGCTGAGCAGATGGGATATTAAGTCCTGGTGATAACAGTTATAGCTTTAGGAAGGTCTCCTGTGAAAAAACATAGCCTGAAGTATGTGATGCAACTTTCAAAGCTGTGTTTCTCAACTTTGATTTGCAGGCTGTCTTAACATTTCCCTGCTGGAAGCATGGACCCCTGCACCAGTGAAGTTAAATGAATTGGCTTTAGGCTTGCTTTCTTAAGTAACCTGTGATAGATATTGCACAAATAGACTACCCCTGTCTACCCATATCTACCTACCCTGTCTACCCCTAACCCTATAGGACAGGTTCATTAGCAAAAGGGGAGGGAGGGTGTGCTTGAATACCAGAATGGAGGTGCTTGGGTTTTTTTATTATATCCAACTTGTGATACACAAAATTGGAGGAGAACTGAAGAGAAGGAAGGTGGTGGGCAAATCTCATCTCACTCAACAGGGTTGCTGTGTTATGCCAACAACTTCATACCAGAAAAAAAGGAGCCTGAAAGCATGTTGATGGAAAATATATTAGATATATGTCCACTGTGACACTTTGGTCAGGAAATAGTCAACCCAACTTCAAACCGTATTCTAAAGGTTTAAGATACTTCATGAAACAGTAATGGCTTTCTCATGTGCACTGGATATTGAGGTTATCTTAGGCTGCTTTATTATCCTAAAGCTGTTGAGGAAACTGGAGGGAACTACAAGAACAGTTTAAAACATGACTGTGAGTTGGGTAATCACCTTAGGAAAAAGTTCTGAGAGCAGTATGTGCAAACTGACAGCTCTGTTTTGGGGAAAGTGCGTCATTACAAACAACAGAATAGGGTATCCACTAATAAAGCAGAGAATGATTGATTTTAGTTGTTAGGATTGATTTAGTTGTTAGTTGTTAGGATTGTCTAGTAAGAGGAATTGAGAAATCTAAGGTTAATAACCAGAAACACTTTCTAGATGTGAGGTCTGTTTGGGCTTTGAAAGTGTCTTACAAGGAAAATTATGGTAGTCGTGTAATTAGGATAGTCAAAACTGAAGCTGATGAATCGCTAATAAATGTAAAAACCTGTGTCAGGGTAAAAGCAGAGTCAAATACTTCACGATTTCTCTTATCCTGTTAAGAAGCTTCAGCAAGATAAAGTGAAAACTGCCTTTCTGTTTTGAAGATGATATATGTACCTCTCTAACTAATACCCTGTTTCAGGTTCCAAATTTCTCTTTAAGCAGCAAATCCCACAGGTGACCAATGGCAGAAACGTTTTTTCCCCTCTGAGTCTTGAGAAAAATCAGCAAAGTCATAAAAGGAGGAACGTGAAATTGCTGTCAAAGTGAATTGCATTATGACTGGCTGCTTGTGCTGCTGAAAGTCCCAAGTTTACCAGCATACAAACATAAATTCCTTTAACAATTTGTAGTAACTTTGGAACTCAGATATTTACTGAATACACTCTATCACAAGGGGGAAAAGTCATCCCCGGTAGTCGTTTCTTTCCTTAGCACTTGCTATTTGTCTTGAGCCAAATAAAGGTGCATTTTGAGATTTCTATTAATTTGTACTATATAGTGAATAAGAAGAAAGATGTGTGTTTCAAAGTACTTACGTAGTTCTAAACATCTTAATTTTCTTTAGGTGATGTCCTGCCTAATACAAATAATTCTTACATACAGAGACAATAATACACATTTTTAATGCATCTCCTTGAAGGACCAATTTGTCACTTACTCTGAGACTCTGCAATGGTGATGCAGTGTGCTGATACCTTAAAATGAAAGTCGGTCAAACTGACTTTTGTTTTAAACTGACAAACTGACTGACTAAACTTAAATCCCCTTGCTATTGAGAAAAGCAATAAGGATCACGTTTTTCTTCAACCTTTGGTGAGTCTGTACTGTCCCAATGTAGTGTCTGTAAGAGTTAGTTTCTGGACGGAAGTCATTAACGGTTCATTTCATCCCACTCCCAGGTAATGAGAGTGGTATTCTTCCATTCTTCTGCCCAGCCTGCACCAGTGTCTTAGCTACAGGATATGCTTTTTCTGTCTTCACTGATGTCTGTATTTAATAGACCTTCCCAATTTTTTTAATGTGATTTCAGCTTCCAAACAATTTGCTGAAGAAGTCCTGAAAGCACACAATGACTGCAGGAAAAAACACGGAGTTCCTCCATTGAAACTCTGCAAGAAGTTAAACAGAGGAGCCCAACAGTGAGTTCAATCCTTTCTTTTCTCTAATGAGATTTGTGACACTTTTACCCATTAGATTCAACTGTGCATACTGCAAAAATATTTGCCTTTTGACATGGTGATACTCAATAAAGACTTATTGAGTAGAAAGTGAGGAGTTCCACTCTTGTCGTTTCTTCATCACCTAGGTCTAGCCAGTTACATGGACGCTGCAGTGGTCACAACTGTATAAATCTTTTCTGGACCCTTTTTCAGACAGGGACTCCATCTGGTATGTCTCCTCTGGTAGTTGCCTAAAATATGCTTCACCACCACTTCTGTCAGATGATGGATTATCATCCACAAGAGAATATCCACTACTGCTGAAATAGTGAGATAAAGAACTTCTTCATGGTAAGAAGTGGTGACTGGTCTAAGATCAGTGAAATCAGAAGGAATCAGGTCAAATTATCTACCTCCCTGCCCCAAAAGCAAAAGCGCTGTACATTCTCTATTCTGTCAGGAAGGAAGCATCTTACCTCTTTCCAGTGCTGAAGACTGCACAACTTCTTGACAGTCTAATGTACAATGAATCCATCGTTCTGCTCTCTGACTTAAGTCTTTCTTACACAAATTTGAGTCTGATACTGCTTGTCTTCTTTACTTGTAGTTACAACAACCAGATTAATTCCTTTCCCTTACACCAACATTTTTCAAAAGGTAGATTTAAAAACTCTTCGTTTTCTTCAGGTTGATCCTCACAGTGCAAAGGAAATATAACTGAAGGAGTAAACTGATACAGAAAATAGTTCAGAAAAAAACTATTCAGAAAATAAATGTCATCCCATAATAGCTAAACAGTGGCCAGTTTGATCCCTACAGATATAAGATCTTATGTCCCATTAGGCTTTTCTACCATAACCATGCAGACTTCTCTCTGCTGGCTGGCTGGGAGCCAGAGTGGCTGTAGTTTTCCAGAACCTGATTTACCATCCCAGCATGGTGCTGCACTGTCACACAGCACTAGCTCCTGCACTCCTAGACCAGTCATCTCTGCCAGCTGTTGTGCTGTACAACACACCAAGTATGTGGCATATGGGCATGACCTTGGCAGTTAGTAAAATCTTGGGACTTTCACTTTTTCTTTTTTTTCTTGCGACACCATAATAACTGAATACAGTATTTCCAAAAGATGGAATGCCAGTGACTCATCCATGTACCTCTGTAATCTGCTGGGGCTTTCCTTCTGTTCTTTTAAGGGTTGTTTTGTTTCTGTTTTACATGATGGCTCACAGGGAGGAAAGGATTTCATTGACTTGTCAATAGCACTTGTTGTGTCTCCAAAGTGCTGCACTTGGTTTCAACAAGTCAGCCTGTATGAATAGTTCAGATTATTCCATCAAATATGCATTGCTCCACATTTATCTCTAAGTGTGCTATTGCCCTTGCTGGGTATTTTTAGATCCTTCAAAAATGCCTCACAGACCTCTCTGGTTTCAGCTGACTTTCCCTGTTGTGATGAATAGCAATAGGAAATCTTTGTTTGGTTGCAGTCTGTAGTTTGACTTCTAAGAATTAAAAGACACATGTTCAGAGACTGGTAAAACTGATTGATAACAAGAACCAGAAATAGTTTGATCTAAATAAATGAAATTTAAGAAATCTCATGTTTGTCAAGACAGATTTTGCATATTCTTAAATTCAAAGAAGAATTTCACCTTTTCTTTAGGTATATCTGATACCTTTGTTGGTATGTATTTGGTGTATCTCTGGGTACTTTTCTGTGCTTCTCTATCTGTGTTGAAAATTGTTTGTTTCCAACTATTTTCAGTTCCAATAACTGTGACAGGTTAGATGAACTGACTATTAGATCCCTGCTTTAGTGTAAGATGAGTCACCCTCAGCAGGTGTCTGTTTATCTCTGACTGTAATGAAGCATAGGGTGATGATCTCAGATGAAAATCTCATATTTTCAACTGCCTGAGCTGGAGTGAATTAATCACCCTTTGTCTCAAATCCTTGCCAGCTTCATCCATCTGCAGTGTGTACTTTGTTCCAGTCTTCCCTCTTGTTTGGGATGTGGGAATCCTTGAAGCGAAAAATCTACGGGACTGTGGTGATACAGGGCATGAAGGAGCATCTAGAGATCCTCAGTCTGGGGTCAGATCTGGAGTTGTCAGCAGGCTGGCAGCTGACAATTTTTCATTATCTCTAAATTAGTGGATATAGCTAAATGCATTTTTGTTTGTTTGTTCTGGTGGGAGAATTAGGACAGAAGGAAATTAGAACCTAATGACTGAAGTACTAGATTGGGCCAAAATGTTCAGCTGGACAAATTTCCTGTGTCTGGCAGATACCATGATTAGGGAAGGAGTAGAAGGACAGAACAAATGTGTTGATCCTCCCCCCATTATCTTCTCCTGGGAATTATAGATTTATCCTGGAAATTATGTTTTTCCTAAGCAGTAGGTCACCTCATTTATTTGTTGCTGTTGTTTAACAAGCCCTGAAGATTCTCCCCCACATACACACACTGTAAATTAGTCTCTCTCTTTTTTGTACCCACATGGGCTTTGGTGTCTGCATTGTCCTGTGGCAATGACTTCTGCCACACAGTGTGGAAAAATTGTTTTGTCTCACTTTTGAATCTACCACCTGTTGGTTCTCTGTTTTGCCTCCTGTTTCTTGTGCCGTGAAAAATAACAAAGGTCTTTCCAGTTTCACTGTCTTTGCACTGAAGCCTTTCCAATGCTGAATAAAGAGAATAATGATTTTATTCCTGGTGTCCTTAACCCTATTGTTGTAAAACAGTAAAATAATCCCACACTCTCATACATGTAAACTCCTATAGAAAGAGTGCTGCTTATCCCTATTTGGTTTACACCGTTGTTGTCTCAGACTCTACTTGTGGTCCCCTTCTCTTCCATCCTGTTGTCTGGCACATTACTCTTTTTTTGCCTTTGACTTTTTTTTTCATTTGTAAATGTAGGGTTTTCATCCTTGCTTTGGCTGAATCTCCACTTCTCTCTTTTTTTCCAGTCTCACTGAGAACATATAATTTACTCCCATGAGGGGCATAGAAATGTCAGGAGGTGACACCTGTAGCAATTGCTCAAGTACTTCCCTTTCCACCAGCAGCTGCAGCTAAGGATGGCCAATGGATTTCCAGGTGTTGGGCAAAATGTGGTGGGAGGAGAATTGCCCTTTGATTTCTTTTAGGCCCTTCTTAACAGTGATACAAATGTTCATGAATGATGGGGAAAATGGCCTCTAGGCCTTCCCTTTGCCTAACTCATAAATCTACATAAGCTTCAAGCATCCCTGGATTCAGGGCTTTGCAGTTGATGGCTCAAAGCCATCATCTTCCAGCAAAATTCCTTGCTTGCATCTCCTCTTCCACTTGTTCCTCCTCCTCTCCGCTCGTTGCAGCTGTGGTTCCTGACCCAATGTGTGTATTCCTTTGCTAGGTATGCAGAAGAACTGGCTACCACGAGGGTCCTCAAGCACAGCTCTGAGTCTGCTAGTGGAAAATGTGGAGAAAACCTAGCATGGGCATCCTATGACCAGTCAGGTGAGCTTTCTTCTCTTGCTGTCTCACAGACACCAGATAAATGGCTTACCTCATGTACTTTGAACTCAGAGCATCTGGCTGCAAGAGTTCTGGAGTTTCCTGTACTTCAGAAATGTATCCACCACTGCCCAGCCCAGGCTTCCTGGGGACAGGATGGTGGTTTGCAGTCACCTAGGTGTACTGAGAGCAAGAAGCATATGTAGGCACAAAGAGGGTAGGGGACTGTGGTAGTGTGTCATGTCCTTTTGGAGGTAGGACTTGGCAGCTAGCCTGCTCCATATGTCCCTGCTATGGAGCTGTCTTTAGTGCTATTTGTATGTCCATGGGAGGAGAGAAGGAAGGCATCAATGCCCTGTACTTCACCTTTATCCTTCATTTGTCCCAGCCAAAGGGAGGTCTGCCCACAGGCCAGCTGTGATGAGGAAAGTGGAAAAATGTCTGTTGCACACTACACAGCAGTTCCTGTTTGCGGGAGCAAAAACTGGGGACTAGACACCAAAGTGACAGTGTTAGTATGCTAGTATTGTGCTAGTGTCTTCAACTCTGTCAGCAAACAGGCTTTGAGCCCTTTTCCATGCCTTCATTTTTAAAGACAAAATTACTCAATATATTTTCTGACTGTAAATGTAACATGTAGCTGGCAGTCTTTGGTTTGGATGCTACAGGAGATGAGTTTGGGCCAGGCTCACAGCCTGTGGATAACCCTTGGAGAGATATTCAGCAGGCTCTTCCCTCCTTGCTTCCTCCAGTGGGCAGGGCTCATGCCTCAGCCTGCAGGGACAGCAGGTGGGATGTATTAAAAGTGACCACTTGTTTTCTTTATTTCAATCTACCCCTGGAATTTCCAGCATAGCCTCGAGGAAACAGGAGCTCTTTTCTGCAGTCTGTGTTTGAAGGACCTGGAAATTTCAGCGAGTTTTAGATCCACAGGCTCTGTTTAGTTCCTCTTCAAGTGCCAGCTCTAGTCCCAAGTGGGTACTCTTTCATGTTGAAAAAAATCCATGGTGGAAAAATACAATTTGATCTACTCATATTTGGCATTCTGTCCTTTGCAAGAGTGTGAGACAAGGGTTCAGAGCAGCATGGGAAAACACAGATGTACAGCAAAGTTTGCATAGTGGCTATGACTCACTGACTGAGCTTATTTCTTTCTTCTTGTTTGTGTTAATGGCCAGTGCTCCTTCCTCCTAGGTTAAAGTCACAGAATTCCCATTTAGAGGAGCTGGAAATGGAACACACAAATCTTTCTACATAATGGCTGTCTTTTTCTGGATCCTATTTGTTCTCTTCAATGCACTGTTTCCATACATAACTTTCCAGTTTTGAGCAGTTTAGCTGTGTTGTTTTTTGTTCTGTTTGTTGGTTTTTTTATCCATAGGATGGAACGCCTTTTGAGAAAATTAAACTTCATCCTCTTTTGCTCTTTTCCAATGCATCAGGATCACTCCAAGTACCAGAATGAGAAAGCTAGTTTTTCAAAGAAAGTTATTTTCCCATCTGGGCTTAGTCTTCATCTCTGTGGAGCTCTGGTTCATTCTTCCTCTTTTTCTCATATAGTTCCCTTTGGATAGTTAATTTGTACCCTGCTCAATGAGGCTGAAATTTGGATTAAGGCATCCATTCACAGGCTTAACAAAGGCAGGCAATGTTGTCTGGTTTCTTACCCAGATAAAGCAAAACTCAATAAACCTCTAGCATATTCTGCATTCTCTCTCAAAAAGTGATTCTGTTGTTTATTTTGGCTCTTACCAAGTTCTGTTATAATGCCAGAAGATGCATTTCTTGTTTCAGAGAAGATTGAAGCTTTTAACTATAAAGCTTCTAGTCTGACTCTTCTCCGGGTATAAGAATACCTTGAATTGTATTCAGGATTTTAGAGTTACATACCCTAAAGCTGTTGCTGAAAATATGTTTATCCTTGTAATCCAAGAAATAGTTGACAGCTGTTTCCTCCCTCCAATCCTGCAGGAACTGCTCTGTGGCAGACTTTTCTTTGTCTGTGTTCAAGTAAGTGAGCTGTCATCTGCCATTAATGCGAGAGACTACAGCCTGTGCTGGCAGCTGTAGGATGTCAGGCTTCTCAGGATGCCTCATCTCATTTCTCATGTGTCAGGACGCTGAAGGCAAGCACTGGATGTCTAAATTCTGTTTGGGATGGCTGATGTGGTCGTGAAGAACGTGCTGTGTTGCCTGTGAAAACACTGCACCTTATAAATTCTAGAGAGTTCATAAGAGAAATCCACTGTATGTTGTCACACAAACCTGTTATGGGAGGAACCTGGGTCTCCTACAGGCTGGGACTAGTGGGCAGAGTAGCACAGGCACTGCCTGCGTCAGCCCTGAGGAGCATGCTCTGACTGAGAGTCTGCCTTACTGCATCTCTTGGTATCTAACACCAGGCATATACAATACTGTTAAACAAAACAAAGTAAAATGGAATAAGCACCTGCATGAAGAACACTGAAAGTAGATAATTATGTCCAAAACGCATTAGTATAACTTCATTCTAGGTAGATATTTTACTTGTGAGGTGAAGTTGAACCTTCTTCTATCTTCTTTCCCCTCATACTGGTGGAGGAATGTTGTGATAACCTAGTTTTTAAGTGGATTACCAACGTGCTGCCCATGCTTGCAGAGAAATATGTCCTATGTGATTTTATTAGAATGTTTTTAGCAATTTACTCCGTGGATTACTTAAAGATTTAAGGCTTTGTTGGTATGAGGAGACAGTAAGACCGGGCCCAGTGAAATTAAATCTTAGGGGGAGCTCAGCATAATCGTAGGCTGCCACAACATTGTGTTCCCAATGGTGAGGCTGTGAATGTATTTCCAGGTTTGCTCACACAAACATACATATATATGCAGAGCAGCACAAACTAATGTAGTCAACATTGAAAGGAGCAGCACGGGTGGTCTCTTCCTGTTCACCTTTTTGGCTGATTGCAATGATATATGTTACTGGAATATATAAAACTAAATTAATATAGTTTTAAACTAAATTAATATGTTTTCAGTATTTGTTTTAAAAGAGATATTATCTGTATTGCACAGTGTTAAATAATGTATAATCATATATATACCTCAGTAGCACAAACAGAATTCCAGTGTTCCTCTCTGCAGTAGCTAAACTTGGACAGTTTGCCCAGTTGCTGTCCTGGATCCCGATCTCCCCGGTAGCTTACACCTGGACATACCAATCCCTGTGGCTGCAGTTCCACTCCAGTTGCCAGTACAGTACGTCTCACACATGCAGGTCCCTGGACGCTGACCAGAACCCTGCTTGTCCCTGCAGTGGCCACACACTTCTGTAGCAAATCTTCCCAGAGCACTTCACCTGCTCAGCAGCTAGTCCAGCTTGTGCTTTGCTAGTGCGCATACACTCACACCCATGCTGGTGCTCCAGACACACAGGTCCCTGCAATCCTTGGTCTGATACCAGTTTCTGGCACTCAATCCCCCACATACCCACACAGAATAGAGCTACTCACCCAGGAGAATAGTTAAGAAATGTCGTTTAATGAAACAACAGCACACCTGATGAGATTATGAGAGTGGTGACAGCAGAAGAACTTCACATCAGGGCTGTTAGTTCTGCATATGGACTGACCCCATATGGTCACCCCTGTGACCCTGTGAGGCAGCTTGAGTCACAATCAGTGTGGCCATGCTGCAAGCTCCTAGCTTGGGTGAATAAAATCACTCTGCTGATTCTGGACTTAGTTTTGGGCAAAACTATACTTGGACACTAGTTCAGGGTTTGTTGCACCAAGTTTTTGTGTGAGTATGATATGTCCATCATGCTACTCTTGAAACTCAGTATAGTGAGATGCAGCCTGTTCTAAAATGAACATCTAATAAGTCTAACCGAGCAGGTCATCAGTCAGCTATCTCAAGGAGAAGGGTGGAGTCCAACTGTGTTTCCATAGAGAAAGTGTTGAAATTGTGAGTGTGGTTTACACCTATGCAAAGAGGAAGGGTATTTTTAAAAACCCAGCAGTGTATTAATTGGTTCTGCAAGTGGGACAACAGAAGAGAAACTGCAGGGCAAATCCACATGTTTCTTGATAGGAGTAAACTTTTTTATTTCTACTATAATTGGGAATGATGGGTGGCAGTGATTTCTTTTCTGTGTTCTTTCCTTCTGATGGAAAAGCATTTTGAACAGCAACCAACCCCTGTTTTGGGGGAACTTGGGGAGCAGTGGGAGCTGTTTTCAATGAATCATTGAAAAGCAATCAAAATGGACCCTAAATAGGACTGCATAATTTATTCCGTAGTACTCTTAAATGGAAATATTGTGGTCAGGTTTCTGAAAGGGTAAGTTTGAGGATGCAAGTTGCTGCTAAAGCAGGTAGGCTCAGTGCTCTGCTGACCCTTCTGCTGTTTTCTCTCTGGAAGTCTGGGGGTCACTGGGCTCACAACAGTTTTTCCTTAGTGCCCTGTGTGCTATCTGTCACTTTCAACACTGGTTTGGCTTCTGTTCCACCAGGGCATTCTTTACTGCTCCCCAAAGCAAAAAGAATGAGAAGAAAAGTATTTCAGAAGAAAGAGAGAGTGTTTAATCACTAGGTACCTACCTGTCTTCTCACATGGTAACAACTTCAACATTGGACTCTCCCCTTCATCTTCTGTGGCACATGATAGGTATAATTCATTCCCTTCACTGACAAGACACTTCTTTAATATGATTTCAAGACAGTTTGTCAAAAATTGCCTAGTCCTTTGGTCACCTTCTCTTTTGCTGGAAACAAGTTAGTCTTTATTTTCTCCCAGCTTATGATGCCACGACTCTTTTAATTCAAGGATGATGACAGCAATGCCATATAATGATAACCTGATCCTGTATGTGAAAAATGGAGCATAGTAATCACCTTCTAGGCTTTCACTGCCTGGCCTCAGTAAGTTGCAAGTTTTCATCCTTTAAGTCTAGGAATTAACACATCGTAGACTGTGCTGCCCAGCTATGCTCATTGTCTTTCAGGTACGAGATTGAGGTAGTCTTACCTGAAGCCCTTGCCATCTCCCTTGAATCAAAAAGTTAACAGATTTTCACACAGTAGTATTCTTTAACTGAAAAGCAAGTTAATTATGAAGAGGTACTGTGTTTGTTAAAACTTCCGTGTTTCCTGCAATACTTCCATTATGAAAATTTTAAGTTCTGTCACATGCAGCACACTTCTTAGAACTACAGTAAGCAGACTGAGAATTACTTTTTCTTTAAATACTCTTTTTGCTGTATCACACTGATGCATTAACAGAGGGAATGAAGTGCTGGTACCAGTGGGAATGCAGTCCTACATCTGTAAAAATACTATTTATATAGTGTAGTCACTTCAGCACTTGTATACATAAAATACATGGGCTTCATAAGGCCTGATATGTCAGCAGTGGCATTCTTTACTTCTGGGAAAGAAGAAACCAATTGTTATTCATGAAACTTTTACTCTGGGAAGCAAGAGAGGTTTTGCTACCTTTTTATGCAGAAGATATTATTTGACTCTACTAAGCACTATTTGTAACAAGCAGTGTGGTATATAAGTTCATAGTACTCCAGTTCACAAACCTTTCAAGAGATGGCATTTCATTCAATATTTTCTTTTCAATGACAGCTCTGACAATCAGCTTCCCAGGCTAGCAGCATCGTCCTTTTAGCTGACTTCAATCATAAGAAACTGAAGTTTAAAGAAGGTAACACAGTGTCTGACTTCTAGAACTGCACAAGTTTAAGGCTTTTTGCTGTGAAATAGCCAAGTGTGAGTCATTGCTGTTCTGCAGCCAACAGTCCACCAGGGACCAGCATTCTTCATGATGGTAGGCTTAACAGCATTGGCAGCTTACTGTGAAATCTACTGGCCTTGTGCTGATGATACATCCTGGAATGCTAAGCAGAAATTTCATTATTGATGTAGCTCAGGGGAAAACCTGACCCCTTTCATGCCTCCTCCCCCCAAGTGTTTGACACAAGAATTTCCTAACAACCAGTAATGGAAAAGAAGTAACATTTGACTTTTGACTGCATAGCGTCTGCAAATTCTGGTCTGAGCTACATCTCTGGATGTAGTCATAATCCTTATACAGCTGTTGTCACTGAAAGCCTTTGATGGGTTGTGACAGTGCTGGACGCACAGACTTCCACACAGAAGCCGCTCCTAAGCATGTATATTAGAGGTTTGTGACTGTAGTACCCTGAATTATAGTGTCTCAAAATGGACCATCACAATGGCTGAAGTGCTAAGTAGGAACAACAAAAAATAAATGCACTCAGAAATCTAAAGTATTCAATGCTGATGAGAACATGGGAAACTGGAGGACATCTGAAGTGTCATCTTCCTTTGGTTTATCTGGAGCTGTAAGGCAATACCTTCATCCACCTGCATCCATAGGTGGGAGGCCTCCATGCGGAACAGGTCCCTGTGCCCTTTTGCTTAGAAAATCTGCCACACTTAGGCATTTTCAAACACATTTCAAGAGGAAGGATCTGGTGAAAGCTGTATGTAGAAGCCTAACAAGAGGAGCACTCATCCAAGATGAGGGAAATGTGTCTACATTACCTTCCAAGCTGAAACTTACAGAAGGTTCTGAGCAGAAAAAAATGTAAATTCAGTGTGTTAAGATTTCCAAATGTTTCTTTGAGAACTAAAAGGATTGCTGGCCCATCTTGATCCAAATGCCATGCCACACAGATCTCTGTTGTACAAAGGGTTTTCTAACTTCAGCCTTGAAAAGTGAGAATTGATGGATGGTCCTGTTTCCTGATCTGTTGTTGATAGTACAGCCCTCATCATCAGCTCTGTCCTACCAGGCAAGCACCTTGCTGCAGAGATCTTCCCAGAACAGGATGGACTCTCTGTGGTTCTAAAGCTGTTTCATGGATTGCCTGCCCAGGCTTTGCCAGGCACATGTTCCCTGATACTCCAGTGTGGAAACTGATGGCCTGTGTTTGTGTCAAGCAGAGCTGAAATCATTGGTGGCATTGGTGGCATGAGGTGCTTAACTGAAAGAATTGGACTAATTAGTAACTTAGTAAATTAATAAATAGGAACAGTAGCCGAGAAGCTGCCTGGTGGCAAAGGACCTGGTTGACAGCCAGCTGAATATGAGCCAGCAGTGTGTCCAGGTGGTCAAGAAGGACAATGGCATCCTGGCCTGCAGCAGTAACAGTGTGGCCAGCAGGATAAGGGAAGTGAGTATCTGCCCATACTTGGCACTAGTGAGGCCTCACCTCGAATGCTGTTCAGTTTTGGGTTCCTCACTACAAGAAGGACATTGAGGTGCTGGAGTGTGTCCTGAGGTGGTTACGAGTCTGGAGCACAGCCTGGAGTGGCTGAGGGAGCTGGAGTTGTTTGTCCTGAAGAAGAGGAGGCTCAAAGGAGATCTCGCTCTCTGTCAGTACGTGAAAGGAGGTTTTGGCAAAACGAGGGTCAGTCTCTTCTCCCAGGTCACAAGGAATGGGATAAGAGGAAAAGACCTCAAGTTGTGCCAGGGAAGGTTTGATTGGATATGAGGAAAAATTGGTACTTAGGGACATAGTTTAGTGATGGACTTGACAGTGGTTGGACTCGATGATCTTAAAGTTCTTTTCAAACCTTTGCCATTCTATGATAAAAGTAGCAATAGCTATTGTGAAACAATAAAGACTTTGTTACTTGTATATACTACCATGTTACCTACATTTCAAAAACCCTTTTGAGTAAAAGGACTCTTTCTTCATGTTTCTAGAAGTTCTTGCTAGCTGTTAACAGAAGATCTTGCTGGTCAGGCTGTAAGTGAGCTACAGTTCTGTGTTTATGTCATGATTCCGCAGCACATTTCTTTTGTCTTTCAGGAAAGGATGTGGCTGACAGGTGGTACAGTGAAATAAAAAACTACAGCTTTCAAAACCCAGGCTTTTCTTCTGGGACAGGTAAGTTCAGACTGGACACTGTCTTTTCAAAAACACAGCTTCTGTTTTAAGAAATTGTCTAGCTAACATGTTTGATATTTTTCAAAAATCTACCTTTTTTCTTAGAAAAAATATTAGACTGGGGAAAAACATAATTTCCCTAAAGTTTTATGTTAAAAACTGAAGAAGGATAAAACAAAACAGAAATGAGAAAGAAAGCAGCATTTATTGGCTTTTTTATTACTGTATATAGCCTCCAAATCCAAAGTTTTTAACAGGCAACTTATTTTTAAGGCAAATGAATTTGTAGGAAATACTAAATTGGAATCTTATGGGTGTCTTAATAAATGTACTGTTGTTTATATTGGCATGTGATTTCTACTGAATGATATCACTCTCCTCACAGAGATCACTTCACTTAAAATTTGGAGATCAGGAAGAGGCTGTTGGCTGCATATTGACAATCTGGTGGAGAATGAACTTAAGGACATTGTTCTTGAATAATGCTCGTGCAAGAGAGATGTCTGATGTTGTTTCAGATGAAGAAAATCACATTTTTCTCCCATGGGATTAGTCTGTGCATAGAGGGAACAACTGATGAACAGCACAATGCAGAGGTGGCTATTAAATTAGGCAGAGGAAGCCACAAAAACAGTGTTCTTTTTAACAGTTGCACATGCAAACACGTGGGGGAGTATGAGATGGTTAAAGGAAATAAATAATAGTCACTCTCAGAACTGCTGTTCACACTGCAGAGAGTAAAAGACCATGATATATTTGTTGAATTTTAGGTCAGATACTTAGCAAGCTACTTCTTTCATGATTCTCTGACTAGATACTCTTGTTTGGATATAGGACATGGAAATGGGAATAGTAGTATGGAACCAGATCAGATCAGGGTTTTTCAAGACAAAATGAAAATGTAGGGGTTTTTTTCATGTCCTTAGCTTGTTCTCCTGTTAGACGAAGAAGCAGCTTTGTATTGTTCTTTCTTTCTGGGCACCTCACGTGTTAAAGGGAATGTTACAGATTGACTACCTAAAGTGAATGCCTATGTTTCTTTCTCTTTCTTCAGGTCACTTCACAGCAATGGTTTGGAAGAACACAAAAAAGATGGGAGTCGGTAAAGCGTCTGCTAGTGACGGCTCAACGTTTGTGGTGGCTAGATATGATCCTGCTGGAAATGTTGTAAATCCAGGCTATTATGAAGAAAATGTCCTTCCTCCAAGAAAATGACTTTTTTTTTTTTTATTTAAGGTAGTCTTATTGCTTAATGACAAGTGAACCTGGTTTTGGACCTAACAGTGTTTGAAATGAAGCCCAATACAATGAAATTTCCTGTTTGATACTGCTGTTCACTCCTCATTACAGAGGAAACAATTCTGTGTTGTTTGAGTCAATCTACACATTAGGTCCTTGAGGCTTCTGAGGGGGCCTCAGTTTATTTGAGGATGAAGTATATGCAGCATTTTTGTAGGGTAAAATTTGTAAGTTTGTTTGGTTTCTTTTAATAGTTTGCATGAACTCCATGTCACCATGTGAGTAAGCACATGTTGGATGTCTTTTTCTTTTTTTTTTTTTTTTAACAAGCAAATTTACAGCTTTCTGTAAACTGAAGATACTGGCCTGTAATTATATGAGTTTATACTTGAGCATATCAGTTTTCCAGTACTTTTTAATAACTGTAACTTCTTTCCTCTGTCTTTACCTCCTGTTACTGTGGAACCTTTTCTCTGTAGATGGAACATATGCAAACTTCCTGTATGAAAGGTATGCATGTAAAATGCAGTGGCATCAGACCTGTGTGTTTTGATTAAGAAGATCTCACAGAACACTAAAAGGATGCTGAAAAATTGTATCCATCGAGCAAATCA
The DNA here is from genome assembly GCA_035047845.1 of Dendrocincla fuliginosa. NCBI lineage: Eukaryota > Metazoa > Chordata > Aves > Passeriformes > Dendrocolaptidae > Dendrocincla > Dendrocincla fuliginosa. The sequence continues at coordinate 90,415,037 of JAWWMO010000083.1, read as the reverse complement.
TAACTAATGCATGACCTGAAATCTACTAAAATTGTTTAAATCCTATTTTAGGTGCTAATATATAAAATATGTTTGAGATGAGTGTATTTCAAGTTCAAAGTCCATCTTACAGTTTACAGTATGTACCTTGTCTTATAATCAAATTGTTTACTTCTGTTACAGAAAAGTAAGATTCTACTTTTTGATATTTATGCACAAAACAGTTTCTTTGACAGTGCACTTTGGATTTTAATTTCTCAGTAACTTATTTTTATTTCCTAAGGCATATCTTTCACAGGTGTCATGCTATACAGACAATAACATTCCCAAATCATCTCGTCTCCTTTAATAATGTCACAGTAGGAAGCATTCATATGGTCATGACTAAGAGATGCTTGCTCTTTGTTCATATCATTCAATAATAGTAGTATTTCATATGCTGGATTGATGCCTTGGAAAAATGAAGATTTAATTTCCTTAATATAAGAAGCCAAGGAAAAATTCTGAGGACACTAATGAAATGTGGCTTGGGCCATTTTGGCCACATTCATATACACTCATTTAATTTGTTTGGGGTTTTTTTTTCTTTTTAAATGTTTCTTTTGACTTTTGTTCTGTATGCCTTAATTTGGTTCATGAGGAGAACCATTACAGAAATGCTTCTTTTTGATTACACAGTTGTAATAAACTGCACTGTTCTGGCTTGATTATGCGTCACTGTGCTGCTGTTTGTTACAATTTTTTGCTGTGACCAAGAATTGGGCACATACCATGAACAACTGAAAAATAAATATTTTTGAATATGAGCTACTCAAACCCTTGCTGATTCTTTGTTGAATAATATTCAAATTTTATTTACAGGTTATTTACATATGACATTATTATTTTTGCAACATGGGGCAAGTAAAAAAAGCAAGTATTCTAGTCCAGGAAAGAAAAGAGACCTTCTAAGAAAGGATAAATCAGAGAGCAGATCATAAATCATCCCTTTATATGAAGATTGAGCTAAAAGTTGAAGCTGAAGAGGCGTACCTCTTTCTCAAACTCCTGCTTTGTATCTCATTTGATTGCTGCTGCTCCCTCTCGGCTGATGTGTTGTCAGTAAAGAATACCCACTCGACTCCCACTCGGGCGTGTGTGTTTCAGTAACTGCAGCCTTGGGACCTTCCTCCTTTCAACCCTCAGCTGACAAGGGAGGTGGGAACAAAAACAGGGCTTTCTAAAAAAAAATAAAAATACAGTCTTTCTGCAACTGACGTAAAGCTAAAAGCTGATGTTAAAAAAATATAGTGGTATTAAAATACTCTAGTTTTTTTCCTAATGACATGCATGCTATTGGCTTTATAATTCCTGGAATAGTTCATGTAAAACTGTATATATCCTAGTTGAGTGAGTCAAGTCAGAATCTTTCTCTGCTGCCATCTAGGTTTTATTTTAATGTCAGAGAGAACTGGGAAGATAGGTAAAGAGGACAAAAAACAAAGCTTGTAGTTATCTTTGTTTAAAATGTTAATGGCAAGTGAACTTTTGGGGATTTTTAGACAGAGCATTTTGAGGGGGCATCAGAGGTAATTAGACATGGAAGAAGCACAAAGCTACTCAAACAACCCCAATGCATTCTTTGCGCACTCCACGAAGAATCCATGCAAGTAAGTATGACTGTAACAATTAAAACCCCCCAAGCTGTTAATTTAATTCTTCATGACCCAAAATTACAATATCAATGCCTTCTGCAAATGAACTCTGGCTGTGCAGCAAACGATGGTGTATGTAGGAGTCCAAATGCAAAGGGAGGGGTAACATAGCTCATGTGACTCACTCGAAAGCCATGTGATTTTTGGGAATTGTACACTGAAACTTGACTTAGCAGCCATCTGTATTAAAAGACTACCTGGATGTATTGCTCGACTCTCTACCACATCTTGGAGAGTTGTGGAGATGGGAAGTGGCAAAGAAAAGTTATCTCCTGTCGTGTTAGACCAAACCAAGATGTTCAAGAGCTTCCTCAGACAGGGTTTTACACACATAAGTCACCTTTGCTCTGGGAACAAAGATTGGAAGAAACTGTCAGCTCTGATACCAGAGGAAAATACCTATCTTCAGAGGCCCGCAGATGGTTTCTAAGTTCTTTTTGCAGCAGCAGTAGGAGAATGAGGAGGAGGAAGAGGCAGAGGAGGAATTCTAGGTGGTCTGAGTCTTCATTTCCAATCGTCTGGTTTGAATAATGAAAAAGCACTTGGGGAAGAACTGGGACTGCTCTTTAAAAGATGCCGAAAAGGGATGTCTGCATTAAAGATTTTAATTTGCCAGTTTCTCTCCTTTATATTCCCACAAGGACAAAACCTCTCCCTGAGGAGACTTGAGAGTGTGGGTTGACTAGAAAGCTCAACAAGACCCAATAATATGCGCTCACAGCCTGGAAAGCAACTGTGTCCTTGGCTGCATCAAAAGCAGTATGGCCAGCAGGTCAAGGGAGGGGGTTCTCCCACTCTACTCAGGTGATACCCCACCTGGAGTGCTGAATCCAGCCCTGTGGCCACCAGTGTAAGAAGGATATGGACCTGTCGTAGTGACTCCAGGGGAGACCACGAATATGATCAGAGGGCTGCAACACCTCTCCAAGAGGCGGGCTGAGAGAGCTGGGGTTGTTCAGCCTGGAGAAGAGAAGGCTCCTGGGAGACTCTGTAGCAGCTTTCTGCAAGAGATCTGGAGAGGGACTGCAAGGGCCTGTAGTGATAGGGATAAATCACTAAAAAATTAAAGCTGGCTTAAAACTGACAGATGGTGGGCTTAGGTTAGATATCAGGAAGAGAGGCATATCGTCAGTGTGAGAGGCACTGGAACAGGTAGTCCTGTCCAGACAAGCTGCAGACGCCCCATCCCGGGAAGTGTTCAGATCCAGGCTGGCTCTGGCTTTGAGCAGCCTGGTCTAGTGGAATGTGTTTAGGGGGGTTTGGAACCAGATAAGCTCTAAGGTCCCTTCCGTCAAGTGTCCCCTTGTTTGGGGCTGAGTTGTGGGGTTTTGGGGACGGCCTGTCAGACCGACCGCTGCCGGCGGTGCCCGCCTGCCCGTCCCGCTCCCGCCGGCAGGGGGCAGCCGCGCCCCGCGCTCCCGCCGCGAACGCCGTTCGGGAGAGAAGCATCCCCCGAGCGCATCCCAGAGACGGGAACAGGGGGTGGGTTTGTGTGCTGCCCCCCTTTGGTTTAGGCGAGCCCCCAGCTCCCGAGCCCATCCCAGACACGGGAACAGGGGGTGGGTTTGTGTGCCGCCCCCCTTTGGTTTAGGCGAGCCCCCAGCTCCCGAGCCCATCCCAGACACGGGAACAGGGGGTGGGTTTGTGTGCTGCCCC